>MU790522.1:0-68122 GCA_027886635.1 Lentinula boryana
GCATGTGCTGGAAGATTGGGCTGGAAGATAGCCTTGGAAGATTGATCGGACCGGGAAAATTTTTGCCGCGCCTTATGTTCTGCAAAGTACTGTAATCCGCTCACTGCATTCGCCTCGCATGAACAGGCTAGTGCTCAACTTCCCGCAGCAGTGTCGGAATGAAGACCATTGAGCTTGGAAAATGCATCTGATTCATTTCTACTCTGGATCCGGCCTTGGTTGAAGTGGGTCATGCCTTTTCTCCGTTTCCTTGGGAGATTGGAATGGAGAGATAGCGCTAACTACAACATGCGATGCAGGATCCAAGTTCCATGTCATAAATGGTCGACCGAGATCTCCTGCTGATGACAAAAGACTCGTATTGATCCTCGAATGGAACCGAGCTGCTTACAGGAGCTCTGTGGCGTGGCTCGTCACTTCGTTACCAATAAATACTTGACGGAGATCTCTATTTCGCATCCCTGGTTCATCAAGTAAGCGTTCCCTCTGCGACGACATAGTTTAGCCAATGTTATGGAAAGCGAAATAAGACAACCTTGGACCCAAGTAAGTATTAATATTGCAGGGTAACTTGCAATAAACATCGTATGCCAGACTTCACTCACGGTGTTTTGGTAGGATCAACTCAACATGTTGAATGTAAGAATGGCACAAAAACAACTGAAGATTCTTGTAGTACGCCTACTCGACTGCGGTTCTCTTCCTTTCGATTGACTGTTCGGAATAGGTTGGCTGTGGTATAGGAGGTTTGGCAGCGGCGTACGCGCTAGGGCGAGCAGGGCATTCCATTACCGTCATCGAAAGTTCGACTTCAATTGGTGAAATCGGTGCTGGTATCCAAATAGGCCCAAGTATTCATGCGCATACACGGTTTGTTGCCGGATTGTTGATATGCACTCATCATTACAGACCTATCCCGAATCTTGATTAGATGGGGTTTGGAGCAAAGGTTGAAGAGCGTCTCGGAGAGGGATAAACCTACGTGGTTTACCTTTCACCGATGTGAGTATGATTCTCAGTCAATGTAGAAGTAGGTATTTATTTTTTGAGTAGATGACACCGGAGAAGTGATAGGTATGTCGCGCTTGGAAGGGAAACTCGACCGCGATCACGGAGCCCCATGGCATGTTGTTCATGTGAGCGAGATGCTGATTCTGACACCCTCTCGTTTAAGTCTCGTTTATAGCGGGCGGATCTGTATGAGATGCTGCTCTCAAAAGCATCGCCTTACATGAATCTTCGAATGAATAGTAGAGTCACCTCCCTGAATTTTGACGATACATCTAGGCCCTCTTTGACTCTGCAGACAGGAGAGGTCATATCTGCCGACCTTATCGTTGGTGCGGACGGTATCAATAGCGTTGTGCGCAGTCATGTTACAGGCCAGACGAAGATCCCGTTGTCGGTGCCGACCGGAGATTTAGCATACAGAGTAGTTCTCCCAACCCGTACGTTCACGGATGATCCCCAACTCAGATTTCTTGTCGAAGAACCTAGAATCAGATGCTGGATAGGACCGGGGAGGCATATCGTTGGTTATTGTATCGTAAGTTAACTCGAATCTACTCGGAATGTTCGGTTCACTATAGCACGTAATCTCCCAGCGAAATCGTACAGAGTATAACATGGTATTGGTCAAACCTGGAGATGGACATTCGTATTCATGGACAGCAGAAGGAGACTTGAAGGAAATGCGTGACGGGTTCAATGAATGGGATCCATGGTTGGTCTATTGCCTGTCCAAAATGCAAATAACCTTTGGGAAACCGACGTTTTATATATTCTAGTGTACAGAAATTACTATCCAAGGCAGACTCTGTACTAGAAAGCAGGTTACTCATCTGTAAACCCTTGGAGACTTGGATTCATGGAAGTGGTCGAGTGGTTTTGTTGGGAGATTCGTGCCATCCCATGCTAGTGCGTGTCTTTTCACAGGAGTTTGGTCTTGCGGCTAAATGTTTCCAAATAGCCATACCGAGCTCAAGGATCTGCAATGGCAGTAAGTGTTTCCATAGGCTGTTTAACCAAGTTGCTCAAACTTGGAAGTTACCCGCAGATTGAAGATGCTGCTGTTCTTGGAAACCTTTTCTCGAGGATATCCGACATTACACAGATAACTCCGTTACTAGATGCATACGAGTCCCTCCGTCATTCCCGAGTGACTGCAACGCAAGAAGCGTCGGCTCGGAACAGAACCGTATACCATCTTCCTGATGGTTTGGAGCAAATACAGCGAGATGCAGCTATGAAAATAGCAATGGAGGAGGAAATTTCGAATCACGAAAGGTTTAAAGATGGGTATTCTCCATCTATCAGTGACCAAAATGACAACCCAAATGCGTGGTCGGATAAGAGCAAGAACAAGGAGCAATTTGACTATGACCCGGACAACGCAGTGGAAGAATGGTGGGCTCTAAATCGTGATAGATTTCGCTTACCGGAAAAGATTCGTTACAGGCTTTGATATGAGCATATTTGATCTATTTATCAGTATCTTAGGTAGATATTCAGTATCAAAAAATGATTGAAGAATCTCCTTTGAGGCAACCTAGTCTGATCATGAGCGCTTATTATGTAGTAGACTTAAAGTTATACCTGGATCTCACCAGCGATGGAACCTCATGAACGAATCCAAGCTGTTTGCGATTTTATTCTTCAATCACCCCCAGGGGAGATAAACGACGTTGTTAACGGTTTGCCGGCTACTAATTTGTGTGTTTCAACTCAATCATCGCTCGACTAGATGTGCGCAACATAATTTCTGACGACGAATTACTGCAAGAAGGAATAGCTCCTGCACTGAAGAAATACAATCTTGCCCAATTCATCACCGTCGATATTCCAGAGACGAATCATCAGGTTGGTGTTGCCCTTGCTAGCACAACCCTTAGTCTGGATTGACAAGTGCCTGTGTTCTCAGTCGATCATCAGTGAAGCTTCCCGGTTAACCTCGGACACTGAAGGAGAGGGTCAGGAGAGATGGCTTGATCCTAGATCGAAGAAGAGCTTTGTGTTTGACCACATGGCTCTGGTGAGCTCGTTGACTTCGATCCCAACTCTTTCTTACAGTATATTTCAGGAAGCCTCTGATCCTCAACCATTTGAACCAAATGAGGACTTTGAACCATTCCGGTACGCTATGCTAAGAATACCAACACGATTCACGACGTTCATTAGTTTCTAGGGCTGCCTTGGAAAAAGCGTCAGGCAGTTACCTGCTAGCACATTTTCGTGACGGAGTTTCTTCCACCTTCTCCAGTCAGACTACTCCGAATCAATTCATATTGCAGATCGTGGCCAACAAATACAATCCGACAAATTTCTGGTAAGAGGCGAGACGATCAATCCGCGCAGACCATGCTTAAGAATCACCCGTACTAGGTCTGGTCGATGGCGATCGGAATATATCGTGGATCTCAACGACCACAGCATGAAAGGAACAATACTGGTAAACGTACACTACTACGAGCAGGGCAATGTCAGTCTCAATTCCGCTAATTTATATATCAATGTTTAACGAATCCATGTCAGGTGCAACTATCTACCACTCGCTCAATATCGATCACACTACCTCCAGCGATTGTTACCGCATCCCCTGAGAGTGCGGGTACGAAAATTCTGGCTCTGATAGAGACCGAGGAAGGAGAATATCAAAAATCGCTGAATGACACGTACCACGAAATGTCGGAAAAAACGTTTAAAAGTTTGAGGAGGGCTTTGCCTATGACCAGGTCCAAATTAGATTGGGAGAAGGTCGACCAACTTTTTTTATCATTGGTTTTGACTCACTGTGTTTGTTGTAGGTGCTTGGATACAAGCTGGGAGCCGAACTGTCGTCAAGCAAGGGTACTTTCGGGACAGGATCTTCGTAATAAAAGTCAATGTATACAGTCGTACGAATGTTAATACAAGGAAAAGGCATAATTTGCTATATAGTCAACAGTCATAATCTATCCAGATCTACCCAGATGGTCAGGAATGGTAAGAACGTCTGGGTCGTACTTCTCGGTATTGAATCTCCTCGCCTTGCACTTCCTGGTATGGGACCTTTTTTGAGTTCCCATTGCCTTTTCATTGGGGGAGTGTAACTGTTCCTCTGCTTTGGCTTGGTCATCTAGTCGTACTACCGGGAACCATTGACGTAGTTGAGGTGAAACTAATGTCAATGAGTCGTAGGATATTCCTTTACCTTCAGCAGGCAGAAAACTGCTGTTATGATTACGTAGGTCAAATACGATATCTGAGAGTGTGCGAGACCCTGTAGGTGAACGCGAGGCAGGAGGGAGAACAGAAATAGTAGGATGTTCGAATGTCACTTCACGGGCAATTTTGAGTCCGGCAAACTCTGTCGGAGGCACCGCGATCGGCTGACCATCGATGTGCTGCACTGATCTATCCAGAGCAGGTTCAATCACCTCGTATTTTATGATGTATGATTGAGGATCAAGCCGGGGGAGTAGAAGGGTGTGCGAGGCAGAGGCTGTGGGCACAAGTGTCTTTTGAGATTTGGATGAGGATACAGATGGACCCGATCCATGACCATCGTCAGTAACTGGAATTGACTTTGTTGACGATGGAAGCAGCACAGACTGAATAGACATGACTTCCTTTTGCGTTACACCTGTGTTGATGATTCAGCAATAAGCGAAATTGAGGCTGTCATTAAAAGATATGGATATGCTGGACCTTTCTCGGATACCAACTTCTCCACAACGCTGGGTTCCGAGTGCTGACCTACTCGTTGACTTAGCGCGCCAGATGAAGGCCTTAATCCAACGAATTGGATATCATCCGAGTCCGAATCCGAGATAACCACAACGTTTTGTTCCCGCACTAGCTCTATAGTGGTTGATCTTTAATTTTCGGTCGAAAGGAAAAGGGGAAAAATGCTACATACTGGTCGCGGCGTTGCGGAGGCTAGGTCGTGGTTGATTGAAATGTGATTTAGTGTTACCCAAGTTTTGAGTCTTGCAGCATCGGCGACAGAGCCAGTTTTCTAACGAGAGTGAGGCCTTTTCTCCACTTGTGCTTCCTGCGTAACGAAGAGTCCCTTTCATCCGAGCACACATCTCTGACTCTGTGACCATCGGTATATGACAACCTAAGGAGAAATGCAAAACGACTAAGTTGTTACAAAGGTTTGAAAACTGATTGAACAAAGAGTTACAATGATGCCACGTTTTATGGCAAGCTTGACACGTTAAAAGATGCTTTGAAGGCTGATGTTCAGTGCCTTTACATCGGTGACATGCCCTAGTAAGCATTATTGGGAAGAAGCGGAAGAGTAGTATGGGGCTAAGCGCTGGTCTCACGTGTATTGCGCGCGGCAACCTGAACTTTCGCTCTTCGTTCAAGACCAACTCAAAACCCAATAGCTCAGTAGCTATTTCGTCCAGCATGGCTTCAGGATCCTCAAATGAAGAAGATCTACAGAAGCTGAATGTTCTCCAGCTAAAAGCTATATGCAAAGAAAGGCAAATTACCGCGTATTCCAAGCTCACGAAGCCTTTGATCATACAGAAAATCCTTTCCCATACAGCTTGTAATATGGTCACTACGGTAATTATTGCGCGCATTCAACTACGGGTCATGCTTCTCACTAGCTTTACCAGTCTTCATACACGGCCTCCACGACAGAAGCCAAACTCGGTGTCGATGGAAATCAGCGAGCATCTGGAAGTACACTGGCTCTTGCACCGTCTCAAAATGACCGTTCTGACTTTCCTCGCACTGAGGCCCTCACTACTGTCTCATCTACTGCTGATCGAAGTGAAAATCAAGCGCATATAGCCGCTTCTGCTGCTGCTGGTATCAAGAGACCCTCTCACCCAGATCCTCCGGTGTCCTCAAAGAAGACCAAAACAGCTCAATGCGTCTCTTCTGGCAAAAATGAGGCGAAGACATCAACCGCTACGCCTTGCATGGTCGGACATGCATCTCCACCAACTGCCATCAAAACCATTGGCACAAAACGACCTGCAACTCCAAACTCTCTTGGTTCCACTTCTGTAGCCGTCAAGAAGTCCAGACTCCTTACAAACAAAGCTGAGTTTGGGGATATAGAAGACATTACATTGACTGCGGCCCAAACCCAGCGTAAGAACGTACTTGAAGAAGATCCTCTCGCCACAGACGTACAACATAACTCGGTGACTTGTAACGCCTGCGGGAAAGTAGTGAAGTACGCCATGTTCGACCTCTATCACTGGAACAGACACAAGATGCGCTGCAAACCGAACTCTCCCCCTTCTCAATCTTCTTCTGTCGTTACAAATGATGTCGATCCCTCGCTCACTGCTGCACAGTCCGAAAGAAAGAGAGTGCTTGAAGGGGATCCTCTGGCTACAAACGTTCGGCATAACTCGGTGACCTGTAACGCTTGCGGAAAAATGGTAAAGTACATGATGTTCGACCTATATCACTGGAATAGACACAAGGGACGCTGCAAACCAAATCTCTCTCTTTCTCAATCTTCTCTCAATTCGAATGATGCCGACTCTTCGTTCACTGTCGCACAGGCCGAAAGAAAGAGAGTGCTTGAAGCAGATCCTCTGGCTACGAACGTCCAACATAACTCGGTGACCTGTAACGCTTGCAGGAAAGTCGTGAAATACAACATGTTCGACCTCTTTCACTGGAACAGACACAAAGAACGCTGCAAGCCAGATCTCTCACTTTCTCAATCTTCGTCTGTCACTTCAGATGTTGCTGATGCCGATGGTTCGCTCACTACTGCACAAGCCGTCAGGAAGAGAGTACTCGAAGAAGATCCTCTTGCTACAGATATACAGCATGGTTCGGTGACTTGTATGGCTTGCGGCAAAGCAGTGAAATATACAATGTTCGATCTCTACCTCTGGAATAAACACAAGACGCGCTGCAAACAAGATATCTCCCTCTCTCAGTCTTCTACTCTCACTCTAAATCCAACGTTCCACCTTCAGGATGGCATCGGAGCGCCTTCCTCTCGAACTGCCGAGAGTAACCCTCACTCTGTCAAGCTTACTGCTGCTCAGGCCGGAAGGAGAAAGATACTTGAGGAAGATCCTCTGGCTACAGATGTTAAGCATTCCTCAGTTACTTGCGAAGCCTGTGGCAAAGTAGTGAAATATACGATGTTCGACCTTTTCAATTGGAACAGACACAAGTCGCGCTGCAAATCGGACGATGTTTTTCTTTCGGTGTCTTCCGATCCTTCTCTCGGTTATAACAAGTCTGCCGCTCAACTCAGCCGCCCGGCCACAGAATCTGCGGCGAGAGAAACTCCCGAAGACCTCTCCTTCACTGTGGCGCAATCGGAGAGAAAAACGCTGCTTGAACGAAATCATCATTTGGCTTCGGACGGTCAACAGAATACTTCCAAGCACGTCTCTCATAATATATCTACAATCTCACGAGAGGGAGGTACGACCGGTGAAGAAGGCAAACGCTTCACGCCTCTTGTTGTGAACAGGAATTTTGTCAATGTCCCCAATAAGGACTCAGCTCATTCTCGGGCTGGAATTTTACTCGCGCAATCCCTTGCTGTTCCGTCTGATTCTGTTGCTCATCTTGCCCTCTCTGCTCCTTCAAGTATCACAAAAGCAACTACTGCTACTCATGTAGAAGTCTCATCTGGGTCAAAAACATCCGCTGCTCTAGCTCCACTGTCTGCAATACCTTCCTCTTGTCTAAGAGAGCTTAAGGTCGCAACTTCTGGCTACGTCGTTCGGAAGGCTAGTTCAGTTCCCGACATCACTCTTGAAGTGAATTCACCCACAAGTTTATCTCTCTATCATCTTGACTTTCCAATGTCGATACCCATCGTGTTGACCCGAATTTCTATGCCCCCTGCTCTATCACAACGGAAACAGGTGGCTCGGTTTGCCATCATCTTGAGCCAGGTTGCTATTCAAGACCTGAGTAGCTGTATGCTTGTCTCGCGAATGTTCCGATATGCTAGTACGCCTATCTATCTCTGTACCTTGAATGATTCGCTGACTTGAATTACAGCATATTTGTCTGCCTCTACGCGTCTCGCGCGTCAATTCGCAGGATACAGACTCAATCGCATCATGCATCGCCTGCCCGTGAACATGATGAATATGTGGCCATATTTTCTACAGCGTGAGGGCGAGAAGAAGTTTCGGCGACGAGTGTTCGACGAATCTTTTCTGGGGCGCGTCTTCCGGGGAAGAAGCGTTATTGCTCCTTGCCTTTGGGCGAGTCCAGACAACGATAAACAAATCGTCATAGCTATCAGGTATGTGATCTACAACTTTTCTTGGACTATCGCTCGCTGAATACAGCCAATGACAGGTTTTTGATGACGCGTCTGTTCTTCACCATTTCAGTCGGCGGAGGCGGAAATGCCAACGGGTGGCTGGGCGGCATGATTCTAGACGCACAAGAGATTATTAAAGGGGAGATTTGGTGCATCGACATGATACAACCGTCTAAAACACTTGCATCCTTTTACGTTCTTGAATCCACCTGCGAGGTAGTTGGTTTCGCCCCCCTTCCCTCCAAGGCCAAAGGCCCTCTTCCAATCAAAATGCGCGTCGACTGGTCTTCCTACATTGACCAAAGGTTGTCGATCATGCCCCCGTCGTTACAGTTGAAACCCGGGAAGCAACTAGATCCTACTCGTTCTCTGTCTTCAATTCCGGCCACGTCCCTCATGGATCAACTAAGTTGGGCGAATCATGAAGAGTACACAAAAGGTATCGGAAAACTGTGGTTAAAGAAAATCAAGATTCAGCAGGAAGTGGGATTGGCGAAGAGGATAGTAGCAGAACGCTACATACTAGCGAGTGTCATTGAAAATAGGTTGGCGCTCATCTTGAGTCATGAAGAGAGTTTACGCTCACTCTATATAGTGTCAGTGGGCGATACAAAACATCGGCAGAAATGGCTAGCGACTTTGCAGGGATCCCAACTGGAATGAGTAATCCTGGTAAGAAACCTCAGGTCAAGCTTAGTCTGTTTTTGCCTGCGTATGTCTTTCAATTTCATCTTTAATGCTCGGAAGCCAATACGGAGTTTAGCCATCATCATGTTGAAAGCGTTCATTTCACGACTGCGCAAGGCCGTTCGTTACATTCAGCCATTGCAATAGTGCAAACGCCTGCGAGGGAATATTACGTTTTGAGGGATAATGGTATGCAGATCGGCTGTGAGGAGGACGGAGTAGCCAGTGTTTGGATGAAGATACTCGGGTGCGAAGCCAACGGTGAACGCGCTTGAAGAGTAGACCTGAAACGTCAGCAATCCGGACTTTGTTATTGTGCTTTTCTTTTGACGAACACATGCTGTGATACAAATTCTTTTCTTGTACTGCCTCTTGCTTTTGCTGACTCGTTCTTGAAGCTGTTGATTGTAACACAATATGATTCTGCTTAGATAGAGCCATTGGTCGTTTATATATGAATTTGACAGATGCAGATGAAAGAAGAAAAAGGAGATATGTAGAGTGAAAGACCAAACCCGAGCCCGATGCAAGACAATGTACAATGTCAGATGCGTATGTGTTGTGCTATGCATGTAGGATTCAAAAGGGAATGCTGAAACAATAACGAAACGCAGTCGCATGCGCGCAAGTCCCAAGCAGAGGTAAGAGCAGAAAAGATTGAGATGGAATCTAAATGAGGAGGGCAGCAAGGGGAAGGCAGAAGTTAGGATCTTCTCAGACTGTCCATCAGTAGAAAGAGGGTATAGAGTCTGCGGAGAAAATAAGAATTAAGTACAGAGAGCATGGTGGATAAAAAATAAATTGCGTGACAGATGCAAGCTTGATATACACTGGAGAAATGCAAAATAGTCCCCTGGAGAACAACGGAAAGAGCGTGATAGACATCTGGCAGCGAGCAAGCACAAATTAGAAAATAGAAAAAGGGGTTGGTCATAGCATGTTAGACAGCCGATAGATAGGAGCGGCCGGCCGCTGGAACTACCACTCTGCGGGTACTGCGCGGGCAAAAATATCGTGCTTCAGGGGATTGTTTATAGGCCAACCAGCAATGTTCTTTTCTTTGATAGAGAATTCGGGGTCTGAGGTGGTGTAAACATGTATGCGGGCGTAGAAATCGTCGCCACCGACCGGCGTCTGCGGAGATATGGAAGAGGCAGGCGACGTGCTGGTGGAGTAACTGGGAGAAGGTGTATTGATGGCCACATGAAGTCGCTCAGAACGAGTAGATGAACGAGGCGCAGGAATAGTGGCGGTAGGCGTCGGTGCCGGCATTTTTGCGGGGGACGACTGGCGTTGGCTGAAGGATGGGAAGTGGGACGTCGAAGAATCTGGTAAAGGAGCTGGTGTATTGGACTTTGAATCAATTGCTTTTACAGGACGTTTGGAGACATCCTGTAGCGAATAGGTTGGATATGGGCCATGGAGTGGCGCAAAATCCTGTGTAACCCGGGCCTGGAACGAAGTAAGAATTTCACCCTCGACGGTGAGCTCCCAGTCAAGGTAGCCACACATCTCTCGTTCCATTTGGTTGACTTCACGAACTGCGAACATCCCTTGAGCGACAACACTCCAAGACTTGTTCGAGTACGTATCATCGCACATGACCTTGGAGGCAATCATAAAGGCGGAGACGAAGAGTCTATGGCCAGAAGAGCCTTTTGCGGAAGGGAATCGAGACTTTAACCGTTGGAGAAGGGCCAAAGCTGAAAAAACGACGCATTCGGGAAGTTTTGTGCGGTAGATGGCGTATGCGATATAATACGGTAGCTCAACATGCCAGCCAGACTGATTCGGTGGCCGTTCGGGACAACCAAAGAGATGCGTTATAAACCGGGCGCAAAGACGAGAGATGCCCTCTTGGCCATAGTAAGTTTTACTTTGGACTGGGGCAGGAATAGTGGACTGTTTGAGGGGATTAACCTAGTTAATTGGTGAGCTGTATGTGCTTTGTTAAGAACAATAAAAAACAACGAACCACTGCCTGAGGTTTGAGGGCTGAAGAATTGATGCTAGTACTATGCATTGACCTTGAAGGTAGATGAGAGGAAGAAGTAGAAAAGGGTCTCTGTACAGATGCCATGTCGATAATTGATAATAAAGGTTTTAAGCCAAGGGGCGACTCAGATTCAGAATTTCACTGGAGCTCGGCACTGCCACTTACATAATCTTTCATCTGGCGCTCAACCTTCACCCCTGTGATACATTCCCGCAGCAGTTTGCCAAATAATGGCCATCATAGACGGTAGTCACGGCGGGGACGAGATTTCTGAACTCTGGGCTGTAATTACAGAGCTCAGTGAACAACTCAACCAAAACCGGAACGCGTCAGTATCGCTGCATGCGCAAGCAGGAGGTGTCAAGGTCTGTACAGTCTGTATGTTTTCGTTTATTCTTATCATGTTTTCCAACAGAATCAAGCTCTTCATTCTCAAACTGGTTTTGTTTTACGGAGATTCAATCTCGACAAACCGAAAGAAATCTATGATTCCGAACTGGAACGTATGAACACGACCATAACGGCGGAAAACCAGTCCCTGCAGCACGACAACAAGCAGCTGAACACGTTAATTAAAGAGTATGAACAAACACTTGATACACTAATGAGTAAGCAATTCTACAACTCCTGGTTATGTATTCCTCATTGCTATGCGTAGGTACGTTCCGAAACCGCGCCCAAACTGTCCAAGAAAACGAACTTTCGCTTATTCGACATTACGAGTCACACCTCCTCCAATTGGAGGAAGGAAACTCATCTAGAGAACTTGAGGCAAGCACTAAGATCTCTGAAAGTATTTCACGCTTGTCGGAAGTTCTCCGTAACTGTTTACGCGAGGTCGGAGGCGAGCGCACCCGTGTGGCGAGACGCGATGATGACGAAGACGATTCGGGATCCGAGGAGGATCCGGACCTACTTGAACGTGAGCCGTGGCAGAGCACAGACGCAACTCACGCTGAATGGGCGCTGGAACGCGAGATTGAATTAGCGAGGCTTGAACGAGAGAATGAGGAGCTCAGGACTCTGATTATAGCAGGACAGGCGATCCCCTTACGCGTATCACATGAAGCTCACCCTGCGCTGTCCCAAAACCAACCCCGAACGGAAGAGCCTTCACAAACAGGCGAACGAGTTGATTCTGCTGCCGAGCCGGAAACGAAGGTGGAAGAGGATAAAGATTCTAGTATCCAGGATCAGTCTCCGCCCCAAACTCATGTCGCTGAAGATTTGGACACCGTGCCGGAAGGCGACTTGTCGAACGTAGATCCGTACGCTACGGTAAAGAGGTCAAAGATGGGTGTTTAGATTATTGACGTTTGTTCATATATTATGACTAGGGTTTCCAAGTTTCAGACGTTTTTTCATGATTCATCTCTTCCTCATATCATTGTCAAATGGAAACCATGTATTCTCGAGCTAGCTTGGAAGTTGGAGCCCGTGTCATATGCCCTTACGATCAGGTCTCGCACCCGTGTGCACTGCATAATACCCTCATTCGCGGAGCAAACATTAAGGTAATTGCTGTCGCTTGATTCATGATAATTCACATGGGCTATTGATTCAATTTAGATTATTGCAACAGGAAGCTGTAAAATAAAACGAGGAAATCCCTTGAGCGTAAACATCGAACTTTGAATGGAACTTCCAAAGCAAGTCAAAGCTTGACACTGAGTGTGATGGATGAGATTGTTGTTGTCAGTTGGAAAACGGCCGTGAAAATGTTGTCAAATCATTTCTTGCCTCAATAAGCTTAGTAACCGGACATCGCTTGAGGATGTTTGTGGATCGATGAAATTTGTTTTTACTTGGTCATAATCAGATTCAAATTCACTCTACCACTATAACCCTTCGTTGTCATTCTGTTCTTCCTGTAAACTTTCTTTAATGCTTTTCTCCCAAATCTCCTTGAAATCTTCAATATCTCGACCATTACTCAAGCTCAATGCCTCGAACGGGACCATATTGTGCTGGTTAGCGGGGGCTTTACAGCTCGCCGCAGGGTGTAAAGGAGAGTCGATCACGCGGAATTGTGGTAGTGACGTCGAGTCATTTGATGCATCAGTCGACCTGTGTTCACTCAAAATGTCCTTGAGCTCTTCGTACGAGAACAGCAAAGGATCTGTTCGCGGTGCATATGGGTTGAAATCAATAATGTGTGCGCGGGACAGATCGCGTGTGAGGAGAAGATCAAAGACGTCTGTGAAGAAATATCAGATAGTATACCTCAGCAAAAGACTTGGGAGATCTTCGTACAACTGGTCTCGACTTTCCACTTGGGTTGTATCTTAGTCTTCCAAAACTCCGTAGTCGTGTTCATTACCTTGGAGTGAGTATTCGGATCATTCAAGAAGTCGTAATAGTTTGTATCGCGCTGAGAAATCCCTGTATTGAGTCGAAATGAGTACAACTCGTAGTGAGGATACGAGATCCTTACCAAGTAGGGCATTGTCTCTCACGAAACAACGTAGTTCTCTGCGTCGATCCACAGAGTACCACTTGCGCAACACCAATTCCAGATCGTAGGACCCTGATGCCACTTGTTCACAGCGATCAAAGACCGTAGATTGTGAAAGGTCGTGAGATACAAAGTCAGACGATTTCAGCAACAAGTAAACGTCGGCGGGTGAGGTGCATTTTAACGGTGACGAAGCTGGGAGGATCCATGACGCATCCTTTTGGGTGAGAGCTTTTGTTAACAACGACCGAGATACAGATACTAAACTGACTACAACAAGTACCTTGGGCGAAGAAAAGTTGAGCTTTGGAAAGACAGCTCCGTATTCTTTGACCACTGCCCTGATCTTTTCATCTAATTCTAGGAATTCATAAATATTCTCATCAGAATCTGCGCCGCCTTCATCTTCATCTTCATCATCAGATAGAGAGCTCTCCACAGATCTATAAAACAGTCCTTGGTGATGAAATCTGGACACATTGACGAGATATATATCGATACGAACACGTCTTCAGAGCCCTTGGGTACAAAAACTTGATCGGCGTTGAGATAATTCAGAAATTCTTGTGACAGCGGTCGGATAATAGTAGACTTGATGCTGTTCGAATGAAAGACAGGATACCATGAAGAGAATTGGAAAGCAAGGATGTAAGATTGTGACTGTGGAGGAAAGAGTTCCATGATGGCTGTGTCTGCGTGATTTCTCAGCTAATTCCAACAGGTTCATATTTTCATGCAGCATAGTTGGTCATTGGATGGAAGGCATAACTGTACAGAGCAAGAAAAACATGATGGTACTCCTGCATCAACCAGTCATCTACTTCTTCTGCAGCTCATGGGACTTAATGACCTTCTTCACGATCTTGGCCTCCTCTACCAGGAAAGCACGAAGGATTCTAACATGAAAAAACAAAAGTCAGCATATGATTAGATATAAGTCACAGATAACGCACCGTGATTTGACACAGTCACCGCAGCGTGAGCCACCATATGCCCGACGTACAGTTTTTTGACGCTTTGAGATGGTCGCATACTGACGGGGACGAAGGGCAGGGATCTATAAAATACGCAATCAGTAGAAGTTCTAGATGTAAATTCAGTGATTTCGCACTCCAGGTAATCCAATACCGCAGTCACCACACTTGGGAGCAGTGGCAGGCTTCTTTAGATGGTGGTAAACTAGCTTGCCACCAGGCGTCTTCACAATCCTTCGCCGGGAGGAAGTGGTGTTGTAAGGTTGGCGTTTGCGGAGAGTGACACGCTGGGCCATGATCTGTTTAAAGTGTTCAAGGAAGTAATGAGATCTCAGAAATGCAGTGGCCTCATTGGGCGTACTTTTTGTCTTGAAGATGGGTCGGGGATTCGGGACGACGGCGAGGGTAGATACAAAACTATGAGGCAAAGTGTGGGAAAAGTCCAGAAAAACTGCATAGCTTCACACACAAGACCTACCTTCACGTGATGCTTGCGCCGAAAGAACTTTTTGGGGTAAGCGTCCTCAGTGAAGCTTCATCCTCGGCGTTCGCACACCACGAATATCTATGGATCGTAGGCAAAAACTGCTGCTTTTCATTACGTGCTGACATTAACAATGGCTATTCGACTTATACACTTTTCTTGTGCGAAACATGAATAATAATTCTATAATCAACACACCTACCTCCTGTACAGTTGCTCCCACGTTCTGTCACGTGCTCGATATATGAAGAAAGCGCGTCCAATTTCTGAAAATCTTTGCATTAACGAAGGCGGAAGAAGACTCAAGACCATTTATATCTGAAGATTAAAAACATGTCTGACGCTGGAGATGACATTCCTGTTGAGGAGACCGCTGTTGAAGTCACCACAGAGGCTCCAAAGGGTAAACTTTCGATTGAGGAAGCTCTTCAGGTGCGCTTTCATTTCTTCAACTCTCCAAATATAACTGACGATCTTTCAGCAAGTTTTGAAGAACGCCCTTGTACATGACGGTCTTGCTCGTGGACTACGTGAATGCACCAAGGCCCTGGACAAGCGCCAGGCCCACCTCTGCGTCCTCGTCGAGTCCTGCACCGAAGCCGAATACATAAAACTCATCGAAGCTCTTTGTGCAGAACACAAAATCCCCCTCATCAAGGTCCAGGAAGCTAAAGTGCTCGGTACCTGGGCAGGACTGTGCAAAATCGACAGGGAGGGTAACCCCAGAAAAATTGTCGGTTGCTCTTGCGTTGTCGTGAAGGAATACGGAGTGGAGAGTGAAGGCTTGAATGTGATCTTGGATTACTTCAAGAACCGATAAAAGGCCTGGTGAGTTATCGATCTCTTTTTGTCTTCTAGTGATGATAGAACAGACTCCCTCTACTGAGCTTTCATAAGAAAGCCTTGTGGAAACAGTCTTTCCGGAATCATTATATTTTGTCTGATTCTTCGTACCCTCTATATCTTGACGTTTGATACTCATTGCGTTTCCTTGCCAGCTCCCATCGCCCATAGTATCCGTAGCGCATGTACAACCTGTAACTAGTGTGGATGTAATATCAATGCGCAAAATCGGTGTCACGATTGCTTCGTGTGTCGCATTTGAGATCGGCCGTCTTATTCCTTGAACACCCATCGGCAGTTTCTTATTGACTGTTACATGACGCAAAACTGGAGAGAATGATTGTGAGTCAAGGACATTCGATTGCGGAGTTGAGTAGTGCTATTACAGGCTATTTCTGAGGTCTAATGCTTCCCGGATAGCTTTTGAAATGTACGCCATTAATCTACATGATACTAATTTCTGATTCAAGTTCTAATCATGAAAAATTTTCAAAGTCTACAAAGCATATTGGTTAGTTTTGCCACTAAGCTCAGCCTGCACTTGCAGTGCCCGAGGAGCGTCGTGCTTTGGCATCATGACCTCTACAAGCTGAAGGACTTCTGCTGCAGCAAACTTCGGATTTTCGAGCAGCTCGGTAAGCTCATTCTTGTTGTTGACAGTGTATGACTTTGAGAGAGTTCCATCAATGTCACCTAGGACTTCCAGAAGACCAGTCCATTTCCAGTTCATGATGTCGTTATATTTCCTAAACGAAGAGACATTAATACTTAGTGTCGGCGAGATAAGGATCGCGTTCTGACCTTTCCTTGCCGTGCAGGAATCGCTCAATGGTATAACCACTATTGTTGAGCACGAAAATAAGAGGTTTGAGACCTTTGCGAAGCATTGTGGAAAGCTCTTGAACCGTAAGTTGCCTGGAATACAAACATCACTTCGAGCAAATGGTCCATGATTTTCTTCATTCACTCACAAGCTGCCATCGCCAACAAACAGGATGGTTCTATTCATATTGCAATCCTTTGCCGCGAGTGCCGCACCTAGAGTACTCCCTTTTGACAATATGAGCACGACGAAGGACGATATCAGGCAATATCGTTAGCTCACCGACAGTCCAACCAATGGAACCCCACAAAATCTGAGCGAGGAATACAGAATCCTTAGGCAAAGGAACGTCGAGGATACCGAAACTCGATGTGCCGGTTTCTGCAATGATGACATCCTTGGGCTTGAGGAACTTGCTCATCGTTGGCCAGAACCACGCTTGCGATATGACATCGTCGGTCTCCTGAGGTATGTGGGCATCAAAGTGAGGTACTTTGAGTTGTAGAGCTTTAGCTTTTCCTCCCTCTAGTCTCGCGGTGAGTTTGGGAAGAAGTTGCTTCATGCCGATTTCCGGGAAGTCGGCATACTTGATCTTGGTCCAATGCGAATGTAGCTGGAAAGAGATGTCAAGGTCAATCAACCAAGATATCAGATTGAGTGGACGAGACGAACCTCGACGGTCCTCGTGGTAGGGATACTGTAGGTGAAGTTTCCACTGTTGAAGTCACTCTTCAAGCTTCCGATGGAGAGGATGAGTTTGGCAGATTCAACTTTCTCCTTGATTTCCGGACGAGAGATACTACCAACATAGATCTAGAAAACAAAATTGAACGAGATTGTCAACGCGTACACAATATCGACTCACTCCTCCATAACGTTCATAGGTTTCATCAACGGCACTTTTGCCCATAGGCGCAGCATAAACGGGATAGCCAGTCTTGTGAAGCAAATCTTTCAACTCATCGATGGCATCGTGGCGGATCGCACAGGCATCGGCAATGACGACGACATCTCCATCAGCTTCTTCGACTTGCTTAACGATTTCGTCAATAACGAAAGCTTCCACCTCTGGATCGTTGGGAGAAGGATGACGGGGAAGAGGGATTTTGAGACGATCAGAGGAGATTTTAGCGTAGGCAAGGTCGGTGGGAAGAGTGATATATACTGGACGACCCTGTATGGCATGGTCAGCAAGATACCCTACACGGATTTGTGTGCAGAACCTGACCTTGATTACACAGTCGGAGAGAACACGATCGATTTCTGCGGCAGCGGAAATGGCGCTGGTGAGAATGGCTTGTGAGTAGGTGAATTGCTCGGCTGCTTTAGTGTATGCATCGTATCTGTGATAGGAATTAGATTGAATGGTCGAAGATATGTGTTATCTTTACCTTCCATCTCCGAGTGTATGATGCAACATGGGCTTGGTTGCTTGTTGCCTCAAGCTTGGAACACCGGCAATGTGAACCATAGGAACCATTTCGGAAAAGGCTAGATCATGTTCGTCAATTCTTGTCATGACTGAGATAGCGCAAAATCATCACCTCCTGCCATTCCGTTCATAGCTGACAACTCTCCAACTCCGAAACTAGGAACATCATCATGAATGAAAGGAACGAATATCAAAGGGGCTAAGAGGTCATACGTTGTCAAGAGCACACCGACGCTACCATGTTTGACACGAGCATAACCGTCTGCAGCGTAGGACGCATTGAGCTCGTTACTGAGATTATCGGAATGTTACGATCGAGCAATAAGTAATGTCTTTGAGTGTGCGTACCAGTTGCCAACCCAATCGATGGTAGGGTGATCTTCGACGAGATCCTGATTGCGCATACAATCAATGGATCAGATTAGACAGCAAGGAGATGAAAGCCACCGAACATACCAAGAATCCAAGGTTGAAGTCACCAGGGACCCCGAACATTGACTGCGATCATCATCGTGAATGGATTGATAAACACTGGACATGGAGAAACTCACTGTAACGCCCAACTCCTCCAACCTTGCTAAAAGATAACTACCAATGTATATTTCTTCAGATTTATCTTCGCCTTGAAGAGTTTTGACAGCGAGCTTGAGACGGTTCATCTCAGCCTCAAGAACTTTCTCTGTTGCGCTAAACATGTTGATGAGAGAGGAAGTAGTGGAAATTGGATCAAACGTTTTTGAGATAGGCCTTTTATATCCGAATCACAAAATTATTCCAAAAATCGACGGAGAAATTAGGAAACTGAGTCTAGAACATTCTACCCATAGCTGGTGCGTCTATCTACCATACAAGATCGTACAACATTGCACACATTCCAGGCTAGAACAGTCCAATCGGTGATACTGCGCTGGGCTCTGCTCCTCGAATCATCCTCGAACACTTCTCTCGAACACAATTACCGGTGCTCTAGAGCTGATGTAAGGAGGGGTTGAGCCAATAAAAACCAAACATCCCTGTGTATCAAAGGGTGATGTTAGCCAGACTGAACAAGACTTCACTAGAATATACAATGAGGTGATGAATTCAGATAGGGTTGTAAAGCTAGAACCATGGCTTGACTCTCTCATACACCTCCAAGTCTTTGAGGGTATGCAAATGAATGTTACGCTTTTTTGCATAGCTAGTGAATTCAAGAAGGGAGTACTGACCTGTTGACCCTTCAAGCACTAACAATATTGCCAATACGCTGAAGGACAAGAAAGAGGTAGGGAAAGCGAAAAAAAAATACGGTTAGACGCCCATCATAGGCGCCAGAACAGCTCACGTGTTGGATCAGCAAACGCGTTGATAGACGCGACCCCTTCAACTTTGCTCTGCAACTTCAATCCAATTTGAAAACGAGCTTTTGCTCCTTTGCTCATGGTCTGATGACTTCCGGTAAGCTGTCATGAACGTGTATAGCCTGCTTTGACAGAAGCTCAATCTCAATAGATATCATTGCAAACATCTTGATTTAGTTTCCATCTATTCCCCATACTCGAACTCCACAATCCTCGCCTTACTCCTGAAATTCTACAACGAGCATAATACAAACAAATGGCCTCAGAGGAGGAAGAAATACCCCACCTAATAGCAAACTGGTGGCTGCAAGAGCGTTTGGGTTCTGGATACTCAGGTGTGCTTGAACCCGCATCAACCCCGTTGATTTCCTCACTGGATTCAAGGTTCAATATTCAAGGCTGCTCATGTGCACACCGGCAAAGTTGTTGCTCTTAAAGTCCAGCGTGTTGACCACGAATGCCCTACAAATAGGTACGAACGAGGCTTCTATCCATCACTGCAAGGAGGTTTGGGTATGCCAACTCTATGGGCTTCCGGAGTCGAGGGAATGTGGGATTACCTTGCGATCGATCTCCTGGGTGCGAGTCTAGATAGTTTGTATCGAAGGAGCGGTAAAGAGACGATGGATTTGCGGAGCGTTTGCTGCATCGCCATGCAAATGGTAAGTCGAGTATTTAAATCGAGTATCCCCATCATCATGACAGCGATTCTGAATAGATATCGAGGCTGGAGTTTATGCATTCGAAAGGTATCCTACATCGCGACATCCAATTGGGTAATGCTACCATTGGTCTACCACCAAATGAGAACACTATTTACATGATTGATTTCGGATTCTCTAAACGGTATATCGATCCTTATACACATCGCCATATTCCAGACAGCAAGGTCAAACGCGACTTCATTGGAAATTATTGGTTCAGGTACGTACCATGTACGATGTAACAGCGCAGTAATTTTAATTCGTTGACCTTATTTTTCGATTTTTTAATTCAGCTCTGTAGGCGTCCACTGCAGAGGAAAAGGTGTGCTGAACTTTTTTCTTCTCACATCCTCTGATCGATTCATCAGTCCCTTCACGGCGAGACGACCTCGAGGCCGTTGCCCTTATGCTCATTCATCTTCTCACACCTCGCGGCCTCTCATGGACACGGAACGGTGTACCGAAGACAGATGCTGCACACGAGATATTGAAACGAGATAAACGACTTGCGAGACCGGAGGATCTCTGTCGAGGTCTACCGAACGAATTCGAAGAGCTGTTAAGATATTGCAGAAAGCTAAAATTTCAAGAATGTCCGGAGTATCAGCACTGGATTGAGGAGTTCATGGATTTGGCGGAGTCGCATGGTTATCCCTCGAGTAGTGATTTCATTTGGCCTCCACCGAAACCGGTACAGGCAATACCTATGCTATGGCCCGCATATACTGAAATCCAACAGGTCTCTACGAAACCGAAAAGTAAAGTATCTGCAGCTGACGACCTCGCAAAAGTTCTTAATGATCTGGGTCGGATGAACCTTGGTGAAAACCAAACCTTGGCTGATCGCACAAACGTTGCTCAAGCCGTCCGTCAAGCAAAACAAGACATGCGACGGGATTCTGATATGCAGACCGTTATCAGTGGTGACTCCGAGAGTCAAGAGAATGATAGCGTTCCGCCTGCATCTATGTTACCAAAAGCGTACAAATTGGCAAAACTGACGATCAGGGTTCCAAGCACGACCGACAACGCTGCCCTCTCGGAACTGGTTTTGGAGTTTATCAAGGTCATGAAGTCGAACACGTCCCGTACATTGATAAAGGATGGATTTGCCTTTCTTGATGCCCTGAACAAACAATTGGAAGACCCTTCAGTTTTCGTACTCCCGATGCGGTAAGACGCTGACTCTGAATTCCATCACCGAGTTCTGACATGTGTGATTAGTACCTCGCGCTCGAAGGATGTGTCTGGGACACGGACCAAGACGTCTCATACGAAGTTGGGTGTGGTTGCTCGACTACAGCGAGAAGTCCAGGACGCGAAAAGTAATAGGCAGTTAGCTACGATGGTTCAAGATTTTGGTAGAGTGACCAACCGAAGTAGTGGTCGGACGATTACGAAGGTAAGCGACCGTGATGAGCCATCAGAATCTTCCTTGACGTCCCGCATCTCTTCTTTTTACCTTGCTCCGCACAGGATGGGTTTTCTTTTTTGGAGGGTTTAGCACGACAATTGAAGGTCTTACAGTAGTGGAGATACCGTAGGGCAGCTGATTCTACCTGCAATAAATATCCATATTGTAACCTTCTCATCGATGTTACCCGGGGTTCTAGCTTGGACGAGCATCCTCTGGGCTAATTCGCTCGGGTCCATTGGGGCACATTTAATTGGCAAAATTCCATTTGTCCCCAAAGTTAAGAGGACATAAGGGAGCCGGGAAATGCCGAATTCCCCATAATTATAGGGCGCGGTTTTTTCAGTAGCGTCCCTTGATTGCAGGTTGTCCTTAGACTTGACCAACCTCCTTCATCCATCTTTTTAGACTGCAGCATTTGGCTCATTTCTTTGACTAAACTATGGGTACTCAGAGAGAAATAGTCGTCGAGCAGGAGCCGGTTGTGATACCAGACTTTTCCGTCAAGGATTTGCTGAGCGTTATTCCGTATGTCTTTGTGTTGCCTTGAGCTCGTCGCAGCGTCTGACATGTATAATTCCCTTTTTTTCAGAGCTCACTGTCATAAGCGCTCTGCACTCAGGTCTTCACTTTACATGTGAGTGGGTCAAACACTTGTTGCGACGCGGTCGGTGATGAGAGTCTCTGACAGTGTGATGGACGTTGCGGTCATTACGGCTGTCTATAATATCGCGACGTTCGCGGATTCATTTGTGAATAATGAGTCTATTTCCCTTCCGCACCCTCTACTCTACCCCCTCGCTCGTTTCGCCATCTGGGCTTTGTACGGCTTCTGGACTGGTCTCTTTGCAACCGGTCTATGGGTCGTCGCTCATGAGTGTGGTCATCAAGCTTTCTCGGAATCCAAGTTTATCAACAACTCGGTCGGATGGGTTTTGCATTCCGCGTGAGTTTCCGTTTTCAATGTTCGTCCAGCTTGTATCAATTTTTTTTTCGCGTTCACCACGCACACACATGTGATTGTCACGTATGTCCTGACCTCTTGCCCGTTTATAGACTTGGTGTGCCATACCACTCATGGCGTATCACCCACGGCCAACACCATGCGTCGACTGGTCATATGACAAAAGACCAAGTGTTCGTACCTCCTACCCGATCCCAGTGGGGGTTAAAGCCTTTCAATCCTGAGCAAGAAAATCTATTGGGTTCTCGAGTTACTGAGGAGGTTAGCAAGGAACTTTGGGATGCTCTTGGCGACTCTCCGATTGGTGCTATGATCGGCTCTGCCTCGTACCTGGTATGATTGATTGAAATTTTATCCATCTTCTCAAAATTGACGTGTACGTTTCGAAAGCTTGGAGGCTGGCCAGCTTATTTGATCCTCAATGCATCCGGGCAAAGATATCCCAAAGGCTCTAACCGTACGCTCTTCTCAATTCTATCTTCGCATAAGCTCAGACTTGCGTAGACTTCAACCCCAGTGCAATTATGTTCAAGGATAGGGAATGGGGCCAAATCATAATGTCCGATGCTGGAATTATTATCTGGATCGTCGGCGTCATAAGCTCTATTTACGTTTATGGATTCACGAACGTGTTTGTGCTTTACCTTGTTCCATATCTTTGGTACGTCTCTTTCTTCTAGCTTCACTACACATATCTAACCTGATTGCACGTTCCAGGGTCAATCACTGGCTCGTGTTGATTACCTTCCTTCAACACACTGATCCTCTCCTTCCTCACTACCGTGCTTCCCAACATACCTTCCCCCGAGGAGCCCTCGCTACTCTCGACCGCAGCCTTCTCGGTGATCTCGGCAGTTTCATGGGCTGGATTGGAGCCCTCGCCACACATGGTATATCCGAAACTCACATCTGCCATCATGTTGCTAGCAAGATCCCTCATTACCATGCGTGAGTATGAATCCACTTCATCTAGTCTCAAAATTTTAATATGATCTCTTATAGATGGGAGGCCGGTGAACATCTCAAGAGAAAACTTGAAGCTGCTGGAATGCGTACTGAGGGTGCACCCGCTGGTTGGGCAGAAGTTTATCGTGTCTACAAAGAATGCAAGGTATGAATCACTCTTATATACCTTCGCTCGTGAATAGGGCCTGACAACAACATTAGTTCGTCGAGGACGAGGGTGATGTGATATTTTTCAAGGACGCGCGCGGTCTTGCGAAGGCTCGTCCTATATACAGCACCGACTCTCCTAGTGACTCCGGTATAGAGATCGAAAAGTAGACTGAGACTCAAGACAGATTCCTTGCTATCCTTTCATCTCTTAATGGAAAGTGGATGCTATCTTGCATTCCCTGTACCACACACTCTCGAGCAGGCTGTAATGGCTCCTAGACTAAATCATCTATTAGATGGCGCACAGTCGTACATAATTTTTAGACAAAAAAATAAAATCCTCTTCACTGTCATTCTCCACGTAAATCTTGCCAGCCTGCCTCACAAGTGTTGATTATTGAGAATTCTGTAATCACTTGCAACAGCGCTAGCTTTGTCCTGGGTTGAGATAGAGACTGCTCCTATCCAGCAGATGATGTGAGAAAGCGACAGAAAGTGACGAGAACACAAAGGCACAAACGTCAAGTAAATTTCCAAGGCTCTCCTGGTCTTGACCGGCTCCCAATTGAGCTTTGTAATGCTGGCAGAGCTCCGCAACGGTATATGCAGTTTCTTGCGAAAGCGAGTTGTTGATACCACTGATGTCCGTCTCGAAATCATCTTTCTCCCGCGAAATATGATACCTTCCTAGCTCGGAAGAGAGAGCGACGACTTGATTTGCAGGTACCAATCGAGCGCATTTATGGGAGACTATCACGAGCCACAGTTGCCAGGATATTTTCCCTTCGCAATTGATACAAAAAGCCGCGTCAGAGGGCTTAAAGACGAGTCCCGATTCGGAGAAGACGTCCTCGTCAAAGGAATCAGATAGTATATTCCAGGGTAGTCCGAGAGGTGCGCTGAGATCTCTTGCCCGAGATCCTGCCTCGAGAAAGTTGATCAAGTCGTCGAAATCCCAGGAGATACTGTCATTCTCGTTCACATCCAGAGAGAAACCATATTGTGCCAACAGCTGAGCATTACTCATAGTTTCGCCGTATGTATTGAATACTTCTGAATGAGGGGAGATGGTTGCATTAGATACCATGTCGTAGGTATCCTCGATCTGTTTATCGTTGGAACTGCTGGGAGTGAAATGATTGGACGAAAGTTCAATGCTTTGATCGTGTGGACACTGTTGTAAAGAGCCACATTCCGGACAAACTTCGTACTCGGTCTGTAGTCGATGTGGAACGTCGACTTAAAAGAACGGGTAGCGTATGTAGCATTAGACTGACCTCTAAATGAACACGATGATCATCAGTGTGGTTGAACCTGCAATTTTGGTAAATGTCGAGACTTGGCGTGGAATGAAATCATATCAACTTACGCGTCAGCAATGGGAACCATTGATAGACCATGATATGCGTCGACCAGGAATGCTCTTGATGATACCAGGGAATAGGCCCGACAAAACTGGTGAAAAGTTGGCCGTAAGAAACCTGTCACGATTTTCATAGAAAAACGAGCCGTGGTCGGCACTACGATCTCATTGAAGTATTTGCGAATGGACTCCTACTTCGTGAACCATCATCATGAGCTCAAGGAGTTATCTCAAGCAGATGACACCTACTATGAGAGGATTTCCATCAGGTCCAGCCAGCAGCTTTTGCACTTCCGTTCCTCTCAGCCATTTCAGAGCCTCCATGCCGTCTTCGAGTGTTCTCCCCCCTATCTCAAGATCCCAGAAGACTGGAAGATCGACCATAGTTTCCGGGAGTGATTGGAGATACCCATACCATCTCGAGCTTGTACCTCGTTGTCTGATACATGTAGGTTTCTAAAAGGCAATCCAAAACCAATAGCGATTCTTACATTTCTATCAAGAGTGCCAATGAAAGAGCGAGTTGGGCCTCAAGTCCGTATGGACTGCTGTCGATGAATTGGGATGCGGAGCAAGATTTTACAGATAGCACGGCCGTTTTGGGTATCTTAACCACTGCGACCGCATCTCAGAAGATTGTGAGGATTACGAGGAGAAAAATTTCCGCACATGTTTGCGATGTTTCAATCAAAGCCGAGCCGGAATAAACAGCAAGGCCTGTTACATCGGAGACAACACGAAGTCTTTTGTCGATTTGAATGTTATTGCTTGTACACCAGTTGAGGAGCGTCGTTATTTTGCGCTCCATGTTACAGTAATAAGGACGTCAATCGGGGTATACAGTCAAACATATAGGCGCCAGCAAATATATTTATTCAGCTTCGACGAAAATGGTGAGGCACTCGGTAGCCACGAAGGTAAAAAGTATCGACAGTCTGAACTGTACGTCTCGCATACTACTCCATGTATCCAGCACAGTCCTTGCAATGGATGAAGTCCTTAGAGAGACTGCGCAAGCCAAATTTGCCTTTGCGCTTGATCTGTATTGCCTCTGGAGCGAAAGGATGCAACGATGAAGAAAGAGCAAGACCTTTAGCCATCTACTACAACCGTCATTCCTGTCAGCCTGGCCATTCAAGAGGTGACGCTGCTCTTTTGAGCGACTCTAGATGGCATTAGGTGGAAGAGGCTATTATAGCCAAGTTGCAATTCTGCGTGCGTTCTTCGAGGTGGATTGTGGTTGAGGACTGCAGTAGCTCGTTCACCTCTCTGGTCAGTCTACATTCGTTGAGGTAAATCCCAAGCTGATACGAATTATTGAACGGTCACTGGTGCGCCGAAAGCGCATGCACGTGGTAAAGCACAAATAAGTACAACTAACCAAATTGAGTTTCCTCGAACAATGACAGTGACATTTGAACAACTGGAACGACTTGACCTCATACCACAACCAGCGACTATTTTTCGCTCCCCCTCCGCTTTCCACACTCATCGTATCCTCAGACCTGGAACTATTATACCCACAGCGAATTGTGATACCGCGAAAACGAAGAAACAAACAATTTTAAATAGCAATAAAGCAGAGGAACGATACTTAACACAATGGTGTGTTTCAATGAAAATCTGCTTTGAGTTTTGTTCAAACCTCGTCAATAGGACAACTTTTATGGTCGCTCTCGGGAGAGCATAGCGGACCTTGACGAGATCCTGGCAACTATATTTAATAGTCATCCGCACGCTGAACATAGGGAGGATAATACAACCGTTCTGCCAGTCCGGTTTCTACCAGATATTTTCAAAGCGCTGGAGGAAAGAGGTTAGCTTCGAAGAAACGAAAGCTTTGTCACAACTGAGCTTGCTTGCTTTTCAGACTTAATGTCCCTCACTTCTTCTGATCAAGAGTATTTGCAGGGTGTGATTACAACAATTGAGTCCACCCCAAGTGAAACACCCCATATGGTCGACTCAAATGCCCTTCTTCTGCTTGTGGCTCAACTTAGCACATTGAATAAGGCTGAGGCATCCACGCCTGGGGACTCAGAACCAAGAGGGCGGCCGCGGGCCTTGTCCACCTCCTCTGATTCTTCTTCTGGATCCAATGGCACCAGCAGATATCCATCTCGCCCACCTTCTCGTTCTGGTCAACTTCCTCCAACACCTACTCAGCCTCAAACCCCACTAGACAAACGCCAGCGCTCTGTGCCCCTGTCTTCTAATCCTCCTTCGGCATATTCAAGGCGACCCCCGCCGCATAGACGAAAGAGTGATGCATCTCCTGGGAGAGGATACTCCAGTGGAGGTGCTGGTGGTGACTCTGACGGTGCTTCAGGCACAGTAAGGCAACCAAGATCTCGCGCAGGGTCCCAATCTATCACGACACCTTCCTCATCGTCGATGGTATTCCCCTTGTCGCCTCCAGGTACCATTTCTCCAGGAGGCTCATCACCTTCCAGAGACCGTTTCCTTGCAGAGAGTGGTTCTAGCTCTCCAGAGGATATTACTACTCGTTTGCCTAGAATGGACTATGACTTTGCAGATTCCGTTTCGAGGATTCGTATGCCACATTCGTCAGACTCTGAGGAATCTGATGATGACCAGGATGGCAGTATGTATACCCACCTCGTCTTCGATCCAGAACACGGCCCTCGATCCACCACTTCCTCGACAGCTTCCCTCCTGCCCGGGGAACGACTGGAAGCTCTTTCACGCGCCAATACCGATCTTGCTAAGCGGTTACAAGACGCAGAGCGTACCCTGTCCAGAAAAATCGGCGAGCATGAATCCGAGTTAGAAGAACTCCAATACAAGTTGGAGGAATTGAAAAGTGAATTAGTCCGAAGCAAGAGGGATGAAAAGGAATTGCGAGCTAAAGAGGTACCTCACCTTACACTCGTCACCTAAATTAATATTGACATTATCTTATCTTCTCGTCCAGCGAACCAACTCTGCCCAGATCAGCGGTCTTGAATCTGAAGTTGCTCGTCTCACCAAAGAACTTTCTGCTAGTCGGGATTCTCTTCACGCGCTGCATAAACAGTATTCTGAACAAACTGCTATTTCGGAGAGATACAGACAAGACCTACGAACTCGTGAGGATCATATCCGCTCTCTACAAGACCAGGCGAGCCTCCATGATGTCGAGATTGGCAAAATGACAGAGAGAGAAAAAGAATGGGAAGATCGAGTACTCAAGTTAGAACGAGAGGTCGAAGAAGCACGAGAAGGCTGTGCGGAGCTAGTGCAGCAAAAGACGGAGAATTTGGGCTTGAAAGAGACCATAGACAGATTGAGATTCGAGATGGATGAAATGCGGAGCAGCATGGGCAGTGGATTGGGTACGATCGGAATGCCCGGTTCTGGTCTCAATAGCCGGAGCAATACAATCAGCAAGAGCCTGGGTGCAGAGTTGCAGAGCCAGCTGGAACGAGAAGAAAGAGAGAGGGCTGAGCGAGGTGATAATGGAGACGATGATGATACCGAGGGCGAAGACACTGTTGTCGAAGAAGTTCTTGATGACAATGATGAAGAGGGCAATTTTGTCACCACAATCATCAAACGCACCAGGCGCAAGGTATCCAGCAAGGCTCAGGCGGAGCTTCCCACCCCAAAACGATACCTTGAACGCAGGATCGAGGAGTTTGAGGATGACAAGGTCTGTTAGGTCAGATATCTTTCGTCGTTCCAGCACTTACGCAAATTTGGACAGGAATATGCTGATTGTGCTATCCAATACGATCCAGCTGCGTTTTTTGATCCTGACTCTGAAGATGGTTTCTGGCGTAGCACGAGCTTGCAAACCGAGCCAGAGTCTCTCCCTGAACTGCCAGTGGAACGAGTAATGGCGGAGATGGATATCCAAACCGACGAGTTGGAGGAGGAAGACGACTCATCAGTCTCATCAAGTACACCTACGCCCACTGTTCCGTCAGATGAACCTCCTGCCTATCCAGGCCCTTCAACTTCTCATGCTGAGAAGGCACGGGAAGCGGAAGAACAGAGGGAGAAAGAAGAACAAGCCGAGCTTTCTGTTTTGCGTAAATGGCACCGCTCGCTCGAGGGCAGGGACGCCATGGATGTCAAAGATATTTTGATGCACAATTCACCAGGACGTGGCCTTTCTGTACCCAAAAATATTATGAAGGATTGGGCGCGGGTCCAGCGCGCAGCAGGTATTGATTGCGGCGTTGTAGAAAGACTCCTGGCCACTGCCGCAGCTGACGGTGTCAATGACGAAGATGCGGAAGAGGAAGAGGCAGAAGAAGAGAGAAAGGAATCGCTCAAATCTCGGTTGTCACTTCGCCGCCTTTCATCACGTATTCCACATCTTCCAGCCAACCTCAACATTTCTGCATATATACCCCCGACGCTTATATATAGCTCCTTGTCCGTCCTCGTAGGAGTGATGCTAGCCCCGCATATTGCTCAACAAATTAATGACCCATATGGAGGAGCGACTTACTATGATCGCCGTGCTTGGAGTTCTTTCAATAATCTGGGTGGTGGTGGAGAAGGTTTTCCTGGATTTGGTGCGGGAGGCTATCAAGGTGGCACAGAAGGTGCTTTGTGGAAGGTGTTGGAAGCAGTTTTTGGCGGTGGTGCGAGGTATGCTCGAGGACTGCCTACATAGGCCCAATTTGCTGGATTTCCCAAGGCATTCATCTGGTATATAAGTATACTACGCTATGCTCATGCGTGCATTGCACTACATTCTTTTATCGGTTTTTTAATTCTGCGCATGATAATCCTGACTCTCCGCTCCCTCATAATCGATTCACTGCCTCTCCTCTCCTTTTTTATTCGTACTGCAGCTTTGTACAGCAAACTGATTGCAAATGATTTTCTACGAAGTAATGTTGTATGTACTGTTTCCATAGGAAGCCTTCTTCCCCGCGAGGATGGGGACGACAGCGGGGATCATATAGATAAAGTGAACATTGTATCGTGCCGCTGTTCCTAATATTCCTCTTGTAATCCCGTCACGTAGGGCTAAATTTTCTTCAAATAAGATGAGTAACTAGGCCAGGATATTTCGAAGATAAGTGAATAAGCGCCCTACAGGCACTTCGGCCGGAACGGCGGCCCTTCAGCAATCTTTGAACTCGGAGCGGCCGGTGGCTGCCAGATCTGGTAAGCTCGTCCCGGGGCCGATGGATGGGATGTAGCCTACACGAGGCTCTATTTTACACGTGATCGTGTAGAGCCTGCTGGTTGATAGTTTCTTTGTTTTCTCGTTCTTCATTCTCTTCAATGTCCTCCGCATCGTTAGCACAAGACTATGCTTCTCCTCCGCCAATGACTCCTCATACGAGGGCGCCCTCGGTCTCCCCTTCTTCAAGCGAATCTTCTATTATTGACGAGCTTTCTTTCGACTACGACTACGACGAAGAGGGAAATATTGTTCGTAACTCGAAAGGTTCACGAACTTCACCGCACTCTTTCCTTTCGACTCCCCCTACAGAGGTATCTAGCATGGCCAAACTGGACTTTCCAAAGTCTTCAAGTCCGCCTCTTCAACGTACATCTTTATCTCGTTCAGAGAGTGCATATACAGTCTTGAACGGTCCAGCAACTGCTTCTTCTGACCGTGAAAGAGCTCACGGCTCTTCTGCCAACCCTGCTAGATCATTTCATAGAGTCGCTTCTGGTCCTATTCCAACCACCACACCAACAACTGCTGAAAGCGCTGGTCCCCCAATTCGTACTCTGCCTCGCCAGTATGAAGCTCGTCAAAAACGACATACAGAAGAAATTCTTGCCAGGATTGCTTCAACCGAGCTCGAGGAGAAAGAAAATGCCGTTCCCCCGGTGGATGATTTTCATGGCACTCGTCCAACCTCTTCCACATCGTCATCGTCGCGGCTTATGCCTCCTACGCGAGCTACATACGGCTCTCAGTCTCTGGGTGGTCTTTCTCGACCGTTAATAGATACAGCGCAACGCGTGATGTCGTCATCTAGCCGGATGTTGTTGAAGGGTACTGGAGCAAAACCCCAGATCAATCGAATATCCGAAAGTGAGAGTGATGGTGGTGAAGACGCTTACGCTGGTTATGGAGAGCATGGTCATGGTCTCTCTGATGGCAATGCATACGGAACCGATACAGATGCAGGTCAGTCATTCTGTTGCTTCTACCTATCCCGGTCTCATGCCGTGATAGATGATGATGAAGGGATGCCCCAATTCATGGCTTCTCGTAGCATTGCGCCTCCTCATAGTGCAGGTATACCACCTCCAAGTCTCATCGAGTCGGCTGGTACACGCCCCCGACGTTCGGCTAGTCTGAGTGACGCGCTTCGTAAGTCTGTCATTGATTGTCTCGTAACGTTCTTCTCATGTTGTGCCAGTAAACGATGGGCAATATAATGTTCCCTTACAAGCCCCCCAACAACGATCAAACTCCAGACCGGGAACTAGCCTTGGCCTTCGTAGAGAGATACCTCCTCGCCGAATCGATGATGAGCGATATGAAAATAACAGAGGTAAGTTTGAAACGCGCTGTACCCCATCTGTTCTCTTTCTGAAAACCATCAAGAAAACGAAGGTGATGCGTACCAGCCCAAACCTCGTAACACGCCTTCCCCTCCTCACTACCCCTTATATGCTACTCATAAACGACGCGATTCTGATACTCTTCGTGGGTTTGTTGCTGGTACAAATTCGCCCACAGTGATGGAAGTTCCTCGACGTCTTTCACCGTCGGTCAAAGGCCTTCCTAATGGCGTATCATCCCGAACGTCTTCGAATGACAAAAATGTTGTGAATGTGGCAGCAAAGCACAGACGTAGCCCGACTGCTCCAGAAGCTGCCACTGGCAACGGCTTACTGCAACCTGGTGTAGTGTCGAATGTGCAAGGGAGAAACTGGGCGGCTGGCGACCGGAATAGCGGAGACGTATATGATGCCCCATGGAGCGACGAGAAGGACCGCGAACGGGAGGCACGAAGAGAACGCGGGACATCTCAGCAGTCTCAGATTGCGCTATCGCAAGTACCCCAAGCAAAGGGGCCAGCTCCTCCTCCTCCGCGCCAGGCTGCCCAGCAGCAATGGTACCCTTCCGCCCTAAATCGAACTATAGTGGTACGTTTCATTAATCAATGTCCGGAGCAGACATGCTCATGGAGAATGCACAGGTAAACAAGAAAGCATATGCACGCTTGGACATGGTTGGCAGAGGAGGCTCCTCGAGGGTCTTCAGAGTTTTGACGAACGCTAGCGACCTTTACGCTATCAAGAAGGTTGCTCTGGATAAGACAGACTCTGAAACATTAGCTGGATACATGAACGAAATCGCATTGCTCAAGCGTTTAGAAGGAAATTCCAGAATCATTCGCTTAGTTGACAGCGAGGTTAAGGCTGGCCCAGGAGGAACGAAAGGCTATCTCTTGCTGGTAATGGAGTGCGGAGAGATTGACTTGGCTCGGCTGATCAATGAGCGAAATCAACATGGTTTGGATATGGTTTGGGTTGCTTATTATTGGCAGCAGGTATGTGCAGACACCACTGGTACAAACTATGACTGACTTCACCGTGTGAATCAGATGCTTCAAGCAGTACAGGTCATTCACGACGAGAAGATTGTCCATTCCGATCTTAAGCCGGGCAATTTTGTGTTGGTCAAGGGACAACTCAAGCTGATTGACTTTGGGATCGCAAACGCTATCGCTAACGATACCACAAACATTCAAAGAGAACATCAAGTGAGTTGAATGTTTGGTCAATGTCCATGGTCGAGACTAATTTCAAACCTACAACAGGTTGGTACTTTGAATTATATGTCTCCAGAAGCTATTGATCTTCCTGATGGGACACGACGACTCAACAAGGTTGGACGTTCCAGTGACGTCTGGTCTCTTGGATGTATCTTATATCAGATGATATACGGGTCAACGCCATTCTCGCATTTAACAATCTTCCAGAAGATGAAGGCCATCCCCAGTGCCCACTTTGAAATTTCCTACCCTGAATACTCTGTCCCCGTCATTCCTGCCTCTAAATCATCGACGGGGGAGCCCAAAAGGCTGGAACACCTTCGTAAGAAAGTACGATTAGATGTTATTGTGAACATGAAAAAATGCCTCGATCGAAGTCCCAAGGATAGGATGACTATTCCTGAACTGCTTCAGGAAGATTGGCTTGCCATGAAAGAACGTGAGTGTCATCCTTCAGTGTACTCTTACGAGAACTCATCACGTTCATTAGCCACAGCCACAGCCACAGCGCCAGCGCCAGAACCTACCCCTACAATCAAGGACCTCCTTAGTTCTGAAGAAGCTGTCATCAATCCATTTTACATGGGCCAGTTGCTCAAATATGGTATCCAACTGGGCTTGGCCGGGCAAAAACTTGAAGATCCCAAAGATTTGACGAAGGCAGCCGAGGTACCGTTCGTCCCTTACCATTGACTATCTACATTACTAAATTTGCTATAGCGCCTGATTAGTGAACTTCGTGCGGTGCAAGAAAAATAAAAGTCTACGCCCATTTTAGAGGTTATGTATGTTTGGATGACCCTTCATGCCCTTTTGGTTCTCCTGTATGATTTGATACTTGTGGACACTGAACTCCCACATTCGCACTCTTCGTTTATGCACTCACTGTCGCCATCGCTCGCTTTCACTCGCTCATCGTCGTTTTTCCATTTCAATGTGCGTTCGGGGAACGCTTGTAGCCTTGCGCACTTTTCGTTATCTGTAAATGTATAATCATATGTATTTGGGTTCAGTTCCATGAATCTCTCTCATTTCCATTCCCGCATAATTCTTAGTCCGTACGCTGTTTCCTCCCCTTCCTACTCGCACCCCCATTCATTCCTCGACTTCGTCGTTCTCCTCGCTCTGATTTCCTTCTCTTTTCGGCATATCTTCGCATTGCATCTACATTGTGACATTGTCCCTCATCCCAAAATTTTTTCCATCCACCTATCGTTAATTATTGCTTTCTGCTATCCAAGTTTTCATGTTTTCGCATACTGGACGTATAAATTTCTCTCTCTCTCTCTCAATCCTAACTATGTATCTAGAAGACTTTTACATCAGTCTTACCCAATGAGAATATTATTGCCTGATATTGCTGGCTTTACTTCAACTCTTCAATCAGAGGCAGGGGGTCTGACTATCACGATGGACTCGAAATTTTCGCTTGAATTTCCACGATTTTATTTCACAACTTTCTGTATATGAAACTAGAAATCTCTCAATCCCTCTCGACCTTCATTCAAAGGCATTGAGAGTAATATGAGTTGATCACAGTACATGTGAACGGAGAAGCGCATGCTGTCGGACCAGAATATCCTATACCGCCACACTGACCCCACTCAGCCACGCTTCCTCCTGTAGGAACAGACCCAGGGGTACTACTCGTTGAAGACGGCCCAGTGGGTGCTGATGAGCCTGTTCCAGTGCCTTGTCCTACTGTGATAGTGGATGTTCCGCTCGAGGAGTAACCTTCAGTGGCGAGAATCATGTAGTTGAATGTGCCTAGAGGTAAGCCGACTGATTCCCAGCAGGCGTAGTGATTGCCTGTGGTCACAGTGCCGCCGACTCTATGAGTTTGGCGGATCGACCAATACTGCTGGAACGTCGCGGTCCCTGAGATTGAAGGCGCATTTGTACGGGTTTGGGTATATATGTCATAGACACCCCCGTCGCTTGTGCAGGTACCCAAGTGTGTTCCACCCGTGCTGGGGTTATAAGTGCCGAAGGACTCTGTGACGGGATGCGACGTGATTGGATGAAGATCAAGGACAGAGAGAAAAACTGACCAGTGATATAATATTCAACGAGGGGACTCGTCATCCAGCCATACACGGAAAGGTACGAATTTCCGTTTGGGGCATAAGTACCGCTGTACTCGACGGACCTATAAAAGAAGAACAAATGAGGCTCCGTTGCTCAAGGCAGCTGCAGTTCCGCTACACGAAACTTACATCGGGCCTCCTGGGTTCCATCCCTTCCCCACCACAACGTCTCCAGATCCACCCCAAGTAAGGGTATATTCTCCGCCTGCACCATTCGTGTATGTACCTGTGACACTGGAGTCGGAATAAACTGAGTAGAAGTAGCCGTTGTTGGTTCCCTCCCCGTTCGGGATGCTGCGCTTGCCTATGATCTCAGTCGAGTTATCAAAGACATCGAGAGCAGCAGCAGTGACCGCGAGCAGAGCGAGAGACAATAAAGACTTGTAGGACATGCTTATCTCGAGCAGGGTTGCAGAGAATAACTTAGTCTCGCCTACCACTTTATAAGTTACCTTCTGCTATAACAATGTGCTGTCACTCGGATCTCTTTGCGTAGAGAGTCTATCCTGTACCCTGTCTCCGAATATTATGCTATGAAACTCCCCTTGTTGTATTGAAAGTGAGCGGAGACGTGGTGAGCATTGAGGACATAGGCAAAAGTTCGCGATTGCTGATCAAAAAATGCCTGGCAGTGCTTGAGGCAAAGATAGTCGGCTGACGATTAACAATAGATTGGCCTTGCTTGGCTTGGACTCCGTATATCCGAAAAATCTCCCAATGTCGTTTCAGTATCTCCTAGAAGGCTCCGTTCCAAGCTGATTCGTAGGCTCGTTGATTTTTGTCCCTCAATGTTTGTCAATGTTCGGGAATGTATATCTTAAGAACAGTGTTACCTGGATGGAAGGCAGTATGACATGTAAGATTCTGCGTTGTAACCTGGAGAGGAAGAAAAATAATTACGATAATTTACTTAGCAAGAATAAAGACTGAATGGGTTCAATACCAGACCCTAAGAAGCTTGAAAACATATATCCTAGGAGATTGATGGAATGAATCACCTTGTTCTTTCGTACTCGATAGGCAGTTGGGGATGTAAAGTCTCATGGAATTCACCTCGGCTCCTTCAATCTTGATTATTTCTGGGACCAGTGTCGGCAAGGTCAGATGGTGGCATCAAGGTCATCAACTGACAATTGATCAAGGTCAAGTTCACCAAAATTCAATCTGACCTTTGACTATTTGGCTTCAATTTGTCCTGAGTAGGATGGCGGTCAAAAAACTGCTAGGTCACTAAGCGTCTAACAGGCGCTGGGCATTCCAAGGTCAGGTCACATTTGATGACCAACTAACTGTCGACAACCAGTCACAAAAAAGTGACCATGACCTTGTGGGCATCCGACACTGCTTGGCTAAAACATCATGATTCTAACGACGAGGCCGTGAGTCACCGACTCCGTTCCAGGCTTGAGTAGATTGAGAACTTATGGTAATCATAATGATGATCATGATATAGATGAATTCGCGTTACAACTGAGCAGAGCCTTGCACTCATTTCGCCTGTGAACTCCGAGAAAATAGAAAAATCGCACTCTCGATATCAGCGAAGATTGATATCGCGAGAGCTTTCCGCTGAAAGGTGGAATGCCGCGGCGAAGGGTGTCTGGGGTACTTCCTGAGTAGCTGGGTTAAACTGATTACAAGTTAATGTTTGAGTTTACACAAGATCTAACCTTTTGAGCTCGAATGCGAAAAAGGAAGCACTTAACATACAGCAGTAGCAAGAAGTTGAAGTTAATTATGTGGAGGTTGAGCGATGTTTATACAACTAGTCCAGTATGCGGTGGGTGGTACATGATGGTGTGCTTGTATGTGCAAGAAAGATGACGGGAAAGCGGTGAAAGCAAAGTGCGCAAACTGATTAAACACCAAAAGCGAAGTATTCATGAGTCGGATTGTGAGTCTCTGATATGTAAGCGAGTAACACCAAACATGACTTCGGGGAGGGGTGGTTCTTTCTGATATGGTATAGCTGAGAGTCGACTAGGAGAAGGCATGGCAACCAGTACTGCGACTTGAACAACATTTTTCTGAGAGGTCGGAGTTGAAAAGGAATTTGTCTTTTCCTGAACAGGAGTGACCAAATCAGGGCTACCAAGAGTGCGAGGACTAGAAGAATCACTGCTGTCGCCATCCCCGTGTGTCGATCGACGTCCAAAACGAAAATGAGAGTCTCGAAGCAAAAGATAGGAAGCGAAGAGACGCTGGGATACAGCCTCGCTTCGGGTATCGGCTGGCGCTCTGATCTGTTCGGTCTCCTTTGTTTTTCTCTTCGTTTTTGCGGTCAGCGCGGAAACAGGCTAAGGGATAGGGTCAGCCAAGAAAGAATTAAGATGTAAAGCTTGTACACGAGCACCATTAGATCTGCCCAAGTCGAGGATTTTTCCGCATCCGAAAGCCAAGTTTCGAAGAACTTTGGTCGTGTCCTGAACCGTTTCTTATGAGATCCTTGTGCTCTTGGTGCAAGTACCGCTCCTGTGGCGAGTGCTTCTGCTAGTCGGCGCTGATATCTTCTCCGAAGCACGAACGACCTGAAGACGATGGAACAGGATATTATTAGCAGGACCTGTAGACGGCGATAAATTCCTTGTAGATGAACTGAAAGCGATGAAGCTTGCCAGAAGAGTGGATAGGAATGTAAACAAGTAAAGATTGCCTTCATTTGTTGTCGATGAGCCTTGGGATGTCGACTCTGTTTCTGTTGACGGCGAGACCGAGGACGTTGATGTAGGTGATGACGAAGACATCGCAGCTAAGGGTCACAGCCTTCCGACTTGATCAAATTCCTCTCTATGTAATATGTATAAAATATCTGAAATTGATGAGGACGGGAAAAACTTGCCAGCTGTGGTGGTAGAGAAAGGAAAGTGATGAAGACCCCAGGAACTGTGTGGCGGCCATAACTCATCAGTGCATCACCGTTCGTGATAGGAACAGTTATTTGAAACTATATATGGACGTTTGAGAAACCATCTTTCTTCACTTCCACCATCATGTCGTCCAATTCTACTGGCATTGAGCTGCCTCCTTCTCTCAATCTCCCCCCTCATCTGAGCGCACAGAAATATTTTCTAGTCTGTACATTAACCGTCGCAGCCTGGGACACTCTTGTCCTTTCCCCGAGAAACTGGAGATTGATGAAGACCGGTGAATGGCCTATTCTCAAGATTATCTTTCATTTCTTGAGGGTTTTCATGCCTGTCGAGTTCACGATCGTTGGTATGTTGTTCCGAATTCAACAAGTAATAATCAGTCCAATAAATAACGGAGGGAACAGCTGTTGCGTTTTTTGACACTAAATGGTCTCAGGCGGCACGTATGCGAAATTATACTGCATCTGTCTGTCCTGACAACCTTTTTTTTCTCTAGACATGCCAGCATTTCTTCCTGTTCGAGCCAATCTGCACGGCCATCCTGCTCGCCGCTACTTCTGGTCAGAATTCCTTATAAGAAGCTCATCTGTTCGCATATCTCATTCCCCTCCAGCCGTCCATGTCATTCGAACACACGCCATATATGACAAAAACCGACCAGTTCTTATTGGAATGGGTTGTCTGTATGCCGTTCAGATTGTCGTTACAGCTATATGCTGTGGATTTTACCGCTGTACGTTCCAGCATTCCCGTATCTACCGGCCTTAAATTGATGGCCACTCAGCTGTTCCCCTTGATGTGGGACAAGGCTGTATCGCAGGTCCGAAACACAATTGGGTCGGAATTTACTGGCTTGCGCCTACTCTTCTCTACACGGCGTCGGTATGTCAATAGGACTACCTCCTAGAATACTATTGCTCAATTTGCGAATAGTTCGCCCTTGCTTTGCGTCGATCAATTGTGTCCCTCAAAATCAAACCGCTGACTCCTTGGAAACTGATGCTTCGTGATGGTCTCAATCTCTATGGTGTAAGTCAACTACAACCAGAAATCTCTGTCTCTCATCATAAATTCTCAGGCTGTCTGGGGCATCAATATGGCCAACGTACTCTTCTGGTTCATCATGAAGCCCACAGGCATCGACGACCCTATTAAGACCATTATTACAAGGTAAAGCTATATTTGACCCCTATAGCACTAACTGATCATTTTCGATTCTCCTAGCATGGCTGCAGTACTCACGACCTCGATGACCCTCCGAATCATTCTCAACGTCCGTGGTTCTCTCAAATCCGGCGGTGTTTTCACCGGAGGAACTGCCTCCAGCGGACACTCTTCTTCCAGAACGACACATGTCATCTCGACTCGCTCCGGTGGACGCCACAGCTCCCAGGCAGCTCACACGTATAATCTTGAAGACATGCGGACTACGAAACCCGAACCCGAATGGCCCGAACCCGACGCAGAAAACAAGGTTATTGCTATCGATGGTGCGCCAATGGATCCCAATGGCGTCAAGATCACTGTAGACAGAGAAGTAGGATACGACCAGTATCATCATGCCAAGTAGGATGACTCTGTCGCAAATCAACGTGGAAGGCTCTGAATTCTGTAGAATCTAAAGGTTATTTACACGGATCCATATTGAATTTTTAGGTCGTTTTGCTTTTCATTATTTATCTCTTTCAAACTTGATTGTACCATCTTTTCGATCTCTGTATACAACATCCATCCGTCTACTAGCTACCTCTTTGGCCTTCTACCTACCCGCTTGCCTTGTGATATGTGTCCAATTCCAATCCAGTGTTGTTGTTGTAGGTTCTCGGGGTCCTGAGATGTGTTGTAAATTATAAGTCGTCTCGACTCCTGCGTTTCAAGCCCATGTTCATTCAAAGAGTGATCAGTAATATGATGATTTTGTCTCCGAAAGGCAGAAAATCGTTAGTTGTTGAAGTCAACTTGGAAATCAAAATCTCAGTACTTTACAAAATTCTTTTATATCCGTGAGGTTCATTGGACTACGTAGTTCCGGAACGATAATCAGAAGGTACTTTGGAAAATTTGAAAAAAGAGCATCTTCCAGGAGGTAAATAATTGCGAAAAAGGTATGCGCAAGTATGCTGGCAGGTAAGTAGGGAAGGAAAAGGCAGAGCAAGCATTGAAGTACGAGTAAGGACCGCGAAGAATTGTAAAAGAAACTACCAGCACCGAGCTTGCCTGCTCAAAAAAGCAAGAGTGCTAATTGAATACGTTCTCCAGTACGACTAAAAAAAGATGAGAGGCGTACTCCAAGTAGTCCATAAATACCGACAGCGTGGAAGAACAACACCCCAACCTAATACGATCTAAACCGAGAGCCTATTTCCTTGATCAGCATATCCTGGTGCTGCAAACCACATTGTTCGCAGTCGGAAATAACAACTTCCTCCAGCGTGTCCTTTGGGGTAAAACGATCAGTGTATTTGACCCGATGCGTGAATGTTTCAACGATGGCATCACCCGAGATTCGATGGCAATTGTACAGCTCGAAGTTACGCAAGTGAGGAAGACGAACACTAAGAGAAGGAGCGGGTGACAGACACAGGTCATCATGGCTTTCCTCTGATGTCGATGCTGCGTGGGGGTTAGCTGCCAACGCGGCCTCGTCGTAAGGTTTGAGCAACCTAATCACTGTGTTAGACATGTCCGAAGCCGTGATAAGGAAATCCTCTAGTGCCGTGAGATGCTCGAACACGTAAATAAAATCCTTGGTGCGCATGTCGCTGTAGTCCATCTCGAGTGACTTTATGGGCGGATTGCAGCGTGCAATGAGGTTTCGTAATCCCATGCCCGTAGCCTGGTCGCTCCAAGGAGACTGCGAATAGTCCTGAGCCTCATCCTCGCTGTCACCTTGTTCGAAACATTCGGGGGAGATACGGTGGCTTACGTTGAGGTAAGCTAGGTAGAGTTTTGAAAGCGCAGGAGCATTGATATTGGAGAGTAACACACGTGCGAGAGTGGTTCTCCGTAGATTCATAGTGTGGAGGCGTGGCAAAGAAACAACAGGAAGAACATGAGATCCGTATACTTCGGTATCCATCCAGCCGCTCAAAGTGAAGCTCTCTAACTGAGGGCATGACTTGAGCAGACCAAGGATCGCAGCTGCATCAGGTCGTGTAGAATGGGGAGGCTGATCTGTGATACTCAGGGATGTGAATTGGAGAGGGGTCAATAACTCTGCCCGAGGTAATTGGGTTAACCAGATGCTCATAGCTATCCGATTCGGCCAAAGAGGAGAGTATGCCTCAAATGTAGAGCGGTATGCATCATCTGGATGTTCGTTGCCACTGACAGATATACTAAGGTCATTCAGTGTGTCAAGACGGGAAAACGCGTCTGAAAGACAGACAGATTCTTGACGTGCACCGGTGATGGTGAGTTGTCTCCAGCGATGGAATACAGGGAGAAAAGGGGCAAGAAGAGGCAGCACGTTGTCTGCATCCTTGACGTTGAGCTTCACGTCAAACTGAAGGGGAGCAGATCGACCAATCCAAAGTCTAGCTTGAGATTGAGAGGCAGCCATGGACCTCTTGTCGTCCAGAACGGCAACCTGCCAAACACGAGGAGATTCATCAACGACATTCTTCCAGAAATGACAAATGGCGCCCAGTGTAAGAGGGGCAAGGCAATCTTCGGCAGCACAGAAAGCAAATATCTCTATGAGAAGTTCTGCGGGCAAGTTGCCGACAGGGGAGATGAGAGAACGTAAATGAGATGAGCTAGCATCTACAGGGAATGTCGAAAACCCCATTGTCGAAACCGAGATGGACCAGAAGAAAGTGAAAGGGAAGAGGAGAACGAAGGAGAAATATGGAAAGATGACAAGTTGATACGGCTAGTCTTTATAAGGTACTCATGGGCTCTTCAAATCAAAACTGAAAATGCCGGTTGCTTTGACTTCGGTACACTACGGCCTTTCATTGGCCACTACTGTGTGGTCAAGGATCGTGATTTAAAAACTAGAATTGGATCAACACAAGGTGAACTCCGAAAAGTATACCTTCAATGCGACGCTAGACAATGTGCATCAATCAGCGGCCATAAATCACGATGTCAGTTTCAAGAGTTCAAAAACTGCTGAAAGCCTTCAAAAGCATGATAGTGAGATGATGTAGGCAGGAAAGATGACCCGTATATTCAAGACGTGCTGTGTCGGTCCATGTCGGAATACAAGGCCATATGATGGCAAACGCGTTTGAAGCAGTGATAGTAGGAAGTCTAGATTAGATAGTGGCTATGCCATGCAAGAATCCATAATTACGCTATACAGTTTCCCAAGCCACTCAAAGTCACGTTCTCTCACCCTGCCTTCGCATTCCTCGGCGTCGTTGAGATATCAAAAGTTTTGCTGCAAACAACCCCCGTTCTCTTTCTCCTCCCCCAAGAATTACAAACGCCATGCCTGGTGTTAGAGACGTCAGGTCTGCCTTATTATACTCAAAAGATGAACTTTCCCTGATAGTTTCACCATTATCTTCAATTCTGAATCTCGCGTGTACGATCTGGATAACTGCTGCAACGACCCTCATTACAATACGACTCTCGCTTGACTCCATTATCGTGGACTCTTCAGCGCCGATGCCTTCATCGCAGCATACTCAAGCCACTTGAAGCGATCAGGCAAGTTTTCCCTTTACTTCTTTCAGCATCTGCTAAATGGTACATCAACAATTTAGGAAAACTTGAAGTATTTAATCCGGTAGCTTCCTGCGAGGAACTTGCGCTAATATGCTAGAACTTAGGTCCCTACATGGGTAGACATCGTTAAAACCGGTGCCTACAAAGAACTTGCTCCTTATGACCCTGACTGGTATTACATCCGCGCTGGTCCGTTTCAACCGAATTTTGTGAATGATCCTTCGTTGACGCCTTTTCTTTAGCTGCTGTCGCAAGACACATATATTTGCGCAAAGATGTCGGTATCGGCGCCCTTACAAAACTTCACGGTGGCCGTAACAGGCGTGGAAACCGCCCGTCACACCATGCTGACTCTTCAGCTGCCGTCCAACGGAAGATCTGCCAGTCTTTAGAGAAAATCGGTGTGTTGGAACAGACTGAGAACGGTGGTCGTAGAATTAGCCAGGACGGCCAGCGGGACTTGGACCGAATTGCTACTGCCGTGGTTGAGGCTGCCAAGGAAGACGACGACGAAGAAGAGGAAGACGAGGAGGAGGAAGAGGAAGAGTAAATACTAGGCTGTCATTTTAGGATCATACTCTTCTATTTTGCCCTCTCTCGCTCTCTCTCTCCACAGGCTCAACATACTCCCTGACCTATGCCCCTCGCATGATTCATCGCATGTTTATGTTCTCCTGAACTCACACGTATGTATGTATGTCGCGCTAAAAAATCAGCTCTTCTGCTCCCGCAACTTCTTCCACATACATCATCTGCAATGATATCGGAAATGATCGGTATCCAACTTCATGTTCATAAAAGCAGCGTTTGATATTCAATGAGATTGGAACGCGTTCCAGCATCAATGGCAAAGAATGTTATATACGTTCAACTCATGCACTAGATGGTTCAATCAAATGCGAGAGAGTCGAGGTGTACAGTTGATGTGTTTCTTTCATTCGCTGGAATGATGCTCTCACTATTTTTTTGTCGTATAAACTCTTGACTTGTTGTTCTGATGGACTGTTACATATGTAAGTAGAAGGATATAGCAAATATCCATTACAACAATTTCAACTTCTCCAAGCAGTCGAGAACACTTCCCAGAGCAATTAGTTTGAAGCTGTTAACTCCAAACATATTGACCTCCTGTCTGGTCCAAGCATACCAAGCTTTGTCGAGTACGTGAAGAAGTCCTTCCTTATCCTCAATCACATTTCCTGCACGACCCAAAGGCTGGAAACCCTGTTTGGTTTCGTCAACCAAATTCGAAGTGTGTGTCCACATACGATACATTCGATCACGCTTCCATCGTCTCTCAGGGCAATTAGCCAGAATCAGTCCAAGGACTATTTCTTGCTCTGTAAGTCGCACTGACGCATCATTGGAGAGCGTGTGTATCGCAGAGATATAGCGTAAGTTGTCGACATAATTTTTGAAGAGGAGATCGATGTCCTCGCTTTTGCGATACCCGTCAAACGAAGGAAGATATTGCAACACACTGTCTTGTAAAAGCAATGTAATTCTTTCCGTTCGGAACTCTGGTGGTTTTGCTGGATCCCGCAAGTCTTCTGGCAATGTTATATCTTCCGGTTTGATTTCCCGATACATATAGCCCAGAGCCCTAGTGGACTCGTAGTAGTCAGACTTCCTGGGATCAATAACTTCAGCTGCGTGCCAGTCAGGTTTGGCTCGGATAAGGGGACGAGGCAATCGATTTCCACTGATATCTACACGGACTCCTTTTTTCGGATAGTCGACAGCCTATCATGAATCCCGTAAGTGAGATTCAAGAACCGAGGTCTCGGTCAAAGCGGTGGAATAGCTCACTTGAGAACATAGTGTTGCTAGCTTTCTGCAATCCGGATCGAAGAAACCTTTCTGCAACCAGTTTAGTCATGGGCGAGCGGTCAACTAAGCAGTTGTCTCGTACCTGGGATTGATCTAAGAGTAGGAAACTCTACTGAGATTATCCGTAGATCGAGATATCGACTCACCAGCAATGACCAGGAGGCGATCCGACAAAATTCCCTGTAATGAGGGGATGTTACAGGTGTTATGTGTACAAATGAGCTTTTTGACTCACAATAACGTCGGAATTGAAGTATTCAATGATAAAATTGTGAATATCCTCAACCGTGCTATTTCTTCCCAAATTAAGATCACTCCCAGGAGGATAAGAGGCCGCAGGTTCAGCTATTGGCGGGAGAATGCCAGTATAGGTGGATACTGTGAATGTGTCGCTAATAGTGTTCGTCAGATATGATGACTTTGTCGGAACGAGAAGAAATCACCCATCCAGGTCACCGCCACCCAGACAAGAGGCGAGGGATCGTTTGCCTGTGTATACAATCAATCAACAAATTTGACTAGAATAAAGTGAAGTAAATGTTCCTTTGCTGGGCATTACCACAACGTTCTTCAGATGGCCAAATAGATTTCGTTTTCCAGCAGGAGGTCTCCCGACAGCGTTAACGCGTTGAGCTAAGGATGCACAGTTTAAATCAAGGCTATTTGACTTGGTAATAGACAAATCAAATACCATCTCCTAAATGGACGAGTGGGCTCCTCCATATTAAGCACGGACCAGATATCCAGGTGGGCTTTTTGTCTTCAGGGCGTTGAATGCATGCTATCAGGATCAGATAAGTTCAAAGGAACTTCAAGTTAATGTATGGTGAATGATCATGGACATACCATAGATCTGATTTTCACTCAAGCAGTACGTGGTTTCATCTGTAAATTCGGGCCTCAAACAATCATTCACGTAGGCTGGACCTTCATCGGCCACGCCGACGAGGAGATGACTGTCGGGTATGAGAATCCGAGCATCGTGTTTGATTCCTTTCAAAACCTGCATTCGAGCAATGTTTCGGAGCCCTTTTAGGAATTTACTGTCGATGTTCATTTTCTTGGAGGAGGTTGAGTGCGGTTCACTAATTTCCGCTTCACGTTCTGCAAGCCGCTCCAAAATCCATGGTAGGTGGTATACATTGCCAAAAGAATGCGATGCAAGAAAGGCTTGGCACTTTGAAAGGGAATCATCCACAAGTTGGGCATCTGCAACAGCTTCTTGAAGGAGTTTTATGAATTTTGTACGCTCAACACCACGATCCTCAAGAATCATCACTAAGGCCCTGTAATGATAATATGAATCCTCAGCCTGTGTATATCATGATCTTTGACAAAGTAACAAACTTGTTGAAGTAGGCAACCATGGGGTTCTCAAATGCCAAAGCAATCTCAATATCGGCTTCCTCTGCATTACTGTTTTCAAATTTTCGCATGGAGGGTCTGAGACGCATGCGAATGTTTCCAGGGATATTATCTAGCTCTCTGTCAATAGCAACAATCCCTTTGAAACCTAAAAATCGGATCTGGTACTGAGATGCATTTATCATTAGGTGATGGACACAGGTGTATAGCAGAGGAACGCTTACTGCAGATGGTTTCACCGCGCGCTGACCTCGGTTTAACCGAGCTCTACACAACGCGGCCCAGATTTCGTCACCTAAGCTCTCAGAAATAGTCCCAATACCATCGGTGAAAAGATATGGCTCCCGACCCATATCTGGAATAATATCCCATTCTCTCCTATGAATCTTCACAGAACTTTCTGTGGATGTGAATGCTTGCGCTAAACGAGCTGCATACTTCGATGGGCACCAAAGTAGAGGCGGCTTTTCTGGATCTATTTCTACATTTTCTGGTATTTGAAAGTCCCCAATGGAATCCCGAATTTTCTGAGCAGTAACGACTCCCAAACTGGGATCATGATGTCGGAATGGATTCATGAACCATACCGAATGTTCACGGAGAGCAGAAGTAGAATAAGCTAGGAACTCAAACCGTCGGCCGGCAAGCTCAAAACCTTTTAGCAGTCCACCAATCCGCTCCTCCAGGAAGACATGTCCGTCATATTCACGATCCCAGCGAAGTCGCATGCGGTCCTCATCAGAAAAGGCGACGCGGAGAAAGTGATCTTCGTATCCGGCATATTGTCGAATGATACGATTGGAGTCACCGGCATATGGCCCCTCGAGAAGCATACGAGTCGGGGTTACAATTGCATGGTAGCATGAAAAAATCCCATTGGTAGAAGATCGCGTTTTCTCTTTGAGCCGGGTAAGCTTCGCGAGTACGCGCTCTAAGCATTGAGCAGGAGTTTCAGCAGATGGGCGGTTTGGATCGCTAAGAAACTCAGGATATCGTCGTAGAAGGTCGCCTACGTAATCTGACCCATATTTCTCGCACAGAGCTTCAATACGCGGAGTCATGTCCATTAGTTCCCGTGTATGTAGGATGCCATTATGTAGCAAGCTCTCGAGCTGGAAAGCCACAGGCCAATCACGTTTTGCTATATATGCAGTCCATGCACGGAGGGCGGTACCTGAAAAGAACTTCCAACCTGCAGCATCGACCTTGGCTAGTCGAATTGTTGTATTCATTTGAGCTATCTCACATAGAGAGCGAAACTTGTCAATGACATCAGATCCATCACTTTGGTTGTTGTTGGGCAATAACAATCTGAGGGTATGAGCAAATGGGGCCACTCCAGCATGAGTTTCATGGTGTTCCACGCTACCTATTCGACGTTTGAAGCGTATTCGATCGCCTCGCGCATTGTCAGTCGCAGCTCGATAAAAATCCACTTCTTCAAAGATTGGTGGCGTGTAGGTATCAAAGATAATGACTGACATGACAAAATGTCAGATCCAAAAAGAAAATTGGAAACAAACTAACTTACAGGCACGCCCGTATTCGTATCCAACAGCGATCTTCGAAATGTTTGCAAAATAGAGTACGATGTTTGAACCCACCGTCTTAGAAAGGCGGTCACCAACCTGGGGGTTCATGCATACACACATAATCTCATGGATATAGTGCAATAGAACTCACCTCGATTTTCAAAAGCTTGTGATCATATTCAAATTTAAGCCAGGCTTGACCTTTAGAAGTATAGTCCTTCTCCCATTCGATAGAATACTTTCTGCTTTCACCTGGCTGAGCGTTTGGATCCTGGAAGAGCACACCGAATTGCACAGTGACCACTCTTATACCAGGGCCCTGCTCTAACTGGAACATCCGCCATTCTCGATCTTTTTCTGCTTCTGGATCCACCCAAGGAGCTTTCTGCAACATCGCAGTTTCGCGTTCTGGTGGTGGCTTGTGGTTATCACGGAATGCGATCTTCTTTCGACGAATCCTGACAGGATTGTCTCCGACGTGTTTCAGGAATTGTACACCTATCTTCTTCGAAGGTACTTTGAGGATCCCAGTACCTGTATGAGTGCCTCTACCTCCACCTTCATGAGAGAAGAGATGAACATCAAAATTCAACTTGCGATCAGGTCGAGACTGCTTGAACGGATCTTTATGCAAAATGTTGGCAAGTTCTGTAATCAACTCCCACTTGTCGACCTCGTGGGGGATATAACGCATGCTGATTTCCATTGCGGGCTCTGATTGATCAGACAACATCCTGTACAATGAGGAAAATCAAGATACTGCAATAGAATTTGTTGAAAGTAAACAGGATGGACAGAGATGGTGGTTCGAAGTCAACTTTGAGTACGCTGCAGGCTGGCCCTTTATAAATACAGTGATAGACGCTCGCTCGCCGTATCAATCATCTCATCAAGGCTCTAGCACTGCGGGGGATTAGCCCATGGTACTTGCCACGAAAAGACTGATGCTATGTTGATTTTATGTACAAAATTCTCCCAATAATTGGGTGCCAAATGTTGTGAAAAACCCTTACAATTACCAAAAGTAGAATTTTTGACAGTTATTTGAAATATCAACCAGCTATTCATCACCCAATCATTCATAAAGTACAAGAAAAAGGGGATGAGGTTCTCTCAGACTATTCTCAATGAGAATATCTAATATGATCTTGGTTTCTACATGAGCTTGTTGAGATTATGCTGAGTAAACCATGAAGCCAGCAATAGAATAAATAACCTTGTGGAGGTCATTTTGAAGAGAAACCTCTATGGCCTTATAGGGTCTTACACTATGGCCAATGCTATCATGTTCACATGAAAATAATAGGGAAGTGGACAGGGAAATGTTTTATGAGTTTTCATACTACGAAAATCACATCTGAGGTTAATGACTACCCTTGTTCTTTGTCTTATAGTGATAACCTTTATCTTTTTCCTGTGAAGATCAAAATTGAACAAAGGGACTATATCTTTTTTTGGGAAAAATATCAGTGACTTAAAGACAAGGAAAGGGCAGTCATTAAGTCTAAGATATTATTACACTTTTTATGGGCTTGACTGTTAGTGTTATGCTTTTTGTCAATGATTGGGTGGTTATTATCTGGTTGGTATTTTGAATCATTATTTAATATTCTTCTTTTGGGAACTGTAAGGGGGTTTTTTAAAACATTTGGCACCCGATTATTGATACATAAACTCAATATAACATCAGCCTTTTCGTGACAAGTAAATGGGCTAATCCTCCGTCTGTCACCTTCGGCTCAACCGCTCAATGACCCTTCCCACTTTCAGGACCAGCTTATCTGTTCCCCACTGGCCGACAATAGATACACCTATGGGCCAGTTCTCATCGCTTTGTTGATTGTCCCTCGCTTGATTTAGTCCTGTATCTGTATCGGATGATTGAGAAGAACCAAACGAAGGCGAAGATGACGACGTCGTACCAGGTTGCATAGGGACGCTCATCGCTGGAAGCCCCGACAAGCTTGCGGGCACAGTCAGGACGTCTTGGACATAATCCTGAAGTGTGTCGCGATCGCACGATACATCCAGCACGTCATCCAAACGAGGTGCAGTACGGATCGCGGATGGGTGAATGAGAATATCAACACCATCTACTCCATGGTCGTTCGCGTTCTTTTCTTTGAATGAAAATTTCGAGTAGAGGACATTTGGTATCGAAAAAACATGATCGAAATCATCTCTAACCATTTTCCTGACGCGTTGGGCTTGAAGAAAGTAATTATCGAAGGCACTGAGAAAAAGAGAGAATGCGTTTGTTAAGGCGTGTAAACAAAGTGAACACAAGTGAGCCATTTACTCGGCACTCAGGGCATATGTCCCTAGCAGAATCCTCTTCTTAACCTCGCGGCCAAAACCTTGAGATCGCGAGAGCGAGTACGTTCTAGACGTTGATGTGAAATTAGATTCAGGCGATGGTGGAACGCGCAAGCCATATCGAATCCCATCATAGCGACTTAAACAGCTGCTTCCTTCGGCACTTGCGATCACATAGTACGCGCTCAGAGCGTATGCCGTGGAAGGAAGTGAGACAGGAACGATAGAAGCCCCGAGTGAGTGAAGGTGGAATAGTAAGTGACGGATAGAGGCTAAGATATGATTAGATGATGATGTGAGTTCGGCAGGGAAGTACTCCTGCATGTTCATGTTAAAAAGAAAAAACTGAGATTGGAAAACTCGTGAAGCCGACCTGCGGTATGCCAATTCTCAGTCCTTTCAAGCTCTCGCCACTCCAACGCTGGATGGATTTCGTAGCCAAAAAGTTAGCTTTTTCTCTCAAACGTTCGTCAACACTCGTTGGGTCATTGCAATCGCGTTTATTGATACATTCGAAAACCTTCTCGACCCTCTCTACATCTTGTGCTAGCACACCCACTGTATCCAAGCTATCAGCGTAGGATACAACGCCATATCTGGTTTGATACATTGTATCAGATGCCAATAAACGATTTGCGATGATTTTTACCTGCTAACAAGGCCATATGATGGCTTGAGCCCTACAACACCACAATATGAAGCCGGAAGACGTATAGAGCCGCCGGTGTCGGTACCAAGGGCAGCATCACATAGTCCGGCAGCTACAGCGGCAGAACTTCCACCTGAGGATCCTCCTGCTGCTCGTCGCGAGTCAACGCGGAAGGGATTTAGGACCGGGCCATGAAGAGAATGTATGTTCAGCGAGCCCATTCCAAATTCATCGCAGTTGGTTTTCCCTGAAATTTGGGCTCCAGCCTTCTTGAGTAGCTTCACGACAGTAGCATCAAACGGAGACTCGAAATCTTGAAGCATTGCTGATGCACATGTTGTTGGTAGGCCGAAAGTGCAGATATTGTCTTTAACTCCGATAGAATATTCATTGAGCGGACCTTTGCCATTATTGGTGAAGTTTAGTGAGTTCTCGAAAGAAACAAAGGCATTGAAGGGCGCATCTTTTTCACGAAGAGAATCAGCTGCGTTGGAAACAAAACGGCGAAGCATAAAAGTCCCACGACATCTTCATCAAAGTAACAACTTTCATTGTCAACTACCATGTCATCAACCGCGGAAAGACGACAACAAATTGAAGCCAAAAGAGCCAAGCTTGCTGAACTACGAAAAGCTAGAGCTGACCGACAAAAATCGGACTCGGATCGTAAATCTTCAGAGGTCAATCACAACATCCAACTTCATGTTCTTTCTTGAACTCAAAGAGTCTCATAGACCAGTGCAGGATCTTTCACGCCAAAGAATAATGATGTTGACGACCTCCTAAGTTCAATTCTTCGAGAAAGTCGAGGGCCAGGAGCAACCGCAGGCAATGGATACCTTGACAGCGGCGAGCTAACACCCTCATCTTCAATGCCGGGTACGCCCTCTATGGGCACTTCGCTTCTCCCGAGCTCATTATCTGGAAGAGCGAGTCGAAATAGTGATTTTGCCTCGAGCATTGGAACGACTCTGGCTCCCTCTATAAATTCCGCAACAGACAATGTTATGGCCAGGTCTGCAAAGGCACTGTTTTTCACCTTTCAGAAGGCTCAGCATACTTCCGCAGAGAGATGGTCCCTCGCTTCCTTCCTGATCTGATAGATATTGAACAAGAATTGTTTGAACTTCCAACAAAGAAGGTTTGCGCGTTTCCCGCGTTAAGGTTATATTGTAATACTAATGGCTGAAGAAAGGAACGAGTAATTTATAACAAGGAAGTTCAGACTATGGAAATCGAAGTTGAAACACCCAATCATGAAGCGGAAACACTGCAACGAGGTGTATCTGAAGTCGACATTGAAGCATTACAGGCTGCTCGGGATCGCGAGCTGGAAGAGGAGAGTGTACAGCTGGACAAGGAGATTGAGGAAGAAATTCGAGGTGCGCATTCTATTCTTCCTGTGTACCATGTTTTGAAATAGTTTCTCTCCGCTGCAGAAATACCCCCGGAAGAGTTGGCAAGTATTCTGGCCGCGCCGGAGCTCTTAGAGTTTGTCGACTCGACTACAAAAATGTTCTATAGGGCTATCCATGATTACGACCCGACCCGAGACTACAGAGTAGGAACCGAAGCTGGAAGGTATGATTACACAAAATCATATTTCATCTGCTTGTTATAAAATTATTCCAGCGATGAATCTGAGGGACGCGTCAAACGAGTATGCGAGTTCTTTGACGAACGCTACACAAAGAATCGGTCCATAACGGATGTGGATTGGTCTCCTCAGGTAATAGTCATCTTTCAAGTATCTGTATATCGCTAACTTCTTTGTAGTACCCAGAGCTTAGTGTTGCATCCTACAACAAGAATGCCGCTGCACTGAATGAACCAGACGGTATCGTCGCTGTTTGGAATCTCCACCTCCTCGAACGACCGGAGTTCGTTTTTCATTCTCAAGTCCGTAAGCCTCTATAGCTGCTGTGTTTGCTCATGTCTGTTTCTGATTTTTAACCTCAGTCTGACGTTCTTTCTGTGACATTCTCCCCGTTCCATTCTAATCTCGTTTTTGGAGGCACTTATTCTGGTCAAATACTCTTGTGGGATAATCGTTCGAAGCATCTTCCGGTGTTAAAAACTCCTTTGTCAGCGTCTGGGCATACACATCCCGTCTACTCCATGCAGATGGTCGGGACACAGAATGCACACAACCTCATCACCAGCAGTACAGACGGTACTGTCTGTAGTTGGTTAGTGGATATGCTTGCTCAGCCTCAGGTTCGATTCGTATCGTTCATGCTCTCGTTGGCCAGTATTGATTCCAAGAACAGGAAACCCAAGAGTTGATACATGCAGGACACAACAAAACTGGAGAGGTCGCGATCACAATCATGGATTTTCCTGATAACGAAACTACGGCATTCTGGGTTGGTACAGAGGAAGGGAACGTCTATCAGGCGAACAGGTATGATCGAGCAGGAGCTAAAGCCGGTTTGAACCAGTATGACGTGTACAAGGCTCATGCGGGCCCAGTAATGGGCCTTCACTTCCACCCTACCAGCGGATCAGTTGACTTTTCTGACCTCTTCCTGACAAGTTCGGTGGATTGGACAGTAAAACTCTGGCGAGCCAAGTCCCTTGCAAAGCCGTCGACGACTCCCCACGTTATTTCACCATTATATTCGTTCGATGAGTCGGACGACCCTGTATATGACGTGAAATGGCATCCCACACACCCAGCAGTGTTTGGTGCAGTTGATGGATCGGGCAAATTTGACTTGTGGAACTTGAATATGGATACTGAGGTTTGTTCTTCATTTCTTCAATGGCGTGTTTTTTATTCCTTGCCAGGTCCCTGTGGTACAAACAGGTGTTGGTACAGGTCGTGCATTAAATAAATTACAGTGGGACAAGAAGGATGGAAGACGTGCAGCTATTGGTGGAAGTGACGGAAAGCTGTATATCTATGATATCGGTGATATGGCAATACCCAGGGAGTCAGAATGGAGTGATTTGCAGAAGACAGTATCAGGAATGGTTAGTGGTGGTGCTCAAACGAATGGGCTCGTCGACGGCGACGTTCGAAGCATAGCTGGTCGCTGATTTGTGTACGTACTTGTAATATATGGAAGTTCTGTTTAAAACAACCTAGTTAATATCTGACACTGCTCGTAGATCACCGAGATTTATGCAAGAAAGGAAATCAGTTATCTTCGTCTGACATATCCATGTCGGAGTCGTCTGCTATGGCTGAGGGCCTTAGCGGAGGCAATGCAGACACAGCAGCAGTTGAAACTCGTGAAGCGAGCGGCGACGACGGCAAAGGTGGAAGTGGTTCAGTAGGTGGTGGAGGTGGCAGAGGTGGAGGTGGTTCAGAAGGCGGCAGAGGTGGAGGTGGTTCAGTAGGAGGTGGAGGTGGAAGAAATACCGATAGTACAGTAGAGACAGGAATATAGAAAGATGGCTGCACTTCGGACTCGATTGGGGGCAAAGGTGCACCATTATAAACAGGCAAAAGGGACGAGGAAAATTGCAACGGTGAATAAAAAGCCCATCGTTTGCGTGTCTGATGTACCGAATCATTTGGATTACTTGACTTCAACTTGCCCGCCACTATTTCGTCATCTCCGTTTTCGCCGAAAAGAAAAAATGGCTGCTCATCCGCGTCTGGATCTCCGACACATTGGTTTAATACTCGTTCTTTCATCAACTCCTTCGGATCACATCTACTGATCCAGCCTGGAGGATATCCCCATGCCGCCATATTTTGCAGCCATTCCTGAGCTTGGGTATCGTCCTCTCCTAGAGTTATACCCAGGGCCTCGCACAAATCACGGCCCTTGATCTCACCAGGATTGAAGTAGTCTATCCAAGCCAGCCTTACATTCTTCCACTCCTGTACGCTGTAGATCCGTGCTGAGAAGTCTCCACCAATGCGGTTCAATCGGTACAATTCTTGATGAGACTCGCGCATTTGACGCGAAAGAGACACCAGAGCTCGATTGATTCGTTCTGGACAAGAGTTCACCAAATGAGAAGATGAGCCACAGTTGAAGCAATGGGGTGAGATAAACTCCTGAATGTCATCTTTGGCTTCCACTTCGTCCGAGGTTGCTCCCAATATATCAATCAAACTCCTCGAATATATTCCCGAATTCAAAGAATGATCCTCGTGAGCCGATGAGGTGTCCGTGAAGAAAAGGTGTTCAGAAGGAAGAGCTGCGAAAAATTCGCTGTAATCAGACTCCAATTCGTTTAAGCGTGTTTCTCCGATACATTCTGTTGGTCCCACAGTTTCAACGCTTCCCGCACTACTTGTGCGTCCCATCGACCCTTGGCAATCTCTTTGCCTTCTAGATGAAGAGCAGGGATCCAATAAACATACTTTTGCTTCCACTTCTCCTGACCTGACTCCTGAATATTGACAATATCCAGATGGAATTGCCGCTGGTATGAATAATCATGAGTATGAGAGTGAGGCAAAGGTCAAGTAATACAAGCTTACGTCCTGCCTCACTTTGGCTAATTCTTCTTTGGCTGTCTGTGATGGAAATGTTAAGGTATAGCTTAAGGATGAATATTAGTGCGCATACATCACACAGAGAGCAGGCAGGGCCAGAATATAGAGTGAATCGAGGTAGGCGCTCACTGGCAGTGGTGAGTGTACGGATGAAATGCATTTACAAATGCTTACAGCAAGACCGCGGGCGCTACTTCCAAATACACGCGACTGAAATTTCTGAATATTGCCGACTCAGCTATCATACAGAGTAAAAAACCAGCTATATAATTCCTCCAGAACTACTGACAGCCACCACATTCAGGTCAACGTCGGTGTCTCCCAGTTAATCCACTGAGCCTGATTCCAGGTAACACCATTGAACACCATGTTACTCGACCATTCGTCTGTACTGACGTTTTGACCTAGCAAGAACTTGTTGATGAATGCATCCAAGGCCGGAGTGAGGGATGATGGCCAAGCACAGTGTGCATGTCCGCCTACTTGCTCAAAGCCATGATTTTCAAGAACACCTAATGCCTGATACACCGTACGAGCACCAGTCTCGCATCCGAACGCGGAAACAGGACTCAACCACACGTAATCCGTGTTTTCGAACGCGATTAGGCCTCGAGGAGCGACCAGGGCCAAAAGAGAATGATGATCGTAAGGCAAGACGTTCAGATTGTTGACATAGTTGTTAAAGCTTGGTGAGAACCATACGTTCTCAGTCACGATCTCCGTAGCTGTCTGTACGACGGAGCCTTGATTCTGTTCATACAAGGAAATACGCCATCCTGCGTCTCCTCCCGAGCCAGACTCTTGCGGGATCGTCAACGCAATGCGGGGCTCGAAGGCACCAGCCATCAACGCTCCTTTGCCGTCTCGCGAACAGCCTGTGACTCCGATGCGTTGTGTGTTGATTTTGGCAGTGGGTGTTTCTTCTAGGATATCGATGATCCGGCTGACTCCCCAGACCCAAGCCGTCATGGCACTGGCATTTGCACTCGAACCGTAAAGGTTGTAGAACGTTCCAAGTCCCCGACTCGCCGTAGTGTCTTGCTGCGCCATGTCAGAGTTTGCATAGTTGAGTACAGCAATCTGTCACAAAAAAGAGTTGTCACTAATATGTAATTGCCATTAACGCTGTGAGCACTCACACCTGCGGGGATAGGGATACTTCCCCCTTCATATGCGATAATCAATGGCCAGCCATCAGCAGGCGCCGTACCAGATGGGTAGGTGATAGTAGAGGAGAAGCTGATCGAGGGTCCGCCATTAGAAGCAGTAATAGCCAAGGTACCTGTGTTCCCCGACTCGGAGAAAGAGCCGGTAAGCGTCGAAGGTTTAGGCGGAAGAAAACCGGCTTCGTAGCCTTGTATCAAGGCAGCGATCTGAGCACGACGGCAGGTCCAATCTTCCTTAGTCTGAACAGGTGTTCCGTCGTTAAACAGGAATGGATTGGGAAGCGCTGCGTTGTTGAACCCAGGAAGCGTTAATGGTGTAGAACATGCGCCCGTTGGACTTGTGGGAGCAGTTGCAGTTGTGGTAGGACTGGTAGGTGTGACCGAGGTTGGAGGAACTGAGCTCGGAGGAACAGTCGTGATTGAAGAACTAGATACTGGGTTGCTTCCAGGAAGGCATTGGCTAAATGTGAAACCGATTGGGGACGAAGTAGATCAATCCACGACGAAGAACAAAACTCACGAGTAGTATGAATTGATCGTAGTGCACGTAGTTCCAGAAACACAAGCTATCAATTGTCGTCAATAGGGCAATCATGAGTTGAAGGCATAGATACTCACTTTGAGCACCGCTCCACCCTATGCCTCCGCATTGTCCTAGAATGAAATAGCCAGTATACATTATGATTTATTCAAATCGAGCTGAACACATACCCCACTCAGAAGATTGGGCAAGAACACTCAATGAACCGAATGCCAACCAGAGTTGTAGTACGGGATTCGTCTTCATCTCGAAGAAGATATGCAAAGCACCATCAATGCCTACACTGACGAATTTATATGTTTACATAGAGACCACATTGCCAAGGACGGCTCCGCTGGCATCCGCTTTGAATTTGCGAACCAAGAGAACCTTCGATGGGAGGAGTATCACCGTGACGGTGTAAGAATATTCTTGAATTGTATTCGGAGTCGTTGAGTAGGAACACGGAAGTATCATACGACCTGAAGGTTCATTTCGTTAAGTCATGAGCCTTGAAAAATTTCCCGATGACATGCCTATGCTGCTCCTAAGCGGAGTTTGTGCGACCAAGAGATTCCGGAGACTGTAGTGTGTGGTCACGGAAAAGCAACTAAAATAACTAGCAGGCAATCAAAGACCAATGCTCATTCTTCACGTAGGAGCTCGAGACCCAAACGGATGGGATTGCGATATCTTAATCGTTCCAATCCTGAAGTTATGCAGAATTGTACAGCAAGCGTTCGAGCCAAAAAGTTACGAGATACATTGAGAAACTTGGAAGAGGTAAGAACAAACAAAGATCTCCGTCCCTTGACGTGGATCTACTTTGATGCTATATGTCCGGGCCAAAAAGCAGCACCGCCTTTATTCTCCTTGTACCAAGGCTCATCGTGAGCTAGAATCACCCTAGTGCGAGGTAACTTCCAAAACTCCCGTATGCGCTGAATGGTCAACTCGGCCGCTTCCTTATCAAGGTGGGCGCAACCACTAGGAAAGCCTGGCCGACCATCAGCGATCTTCGACTCTCCAGTGATCAAATTCCAATGATGGGCACTATCGCCTCCCAAAAGTATCCAAGCGCCGTCTGCGGAAGTTCGAGCAATCAAGAGGACATGGCCAGGTAGGTGTCCGGCAGCGTCCACAATGTAGAGGCTGCCATCGGAATATAGATCGAGAGCATGAGGAAAAGGACCAAGCGGAGGCTGCTCGTGGAGTTCGACAAAACGAGTTCGTCCTTGAGGAAGCAGATCGCTAGCGAACGGAGAATCCGGATCCTCGGGATAGCCAGGTTTGAAGAAAGACGCCGACGCAGCGCCGACTATAAACTCGCTGTTCACGAATGGTTTCGTATCACCAATGTGATCCCAGTGGCAGTGTGATACACAGACACTATCTACATCTGATGGTGACAGACCGCCGCGAGTCAGCGATTCTGTCACGTCCTGAGGTACAGACGTATGAAAGGATGCGGCTACTATCCATTTCTGAACAGAAGGTGGAGCATTCTCGATATCTTTACGAATACCCAAATCGAAGACGAGCTTTTTGTCAGTTTTGGAATGGTGCAGCAGGAAGCTGAGAGATGGGGCTAAAACAGCGGATCCTGGAGCTGCATTATCAAGGAACATTGGCAAGGGTAAATTTAGATGTCCTGATTCAAGAGCAGATACAGTGCAGAATGCTTGATCTTTTGTTGGCGGGGGTAAGGCAGTCATGTTGGTGTTGGAGAGGGTTGCGACTAGTGACCACTCCACTTGGTCGCCTGACCAACCTCACCGGGACTATGAGTTCACATATGTATCTGTGAGGGAAAACGTTCCTTGAACTTCGTCGCGACTTTTTGGGAGGCCTTTCGGGCCGTTCGGCATCTTGCTCATACGGTATACACGTGATACTTTTTACCTTGAGACGAACACATAAACTAGAAGAACATAGGTAGGTCAGATAGCGCCAGTTTTCTCTCGAGCTAATCAAGATCAGTATATACAAGTTGGTAATCATACGATACAGCACAAATACATGAATAACGGAACCTTCGGTACTCACTACTTAGCGTCGGGAGCAGCTGTTTCCTCCGTGGCATTAGCAGCAGGCGCAACTTCAGCTTCAGCAGTCTGTTTTTCTTTCTGCAACTTTTCTAGCCATTTGGTTACGAACTTGGAATGAGCGCCGTAGTTCATCGTAGCATCAAGTGCGTCTCTGTGAATTCAGATTGGAATATAGAGTCCCCACCAAGGATCAAGGCAAAATCTCACCTAACAACACCCTTGCCATCAATGATGAATGTTACTCTGGCATAGTCGGTCAAACCCATCATTCCTTTCCCGACCTTGTACGCAGTTCGAGCTTCGAGCTTTTCATCGCTCAATACGGGATACTTTTCGCAAAAACACATTTTGTATAAGCATCGACAATCTATGATAGATAATAATAATACCCACAGTAAGTTTCTGTTTCTCAACAAAGACTTTTTGCTTCTCCACAGAGTCAGGACTAACGCCAATAACCACAGCTCTGTCGTCTTTGAAGATCTCCTTCTCTGTCGTGAGGAATAACGAAATCTGTAATTACTTGATAGATGATGGTTGCTTTAGCTCACCTGCGAGTGCATCCCGGAATTGACAGGCCTCCTTTGTGCATCCATACGAGCCCGACTGGGGATAGAAGAATAGAGCGATGGGAACGCCATCTTTCCCGGGACTGATGGTGTATGGCTCGCTGTTGTAATTAGGAAGTGTCACAGACGGAGCCGTTTTCCCTATCAAATCTTTCCAGGCCATTTGTGGTTATTCGCCAGCGTAGTGCGGGTGTGTTTCGTTGTCAACTCGAATACGAGTGTTGGCGGTGATGTAGTTGAGTCAGAAAGAAATGAAGTCTATTTATTCAACATTCAAAAGCGAATGAACACGCTTCCATTGACCCGTTCAAAGAGTCTGGAAAGTTCCACGGGGTTTTTAAAAACCACATATTTCTTTGTCCTTCAGTCTGGGTACAGCCTGGATGAACAGGATACACGATAAAGACATACGTACGTGACAAGTCTATGAAGCAAGGGATGTATAAGAATGTGTTCCAACTGCTCATTCTGCTTCGCCGAAACTGAACCTCGGGTTTCTCGTATAAGCTCGCCGATAATTTGGTATGCACAGTTGAAAGGATGAGATTATCTCATTGGACGTTGGGAATTGATGTATGAGCTTGATATGGGATGTAAGGCGACAGTAAGCGAGTGTATTGGACACGTCTTCAACAATACCATTTGAGTTGGGATACGGAGATTATTAGAAACATACAATGAAGGATGACATGGATGATAGGTTTAGAACATGGACTGGGTATAGGTAATCTATGATGGGGGTTTCTGCGCGGCTGCCATAGCATCTAACGCGAAATATAAGTTCAACCGTTAACAATGTTCAGCATTGAAGTCGCGCACCTGCATTCAACTCTGCGAACCGTGAACCCACCCTTTCCGAATGTTTCAAGAACTTCTCCGTACAGCTCATCACACAGGTTTCCTACATTGAGCAACATTGAGCGCACTAGAGAGTGGAACACGAAAGGAAGGACCTCTTTTGATGACAATGCTTTGCTCGTAAAGTCGTTACAGCAAGAAGCGAAGCATCTCTCGACAATGTTGGCATAAAGCCTCAAGAAATCTTGCATCTGCGGGAATAACCAGTTGAGATTTTCTATGTCAACAAGTCGTATCTCCACCCAACTTGTTTCTTTTCAATAATCTTGTTCATATGCGCCTGCTCAGCGCTGTTGAATGCTGAAAAATCCATTTTAGAATTTTAGAAGAGAATGAACGACTGCCGGTGTAGTGTGTATGGAAAAAGAGAAGTTATTTGAACCGGAACAAAACGTGTCGCCTCGGCCCGAAGGCAATAGCTTTTTCTCTCAACTTGGCATCCAACCACGGTCCACCTCGGTTTGCTTCGGTCTCCATCATGTACGAGTCATATATTATGCTTTGTTCCAATTCCGTCGCTCAAAACCCAACCCTCAAGTCCTTTTCGCTGTCCTAAAGACCCGTGCTTACTGCCGTTCACACCATTCAAAAATTTCCCCTTCCTTAGTCTGCGGCCATTCGGGAATCTAAACAATCCGATCTATCCAACATCTGGTATGTAGATGTGAAGCAACGTTTCATAATCTGTGTATATAAACCACCACCACTTTAGATATGGACGCAAGTAACATGGCACTACCTTTCAAGGAAGCCCTTTCTCGCCTTGAAAACAGAAGAGTAAAGGCTACCAGGCCTTTGATCCCTCCGCAAATCTTACAAGAGGATCTCCCTCTGTAGGTATTTCATGAAATGAATAAGACCATCTTCGAATTGATTTTTCCCCGGTATAGTACCCTCCTTGCTGCTCAAACCGTTATTGAAGGTCGCATGCAAACCGAAAACATACTTCGAGGAAATGACGACCGGCTCATGGTTGTTGTAGGGTGCGCAATCTAGTCAATATATCCAATCTTCGGATTTTTGAAGGAACGAACGACCAGACCTTGCTCAGTGAACAACGTCGACTCAGCAATCGAGTACGCTCGTCTTCTTAAAGGCTATGCAGACGAGGCGAAAGATGATCTATTCATCATTATGCGTGTTTACTTTGAAAAACCTCGCACAACCGTTGGATGGAAAGGCCTGATCAATGATCCCGACCTCAACGGGACCTTTCAGATCAACAGGGGTCTACGGATCGCACGTACGTTATTGCTTGACATTGCCAAACTCGGCCTACCTGCTGGCTGCGAGTTTTTGGATACCATTTCTCCTCAATATACCGCCGACCTTGTCTCTTGGGGAGCAATAGGTGCTCGGACGACTGAGAGTCAGGTGAGGCTCCTCTTCATAATATTCTCTTCTGGATCCATCTAATTGGTATGTTACAGGTTCATCGGGAACTAACTTCCGCGCTTTCCATGCCTACTGGGTTCAAGAATTCCACCGATGGGAGCGTTGGGATCGCTATCGATGCATGTCGTGCTGCTCAATCAGGACACGTCTTCCTCAGTGTGGGTAAAGAAGGGCTAAGCAGTATCGTCGAGACAGAGGTCAGTAATAATTCGCATTCCCGCGATCTTCACCAACCATCCCAATACAACACTATATTCCATCTATTCAGGGCAATCCAGACGTCCATGTAATTCTACGTGGAGGGGCCTCGGGTCCAAATTATTCTGCTCAGTTCGTACGGGAATGTGGTGCGAAACTTGCTAAAGCAGGTCTTGCTCAAAAAATCATGGTTCGCGTTTATTACATATGAGCTCGTTCTACTTCATACTCAACGCTCATACAGATTGACTGCAGTCATGGAAATAGTTCCAAGCAACATAAAAATCAAGCTATTGTAGCCGACGATATAGTAAGTTTCGCCTTTGGTGATGAATGTTTCGTCTGGTGCTCATTATACTTGGTATCCCATCACAGGCCCGTCAAATGGCGGAGGAAGACACTTCTGCGATGATTATGGGTGTGATGATTGAGTCCAATCTCGTTGAAGGACGGCAAGACATTACTCCGTCTGGACCTGCTGGCCTGCGTTATGGTCAATCTGTGACGGATGCTTGTATAAATTGGGATACGACAGTCGAAGTTCTGAACCGACTTCGTGAAGGAGTAAAGGCTCGTCGTAATAGAGTAGCACGCCGCGTTTGAAAACGAAATGCTTATGCATTACATCTCAATCCTTTTGTTCTCGTTGCCTTACTCGCAGATTGTCCGTGACGCTCGACGCGTTTGCTTCACAGTCAATACCGACTCCTTGTAAACGCCATGAGAATAATCATATGCAGCGTGCAACGGAATCGTTTCCTCAGAAAACGATCGGTTGATCTGCATTAAACATGGTTTGAATATTGCATTGATTCGTACAATATATTAGTATGTTTTTGCTACTCTATCTAGTTTTCAAGGTGATACTTTGAGATGTTGAGAAATGAAAAAGACTGTCTGTATAAATTAAAAACCTCGTTACTTAAGAAGTGTACGATCTCTAGAAGCGCGCGGGATATAAGTATAAATGGTACGGATCGCTGTTCGGACACCGTTCTCAGCGCGAATCTTCTCGCCCACTAGCATGGCTTTCTCCTTCATTATTCTACGACGGAAATGAATATCATAGCAACTCACTATTCTAGAAAACAGGACTTACCTGCTCGTAGTCGCCTTCGTCAACGCATCAGCTAGTTCATTGACTCTCAAGCTTGAAACTTTCATCCCAGCCTACAGCCGTAATAGGACATCAACCAACTGAACGCGCGGAGTACGCGTGCAAGATCACTCACCCCTAATTTTTGCACCCTCGAAGCCCAAAAGAATTGGTCCCCGAACCAGGGTTTGATAAGAGTAGGGATACCAGCCCGCAAACTCGCCCCTGTTGTCCCTGCACCTCCATGGTGCAGAGCAGCATCCACCTGAGGGAATAACCAGTCATGAGGAATTTTGTCTAGCTGATAACATTCTGGTGGTATCACTGGCTCTTTTCCATCTGTTTTGCTCATCCTTGCGGACCAGCCTTTGGAAATGATAGCACGAACGTCGCCTGTAATGAGGAAAAGGATAGATAAGACATCAGAATAGGTGACAGAACAGAAAATCGTAAACGGACTTTTCAAAACAGCTTCGATGATTCGCAATGTGACGCGGTTTGGATTGGGTACAGTGATGCTTCCAAAGCCGATATACACAATGGGCTTGCTATCTGCACGGGCTTTCTCCATCCAGGCAATAAGAGACTCAGGGGGTTCCCAGTCCAGATCTGGGTTATCCAAGAACCAGCTGCAATAAGGCCATTAAGAACCATTGGGAGAGAACAAACGTAGTAATATACGTACTATCCAGATATAGAGATAGGATCACCCCAATCAAGAGGCTTTGGAACGACGGCCTTGATTAATTGTCAATAAAGAAAGACCTGAAGTAAGCTGATACACACTTGAGAGAAATTGTATATGAAGACGATTTTGGATTGCATGAGGTGTCCCATATCAGTATTCCCTATCTTGAGAGTATTTCTTCTCCAGCGATTTATTTGCCCGGAAGTGGCAGCCCACATCACATTACTGTCATTTTGGGATTAGAGAAGTGCTCTGGTAGAAAAGATAAACAAAACGTGCTCACTTGAAAAGGACATAGCTGGATCGACGAGGATTATTCAGACTGGAACCAGAGAAAAATGAACTACTCACGATGCGCTGTTGAAAGTCGGCGAGTCTACCGGTGGCGAGAGGAAAGCATGCGGAAATTCGGAGGTCCTGAGCACCATGTCAGTATATGAATAGGCAAAATAGATCAATCGTCTACTTTGTCCATGGCATCGTAAACGTGCGGAAATACGGTATATCTGATCCAGGAAGAAAATCAGAACGATACAAGTAGCACAAGTAAAACTACTTCTACGTAGGGCTTCCGCGATGTGAACGCCTGCCATGGCACTGGGACTTTCCAGTAACACATCCGCACCTTGGCATGATTCCCATGCATCAACGAGGACTATGGTATGCATTGATTTAGGAACGAATTGAAATATTGGACAAATCACCGACGTTGATCAAGCCATGGTCTGAACTAGTAGAGGGATAGAACGTTAGACGAGTCGAAAGATGAAGATCAAAGCATGAACATACATTCGCAAGGCTTTCCTTAAAGAACTCCGGAGAAAACATCTATGTGATAACACATGATAAGACTGAGATCAAATGTAAATGCACGATCACCTGCACCTTATTCTCTACACTGAGCTTCATGAGAGCACCCGGATCTCCTCCTGCCTGCTTAAACTCCAATCCAAACCCTTCTATCCATTCACGGTATTCCTCATGTGTGACAATCGTAACTCTGTGATGCTCTTTCTTCAGACCAACGCCCAAAGCAATATACGGTTGCACATCCCCTCTCGAGCCTATAGTAAGACACACAAAATGCATAGGAGGATGACTGATGAGGATATTCGATTCCATGTTGATAACTTTCGGCAACGAAAGTATGGTGGACATTGGAATTTTCATGCCTGCAGAAGCTAAGAGCGCCGTGCCGCGCTCTAAAGGAGATATTGCATCAAGGGCGCTTTTAGCAGGTGAGGCAGGAGAAAACAAGAAATTTGAGCTCTGAGGTGTTTCTGGTCTTGAACTTGAGGTGGGTGTGGAGGATATGGAAGAGGAGGCCGAGGTTAACGCAGGCGTTGATGAAAAGTAAGCTTCTGAGGTAAGAAGGACACGCGAGTTGTTGATGCGGCGGATGACTTCGTCACGGATATCCTGTGTTTTAAACTGAAACTTGAGGTCGGGAGAACCTTCAATCTCAAGACAAAGGCCGTGAATCTTTATGATTTTTCCACTAATAGGTGAAGCAGATACGATGATTCGCATGGGCAAGCGGTATTTCACGTCTTCCTTCATCACGTACTTGCCCCAGAACCCTACGTAGTGAGGAGAGACGACAAAGTAACCCAGGCAGCTAATCTTCCGGAATACACGGGCTCGAGTACCTTGAGGGATAATTAAAGTTGATTGAGGTCCATGATATTAGAGAAACACGAACTTACACCATATTTCAGGCTCTTCCCCGAGTCCGAGGGCGTTTCGTAACATTCTCTCTTTAGCGTCTACTGGAGGATTTAGAGAGCTCAAGCTCTGAGGATCTTTTGCAAACGTCAACGGTCCCATATCAACGACAACCGGTGCTTCAGGAGGAGTGGAAAGGGCGGCAACGCGACGTTTTGCTTCATTGACATAATCCTCTAGCGCAAGCCAAGCCGGAACACGCAAGATCGGTCCAAGGTAAAGCTGCCCTTCATTCTGCTCGAGCCCGTCGACCTGTATGATCGCCACGTCTTTGTTGAAAGATTGAACCATCTTGACCTTCTCAATTTTGTGCAGGGGATAGCTGACTCTAATGCCATCATTGATATTGGAAAAATCGCTACCGATGGCCTCCCGTCTGCGGTGGCGCTGAAGGAATACAGCACCGCTAACTTCTTTTCTCCACTCGTGAGCAGACTCTTCTGTGTCAAATTCGACTGTGCCTGTGATGTCTAAATCTTCTCCACAGGCTACTTGGAACGTCCGAGGATTGTTTGGATCGACTAGCGATATCTCTAGAATACTAGACACTGTTGGAAGTTTGGGATCAAACTCTACGTAAATGATGGTTTAAAAAAACGTACGTAGAATGGACCGCAATGGTCTTATATGATCATCAGGACTGCTCGAAGTATATGTGCACATCATATCGTGTGTCAATTCCAGCCATAAACGACGTTTTTTATGAAAACGAGGTAGATGTATAGTGACTGGACCGGCCTTGATCACCTGCTGAGATGGAGACAAATCGGGTCGAGCAGACAGCAGCGAGGCGTGAAAAGTAAGCCGATGCGTTGTGAGATGCAGAACCCCCTGGGTTGAAGCAATGTAAGCGGGAATCCGAACGAACAACAAAGAAAATCAACAAACCACAATCAGAACATCACTAAACATGAGCGCATCAGCTTCAAATATAAGCTTCTCCTCTTCTTCTCCAAGAGAACCAAACTCCTGTACGAGGAGCTTCACAAGTTCATCTTGTGACAGTTTCCAACTATCTCCCTCAGTAGTTGCGACACGATGAAATTGTGGATGGAATTTCGGAATTGAAGTATCATCGGAGTAAGATTCCGGTTCGGAGGTGAATTCAGCATCGGTCCAGGTAGTGCCTGCTACATCGAGTCGAGCAGAACGTCCGACGGCGGCAAGTTCATTTTGATCAAGGTCTTTGGCGACCAGCTCGTCAAAACCATCCTTCGTAGTCGGATCATCTCGAATGACTTTGTCAAATTCATTGGCATCACGGCAGATGTTGAGGATGAATGGGGGAAGAAATTCAGAATCTGAACCAGACTCATTGTCTGTGTCGAAGCTGGGGTTGACCATGGTGGTGGTTTGGCATGAAGATGCGGATAAGGATCTGACGCGTACCAAGCCGTGTTTGGGAACAGAGAGGAGTATGAGCACGGCTGTACGGTGTATTTGGTGGTTTGTGTTATAGTCATCATTCCTACGTGATACAACCGATGACTGATCGCGTATATGCCTTCTGGAGCCGCTTTTAGCCGTAGAGTGTCGGAGTATACGATATTCTACTTGAGAAAGTGGTTAAACGTCCTGCGTCAGCTCCGAGCCAGCACTTTGTTTTACATGAAGTTGACCGTATCATCACTATCCCAAAAGTATAACTCTGCTATAACAATTGGCTGACTGTCTTACTAGGAATTGCCCATCGGCCATCGAAATCACTTTTCAAGAGCAAAGTTTAGTAGGACTAAGAAGACCTTGGCTAACAGTTTCTATATTAGTTGCATCTACTTCTAATCAATATATGTTCAAAAGGATTCATATGATTTTGGGCCGACGCCGGTCAAAGCAAGTTTCGCCAAGCGTGGGAAAGCGTAAGCGTAAAACGGAGAACACAATCACATGCTATTCCCTCCGCCTTCAATGGCGACCCTCCAATGGCCGGATCCCCGGACCCCTCTCCTTTCTCTCCTATTTATCTTTCCTTCCTTCGTAAGATAGCCAGTCAACATGCTTCAGACTGATCTAACGAAACTTCTTGGTATCCAAGTGTAAATACTACCTACACCCTGACTCTGATAACGCGCTTCAACTAACCTTGATCTGATTGGCAAATAGACCTATAGTCCAAGGTGGAATGCAATGGTACATTGGTAGTCGATCTTATCTGGGCTTGAGTTTCCTGACCACAGATACACTAGGGTGGGCCTTCCTAAGCTAGTTGCAGCAGTATCAAACGCTGGTGGTACGCTTCAGGCCCCTTGCATACGTTTCTACATTATGGCTCACAAGTTACATATATTATTCCAGGCCTAGGTAAATGATATTGCTACTAGCCATCAATACCTTATCTCTCAACCACGATCAACGAACCACAGGAGTTATAACAGCCCTGACCCAACCTAGTCCCACAGCATTGCGCCACGCCATCCGAGAGACTCGCGCATTGACCGACAAACCCTTCGGAGTCAATATCACCTTATTACCCACGATCACCCCACCGGACTATGAAGGATATGCTCGAGCTGCCGTGGAAGAAGGCGTTGTGATATTCGAGACTGCAGGAAGCAATCGTGAGTTGAGTGGTCAAAAGGGAGGGTGTGATTGACAATCCACTCATGTACCGATTATGATTTTCTCGTGATCTGGCTTTTTCACTGCAGCTGGTCCTTTGATCAAGTTTTTCAAATCAAGAGGCTGCTTGGTGATTCACAAGTGCACTACCATCCGACATGCCGAGGTATACTTCATCTACCCACCGCTTAGACTTAATAATACTAACTTGTCGCTATCTCAGAGCGCTGAAAAGATGGGCGTGGATATACTAAGCATTGACGGATTTGAATGTACATACCCTCCAACGCTACTTTCAAATTCCACTTGGCTAAATCACACAACCACGAACAATCAGGTGCAGGATATCCTGGCGAAGATGACATCGGTGGTTTAGTTCTTGTACCTTCAGATATTTATAACGGTCAACTACAAGCCTTTCCTGATCCGCTTTTTTTTTTGTAGCTTGCGCGGGCGGCGAAAGAGTTGAAGATACCATACATTGCTTCCGGAGGCATTGCAGACGGACAAGGTCTTGCTGCAGCATTAGCCTTGGGTGCTGCTGTACGTATCCAACGATGACTGCAGAAATTTGAACACGGCTTGACTGAAATCCTCAAGGGTGTCAATATGGGAACACGGTTCATGTGTACGGTCGAAAGGTCAGTCTTTTCGTTTATGTGATCTTTCATATCTTTGAACATGTTTCTGTTACCCTCTTCCCCCCAGTTCAATACACGAAAACATTAAACAGAAAATCGTCCAATCCACTGAACGAGACACCATACACATCTTCAGGACTCTGCACAATACCACTCGAGTGTTCAAGAACAAAGTCTCCATGGAAGTCGTGGAAATCGAGAAGAGGCCAGGAGGAGCGAAATTCGAGGATGTGAGGGATTTAGTATCGGGTGAACGGGGCAGGCTGGTTTATGAGAATGGTGACCCGGATTTTGGAATATGGAGCGC
>MU790522.1:68219-173993 GCA_027886635.1 Lentinula boryana
CGCTGGGATAACGGTTGGGTTGATCGATGATATTCCGACGTGTCGGGAGTTGTTGGAGAGGATGGAAAGGGATGCGGAAGGGATTATTGGGCGTATGGGTTCTTTGGTGATACCAAGAACGAAGTTGTAAATGGGTGATTACGATTTAAGAAAGTCACAATATCATCGCCTGGTAATTGAGAAGTGGAGAAAAAGTAGAATATGGAGCGCTGGGATAACGGTTGGGTTGATCGATGATATTCCGACGTGTCGGGAGTTGTTGGAGAGGATGGAAAGGGATGCGGAAGGGATTATTGGGCGTATGAGTTCTTTGGTGATACCAAGAGTGAAGTCGAAGTTGTGAATGGTGATTATGATTTAGGAAAGGTCTTAATTATCATCGGATGCATCGCTTGGTAATGGAGAAGTGGAGAAAAAGTAGAATAATTTTGATGATACTCGATGTAAATGTAAACTTTGTATAATGCTGTACGGGAATACTGCGATTGGATGCATGCGGGTAAGGAAGCGACTGTTACACTCAGTGCATTCGGTGCATAGTTCTTTGGACGATCTATTACTTCTAGATAGCAATTTGTGCGCCGTTTGACGAATAAAGAACTCAAATTCCGTATACATACAAAGTCAAGTACTACCACTGTTGCGCAAAGAGAGAACCGCAAAGAGAGAGAACATATTCCATTCTATCAACCCACAACCCACAACTCAACCCAACTCAACCCACAACTCAATCCACAACTCACCCCACAACTCAACCCAACTCAACCCACAACTCAACTCAACTCAATCAATCCAAGTCTATACCATAACTATACAATGCCCGACGCCGTTTAGAAGTATATTCATCTAGCGTAACAGGGGGCCTATCCTCTCGCATAACAATCCCAGAAGGCCTCCGAGTCCCATCCACAGCACCAGTAGGAGTAGGAATACCCTCTGATTCTTCTTCCGTCGTAGTAGTAACAGAAGATACGGAAGCGCCAGTGCCAGTGCCAGTGTCAGTGCCAGGCAATATCGGGTGATTATGCGCTGCAGCTAGACCTAGTCTGAAATGCGGGAGCTTGAAGCTTTTACTCGAAGTAGGTGTTGGAGATACCGACTGGGTCTGAGTCTGAGTCTGGGTTTGGGATTGGGTCTGGGATTGGGTAGTCGAGGTTTGATCGGGGATCGAAGGGTTTGAACTTGAAGAGAGTTCGAGTTCGTTAATAACTTCACGAGAAGTCAAAATATTTCCGGCTCCTTGATCTGTCTATGAAATCGATAGACGTACACATCAATTCAAAGAATATCGGTTATAGGTGGATGAATGTCTGCGAGTACTTACCGTTCCCAGGGGTTGGGGTTGGGGTTGGGGTGGGGGAGAAGAAGAAGAAGAACTGCCTGTACCTGGCATGCCTTCAATTCCGTTCGAAAAAGAAGAAGAAGAAGAAGAAGAAGAAGGTAAAGGATTGGCAGTGCTCGGGCTTGAGCTGCTTGAGCTTGTAGTATCTATGCCTGTTGAAGGATGCACCGGGGCTTCGGCACTACCCATACCCATACTCGCGCCAGTCGAAGAAGAAGAAGAAGAAGTTGAAGGGAAAGAAATGCTTGCGATTGGATTCATGTCCATCGATGGACTCGGAGGTACAGGGGCTGTAGGAATGTCCATGTTTGCGCCCATCGACGGATGTAAAGGGGCCTCCGAGTCAGGACTGCCGATGTTTGCGCCCATCAACGGAGAAGCATTTCCCATGCCCATGCCCACTGTGCTCATACCTATGGGAGGAGAAGGCTAAATAAAACAGATGTGAAAATCAAAATCAGGCATTTATGAAAAAAAAAAAAAAAAAAGAGACAGGATATGGATATGGATATGGGGTTGGGTTGGACTCACAACAATACCGGCAGGTTGACCTCCAGTTGGTCCAATAATATCTATAACGGCCTTGAAGAGTTCTGGATTTTCGAGTGAGAGGACCTTGAGGAAATCTGGATCTTGAAGGATACCTGAACCAGAGAGACTATTGACCGCCTCGACTAATGGATCTTGTTCCGGGACGGGCTCGGGATGAGGATGATGATGATGATGGTGGTTGTGGTTGTGGTGGTTGTGTTTAGGCTATTGAAAGAATATTAGGATGAGGGGTCCATGGACGAGAATATACTAAAGACTTCTACCTCTTCTCCCAATTCTATTTCTACGCCAATATCTGTCTCCTCAGGGCCCACGTCTTCGCTATGCGAGTCGGCGTCGAAGGCAACGTTGAAATTATTTCCAGAGACCCGATCAGTAAGCGGAGCTTCACGCAACACAGGAGGCCCTGGAGCCGCATTTTGTTGTTGTTGTTGTTGTTGATCGAGAGAAGAATCAGAAACGGCCGGGGTGCGAGTCGCTAAAGGAATTGGAGCAGCAGCAACGACAGATACAATAGCCCCGGCAGCGAGGATAGTTAACAGAGAATGTACCATCGATGGTACGTTATCGGGGATTTGTGATTGTGATTGAATTTATTGGAGAAGCGACTACTAGCGGCTTTTTCTTGCGCGTATAGTGTAGTGTGAAGAGAGACCAGCTCTTAGGGAAAAGGGAAACAGTTTCCAAGGCATATTTTATACTTTTCCTGAATCCTACGTTGAACCAGGGATGGGAAAGCGGAGGCTTGTGGAACCTGTGATGGGAGCTGTGCATCAATGTGATTTATATGGCAAAATGAGAGCACCTTAAGCGATAGGGAAATGTCAGCGTGGTATACTGCTGGTACAACCACAACGGACCAAAAGCTATATATGTAGATTGTAGACAACCAAGTTTCTGCCTGGAAGTGGTCCTTGACATGTCCGTGATCGTCTAATAGTTGTTCGTGTATAAGTTAGTGACTGTCAATTCAGGAACCATGGTCCATTAGTATACTGAATTACAGCCGTCCGACGGAACTCCCCCCCCCTGAAAAAATTCTATTCTATTCTATTATTACGGAAAGCCTACATGGTCATGGTAGAGCAGAATGAGCAGTGAGACTCAGACGAGCAAACCGCAACTGAAATTTGTTCGAAGGTGTATGTAGGAAGGGATGGAAAGGACTCAAGAAAGGCGGGGTACTACATAGTATGATCTGTTACAAGATAAGATCCATCAATCTAACGAGCCGAACAAACGACAAAAATTCGAAACAACCTCTCACGAACGAGCGGAAAATGTATAATGAGTTATATGCAATGAGTTTATAATTCGAAGCGATGATGACTTGTTTGTTCGTCTGAAATAATGAATTAACCGGATAACCAGTCGATGGGCTGTACAAGCTGAATGAAGCTCGGCGCTAATCAAACGGAAGGAAGGTGACAGTTCTCTCGATCGACGACGACGAGGATAGATACTCAACAGAGAGTGTGACCAGAGTATGGAACTGGCATTTTCTAATCCCGTGATTGAGAGATATTTTCCAAAGGATTCAAAATTCCATTTGACCAAAAGTTAAAACTACGCAAAAAGCCGATTTTGAACCATACAAGATACTTAAATAGTATATACAACCCCTTAACCAGATAAGCCAGTCTCGTGCCTAGTACTAATCAATCAGCTTGAGAAGAGGGAAACTAGAAGGAACCCTTGAAGGAAATAAGGCTCACCAAGCTCACGAATGCACATGCCATTAGATTAATCCAAGTCTGCACCGTATCTTCCTACTGAACGTCGTTTTCGAGAATAACGAACATTACGACGCGCTTTCGATCCTCCTCCATGACCACTACTACCACTACCACCAGACCCTTCCTCGGTATTGGGTGCCTTCGCCGCCGCCAAACCAAGTCTCCCATGCACTTTCCCAGTCCCAGTCCCATTCCCAGTTCCAGTCCCAGAATTATTATTGGAGGAAGAAGAGCTAGAGTCGGAATCAGACATTGTACTATGGTCTGTGGGAGCTGGAGCAGATAGTAGATCTGATGCCGAAGGTGTTGTTTGAGAAGACGGTTGAGAGGTAGTCGTCACGGTCTCAGAGGCGTTCATCGCAATAGCGGTCGTTTGGAGAGTATCTGTCTCTGACTATAGAAAATGTAAGTCAGTGGCGAAAGGGATATAGATGAGGATACTTACTGTTCCCATTGGTGGAGGTGGTGGTGGTGGTGGAGGAGGAGGCGGAGGTGGGGGTGGAGGTGGTGGTGGAGGTGGTGGGGGTGGAGGAGGCGGAGGAGGCGACGGAGAACAGCCAGGACACATACCCATACCCATACCCATCATTGGAGGCGGAGGAGGTGGAGGAGGCGGCGGAGGACATCCAGGACACATACCCATACCCATACCCATACCCATACCCATCATTGGAGGAGGCGGAGGCGGAGGCGGAGGATCATTCGGGTCTGTGATCAACACCATGTCCAAATTGAGAGGAGGCTCGCCGTTACCGTTACCCATGTGCGGAGGAGGAGGAGGTAGAGGATAACCTGGGCCAGTGCTGAATGGCATAGAGGTGCTTCTGAAGGGGTTTGCGGAGAGACTGGGGAGCTGTGTATGTAGTTCTTTGTGTCAGTAGGGAGAAGTCGAATGAGGTATAATACACTGTACTTACACCTTCGAGTATTCCTTTGAGATTTCCAGGAACGCTCGTTTCTTCTTCTTCTCCCCAATAATCGTTTTGTTCGTGTACGTGTTCCGGTACGATGTCGTCGAGATAATCAGGCTGAAAGGGAAAAAAAAACAATTATCAAATCAAATCAAATCAAATGAGAATCAGCTCAATGTTCCAAATAACGAATAACGAATAATGAAAAACCAAAAAACCAAAAAAATCATAATAAATCATAATCATAATCATTACAACTTACCTCTACATCAAACCCCTCCTCAACGCCGTTGCCTTCGCCGTCGGCGTCAAAAACGACATTGAACTCCCCTGAGACCGGGTTCGGGTTTGGGTTCGGGTTTGGGTTTGGGTTCGGGTTTGGGTTTGGGTTCGGGTTCGGGTTCGTGTCGATGAATCGGCTACCAGCAACGACAGCGGCAGCAGCAGCAGCCACATCAGCTGCAGCATCATGATCAGCACCAGTATGATCAGCACCAGTATGAGCATAAGCACCAGTAGTACTAGAAGCACCAGTAGCACCAGCAGCCTGAGTACCAGTCGTCCCAGTCCCAGGTGGAACCAAACGTAAAACACCCGACGCGATCATACTAGGAATAGGTGCAGGAATAGGAGCGGGGGCGGGAATAGGAGCGGCCATGACAAAAACAGAAATTGAACTCGAAGCGGCTCCGAGAACGAGGATGGCGGATAACATGGAGGTGGAGTGGACCATCGTTGGTTATGTATGGTGTGTATGGATATCGGATTGTGGATGTGGATGTGGATGCTACGAAAAAAATATCGTTGGTTGGGTTGGGTTGACCTGCGGTTTTGTGCTGCGTTGGTGGTATGGTATGGTGTGTGGAGAGACCAGCTCTGGGAAAAAACGAAGGAAATTTCGGGGGGCTTTTTATATATTTTCCTCATATTGCCCTCTCTCCCCTGCGTCCCACCCCTACGTTGTTGTCAAGGTACATTATGCATATATGGTATGATATGATCCCTCCAGGAACTGAATAGCACAGTTGTAGCACAGTTGTAGCACAGTTGTTCCGACAAGATGCGGAAGAATTGCGACCCTCACATTAATAACTAATTAAACAATATAACAGAACAGAACAGATGGCGCATAACTGATTTACTTACTGATTTGGGAAGCGAAAGGCTGTACGTGCACCGTGCGTGCGTTTCGGAATAATAGCGCTCCATCAGCCTTTCGAAAAAAAAGAGGTATATAGGTATTACTTATACTTATTACTTATCATAACAAACAGATATAACACGGATGGAACAACAAATGGCACTAACAACTAACCCTCAAATTAACCTCAACTAACCTCAATTTGAACCCTGTCGAAACCCTCAAACCCTCAAACCCTCAAGCAAAAAAACAAACAAACCTACAAACAAACAAACAACCAAACATCTAAAGAGCAGAGAGCGGAGAGAGCGGCGAATCTAGAACTCCGATGGATCATCCTTCAAAGTTCATTTCGCAGAAAATGCTCAAACAAACCGCGCAGTTGACATAGATCGTTCAGCATGTGTGTTCAATCAAGAATGGACCTGGTTGATGTGAATTTTTTCATTGTTCTCGAATCCGAATCCGAATCCGAATCAAAGGCACTAAGCTATTATACTATTATGAACACAGCCTGTGTTAGTTGGAGTCTGAAGTCTGAAGGAAGAGGGTTGAGCAATAGCATATTAGCATATTAGCAACAGACGAGGTAGAGACAGGATCCTGGAAAGCCACCTACTGTATGTACTACAGTAGGAACACCTCATTTCAATTTTCCACGTCCCGGAAAATTAAATTTTCGAGGTTTCGGGACCTGTGATACAGTATACTTAGAGTCCACAACCCGGAAATTTTGCCACTTTTGGGACTTTTGCCACTTTTGGCACTTTTGGGACTTTTGGTACTTTTGGTACTTTTGGGACCGACGGCTTGACTCCCATTTGACTCTTGGAAAATTTTGGTAATTTTGGTGAGTTGAGGAGAGGAGAGGGTATATTAGAGTCCGAGTCTTGTCCCCGGTTTCGGAGATTTTTTTGAACTTGGGCCTGGCTCTGGTTATGTAAACACAGGAGAATGCCGGTTTGACGACGTAGTCGGCAAACCATAGTCTTCGAACTACACATGTGATGCGGTGTTATTGTTCTCTTCCAACACCGCATCACCAACGCCTAAGACTCACTCTTAGGACAGCTCAATCTTTTGTTTTATCCTATTACCTTTAATTTTTTAAACCAGACACCATCCTTAGAACCCAATAGCATCAAATTACATATCTTCATCAGGCAGAATGGCTAACAGACTCGAATTCGACCCAGCCCTAATGCCATGCCCGGATTTCACCGAAGAGTTCTACGCCGCCTTCCGCAACTCCCTCATCATTGACCCTAACCACACCGGGATCACCAACGATCAGGAAGCAGCCAAACACCTCAAAGAGCAATGGGAGGTGGTGAATACCCGACTACGCGAACAATACCAAGCCCAAGTGCTAGGCGACCAGGAAGAAGCCAACCAGAGAAGAGAAGAGGCGGAAGAAGTGCAAAAGCAGAAGGAGACAGAAGACAGAGAAAGAATGTTAGAACGGGCGAGAGAGGTAGAGAAGAAACGCATCCCGGTTTACAGCTTCGTGGCAGGGCAAGGAGCTCATCGCAAGCCACTCAGAATACACCCGTACGCAGAGAAACTGATGTCGGCACGCAAGTACGTACCCTTGTGGTACTTCCTCCCTGACGCGGCTTTAGAGGCCGAGGAACGAGCTAGGGAAGTGTTGGATACAAACCACTACCAAATCGCCAATGAAGGCGGCGATTTTTCCAGCTCAGCACTGGTTCTCGTGGGCACTCACTCCATCCGGGCCTCTCCCAATGCCATACCAGACACAAAACTCACATGGAGCCAGGTAATACTCGCTAGAGGCACATACTTGAAGGCGCTCTCCTTAGGCGCTTGGCCCAACAGTCATATCAAGATGTTTGCTGAATTCTTCGCATGCATGGACACCAGCGAAGAACTCAACGCCAAAGGCGGCGTCCGAGCGCTCGTGTTATATCAAGCAGAGATGCGCATGGATTGGTTCAAGGCGAATGAGCGACAGAAACCATACGACCTGGCTGTCACAAATGGGGAAGTGTTAGAAGATTGTTGGAAGGTCGTTCGGAGGGAGGAATTTGAGAAGACCCTCAAAGGTATGCACACCAATTGACCTGGAAAACATGACCGATATACTGACCACCTGTCCTGGAACACTACTCACTCACTCAACCTGCATTGCATGACCTGACACCCACATCGCTACTATACGCCCATTGTCACCTACCAACGCATCACTATCGCACGTACCGAACCTTGTCATGACACGCATTGCTACCGCACGTACTACCCTCGCTACACTTCGCATCGTTGTCGCACGTAATACCCTCCGCATTGCCAACACTCTTCATCTTTTCATATGCATTGTTACCGTTCTTGTCATGGTTCCCAACGATCCTCCCTTACGATCTCCAATATTGTCATTAATGCAATTGGAATGGGTAATTTACTTGTATTCGCATGATCCCTCCTTGTCACGTCTATCGCCTCGCGTCAATCGGTGTCCCTCCTCCACCATCCCCAGACATGCGCACTGAAGCAAGGCCATCGCAACCTTATTCCCGGAACAACCTCGTCGCTGGGAGCAGTCGCGGCAAGGGAGCGAGGCATAACCCATACCCGGCTGCAGGCCAGAGAAGGGCGAGCGGCATTGTGAAGGTAGAAGAGGACCCCGAGAGCTTTGATCGATCCTTTCGAGAGAGCAATCAGCCCTCGCTCCCGCGATGCCACAGATGTCTGGGCAGAGACAGACATGACGTCAGGACTTGCTCGCGCACGACGATCCACAACGGAAAGAAAAAGGTCCTCTGCCACTGGAACAAAGGTGGATACCTCGAAATCTCCCAAGGAATCCATGCGGGATTGGAGCTCTGTGCGGAGTGGCAGCGTCCCAACAGGTGTACCAGCCACACGCATCCAGAGAAGCATAGATGCTCAGGATGTGCCAGCACCTCGCATGGAGCTCAGAACTGCCCTGGAGGAGTTGAGAGTCCACGCCCAGTCCACGCTCAACGCTGAGACGTGGAAGGCAGCATTGTCAGACCTCGGTTTAACGAGGAAATACCCCACTTTAGTAAATTCCATTCGTTTCGGCTTTCATATAGGTATCCCCAGTATTAAACACTCCTTCACCCCACCTAACAAACTGAACGACCCTGCTTCCAATGCCGCCTTCGTACAAATCATGGAGAACGAGCTCCGCCTCGAACGATGGCTCGGCCCTCTCTCGCGCCAGGAGATCGAGCGCGAAATAGGTCCTTTTCAGACATCTCCCATCTCTATGCTCCCCAAGACAGGCAAACCAGGAAAGTTCAGACTGCTTCAGAATCTATCATACCCTTACAAACCACTAATCATCTCAGACCACATCCCTACTCCCATATCATCAGTTAATTCCCATATCGATTCCACTCTCTACCCATGTTACTGGGGCACGTTCGCAAACACATGCAGGCTGATCTGGACGCTACCCCCAGGATCGCAAGGAGCGGTAAGGGACATCTCGGAGGCATACAGGATGCTACCAATCCACCCGTCCCAACTGCCAGGGGCAGTGATCCGCACAAACGTCAAAGATGAATTCTGCATTGACACTCGAGTCATGTTTGGACTATCATCCTCAGGCGGCACCTTTGGACACCTCGCGGATGCTGGCATGGAGATATGCAGGGGCCGGGGGATAGGACCGTTGACCAAGTGGGTCGACGACCACCTGTGGTTCAGGATTCAAAGAAAGGACCTCAAACAATACAACGAAGTCAGGGCAGAGTTAGGCCGCAGAGTGAAACAAGCAGGAGGGCTACATCATTCCAGAGGCAGGTTGTACCACCTTGGCAACACCCTACCCAACGGGCAACAAGAAGAGTTCGACGACGACTTTACCTTCCCAATCCGGGACTTTTCCAATCTTTCACCGCGATCGCCGGAGGACGCCGCTTTCACTTATACCTTTCACGACATCGATCGAATCACCCTACTGCTTGGTTACAGATGGGTTTCTGACAAAGACATACCATTCGGAGCAGAACCACTCTACTTCGGTTTTCTGTGGCATTTAGACTCTAGGAGGGTAACAGTACCAGTTAGCAAGAGGGAGAAATATCTTGAGGAGTTTCGCAAATGGTCAGAATCACAAACTCACGACTCAGAGCAAGTAGGGAAGCTATACGGGAAACTTCTTCATATCAGTCTGATTCTCCCCATCGGAAGGGCCTACTTAGTTGAATTGGAGAAGTTCGAAGCAGAGCTCAGCCACAAAGCTCTGCTAACGAAGCACCACGCGCCTCGAGGATGGCACGAGGACATGACTTGGTGGATTAAAAGGCTGTCCACTCCCATCTCTTCCCCCATTCCTGGACCAGCAGATCTAATTGATGTCGGAGCATTCTCAGATGCTAGTAGCGGCTATGGCATCGGTCTATGCATCCGCGGCTACTGGAGGGCTTACAGGCTCCTCCCAGGCTGGAGAGGCCCTCACAATGAAAGAGACATCGGCTGGGCAGAAGCCGTTGGCTACCTCCTCCTCATCATCATCGTGGCTGGCAGAGCTACAAGACACAAGCATTACAAGTTTTGGGGCGACAATGATGGAGTCGTCGAAGGCTGGTGGTCAGGCAGGAGCAGAAACAGAGCTACGAACAATATATTCAAAAGCATACATGAAATCACTACTCGTTTCGAGTTCCACGCACACACCCGCTACATCCCCAGTGCCAAAAATCCAGCAGATCGTTTCTCGCGAGGACACGTGGGTCTCGAACGTCACCTCCTCCCACGAATCTCAATCCCGATTGACCTCCAACCCCTCATTGTCGACTACGACCACCCACTCTCACCCGCAGAGCTCGCTGAGCGAAATCATCACGCAACTCCTGATGCCACATCCCGAACCCCAAGAGAAAGCAGAAGAGAATATAGGCAGTGGCAGCTTGAAGAGGAAGGAAGACTGTTATCCGTCTTTCAGCACGCCTGGTAGTGTTATATATATTACTCTAGCAATACCCGCATAATAATATATCCGTTAATAGTCCTAGCTACTGTACCATACCAACACCGCCCCCCCAATCCCAATCTTTTGCCTTCCCTTTTACGACCAAGCTGCCCAGCACGAAACCGGCTAACGCTGTGGAAACCCGCAAACGAACGGGTGCTACGAGACAGCGCAGGTCACGAATTAGCACTACCCAGAGAATTTGGTGACAGGATCGAAAATGTACTAGCAGCAGCATTTGCAGACAGCACTCTAGAAACATACGCAGCAGGCCTGCTAGCATTCCACGTGTTCTGTGATTCTCGCGGCGTAGAAGAAAGCCAACGTGCCCCATGTAGCGTAGATTTACTGCAATCTTGGATCGCAACTATGGCGGGGAGTTATGCGGGAGCATCTATCAAGAATTATCTACATGGAGTACGAGCGTGGCACATCATGCACGGTATCGAGTGGAACATTGACAAGCCAACCCTGGATACCATCATTCGGGGAGCCGAGCGACTACAGCCTGACAAATCAAAGCGCAAGAAACGACAACCCTTCACAGTTGAATACATTTCAAAGATTCTTGATGACTTTGACCCCCAAAATCAGCTAGATGCAGCCTGCGGGGGCTGTCTCACCACCAGCTTCTATTGCGTCGCCAGAGTTGGCGAGCTCACAGTATCAACCCTAAAAGATTTCACACCTGACAAATTTGTAACCCCCACACAGATCCGAACTGCTACAGACCGCAACGGTTTCCAAACCACGATTATACACATCCCCCGCACCAAGAGCAGTCCAACAGAGGGCAAAGATATATACTTCTCCCAACAGTTAGGTCAAACTAACCCCAACCAGTGGCTGCAGAACCACCTTGACATAAACAAGCCAGAGCCAACAGAACACTTATTTGCTTATGGACAGACTCTTGGACGACGTCAAGGACGCAGGGCTCTAACGAAGTCCGCCTTCATCCAACGGATACACAAAGCAGCGCGCAACCAAAACTTGCCGCTCCTCCAAGGACATGGAATTCGGATTGGGGCAACACTCGAGTATCTACTCAGGGGAGTCCCTTTCGATGCTATCCGAGTCATTGGAAGATGGCAGAGTGACGCCTTCCTGCTATACTTGCGCAAACATGCTGAAATCATGGCGCCATATTTGCAGCCAGAATTACATCAAGCCTTTATTCAATACACAATGCCACCAGTCCGTTGTAAGTGCCCTCCTACCTATTGGGGATCCGCGGTCGCTGGATGCGTCGCGCACTCCTTCCTATTGGGTATCGCAGCTGACCGCGTTCTCAGAGAGACACTCAGTTGGGACCCGAGGGCATACTGCCCTCCTACCCAATCACACTGTAACATTGTCATGAAAAGATACATATGTAGACAACACGTACACTATCCAATTGTAGCACCTTTCATCCAGCCAGTATCTCTGGCTATCGCCCTCATGCATCACTCAAGTTCAAAGACTGATCATGACTATGTGTACGGTGACCATGAGCGCTCTAGTAAGCAAAACCGAGGGATGACGCCATGGCGAGTCATCTCATCTCACGTGTCAGTCACAAATGGACCCGGTCGGCTTTTCTCCAACGCGTTCTCGAATCTCTTCCTCCATGTCAACCGATCGCAAAAAAGAATTCCAAGCAGATCTCAAATCCCGCGTCCAAAAATTTTCACGCGAAAATGGAAATTTAAGCGTCTCCCAAGCTCTATCCCAAGTTACGAAAGAAATGCTCAAAAACAATCCTTTCGTTCCTCCGGCTTTTGGATGTCCGATAAATGATTTACCGAATGAGTTGTTGGCGTATGTGTTTTATGTTGGGATGGAGATGGAGGAGGAGGGAGGAGGGGAGGATGAGGAGGATGAGGATGAATATGAAGACGAGCTGGACTTGTTGGATTGGGACTCTGATGATGAAGACGAAGACGGGATATCATCCACTAAGCAAAAGGGTGCCGGAAAAAAGAAGACAGAGGATGATGATGATGAAGACGAAGATGCAGATGGAGAAGATGAGCCCAGACTTCCCTTCCAAGTACTTGTCAGCCATGTATGTCGACATTTTAGAGAAGTCGCTATCGGTGAGCCCATCAGCTTTATTTTAGTTGTCTTCGCAAAAAAAAAAAAAAACCCTCTCTGAGATCTATTTCTATTTCTGTTTCTTTTTTTTTGTTTAGAGAGCCCGCTGCTATGGACTACTCTGCACTTCCAAGCAGGTACATCCTTGGAAATGGCACAAACCTGGCTAGAACGCTCGAAGGGGCATCCTCTCCAGATCGAAATGGATTGCACTACACCAGAGGATGAAGAAGGTGATGATGATGAAGAAGAAATAGATCCATTCGCACCAGATGAAGATCCTCCAACATTCTCAGTAAACCCTCCTCCATCACCTCCTCAAAATCTATCCGAACCCGAGAAAGCCCATCTAGAACCCACTCCTTCTCCTTCTCATCTCACCCAGACCCAAATCTCCGAAATCATGAACATCATCATCCCCGCTGTGGATAGATGGAGGATATTCAGCGTCACTGCCAGCTACTACGACGCAATCCATCTCATCTTAGAGCGTTTTTCCAAATGCTCATCAGCTCCGCTACTCGAGGTTCTAGAAATGTATCACTACGAGGATTGTGAAGAATTTCAAGTCTTTACTCCTCCTGAACTGAACACGAGGTTTATGATATTCGGTGGGATCGCACCGAAATTGAAGTCGGTAGCGTTATGGGGAGTTCATATTGATTGGGATGCGTCTCTTCCTCTACTGAATGATTTACGTGATTTGGAAATTGCTTATCATGCTGAAGACGTTCGTCCATCCTTCCAGACGTTTTCCAACATCATCACCAGCTCACCAGAGCTCGAAAGTCTTTCGCTCTGTCTTTCCGGTCCCGCTGGCACTGTTAAGGATTGGGCACAGACTCCGATAGATATACCTTCTGTGAAAAGCCTAACCTTATGTCACCACGAACCCGCATACATCGAATCACTCCTTCCTCTTCTCCACCTCCCTAATGTGGTCGAACTTTTACTTGATTATGATTCTGCCGACTACACCGAATTCGCACTGCTCCTCGCTAAACCACTTCCCGGGCGAACCAAATCCATCTTATCCGGCTTGGACCACCTCAAAATCGGTGGTCTTCCATCGAATAGGAATGCCCGACAATTAATGCTTGAGCAATTGGTTAATCTGAAATCAATCTGTTTGAACTGCGTTGGTGATGAGGAAGAATTCTTCGAACGACTTATGGAGCTTAAACCGAGTTCTTCTTCTTCCGAGTCCGGGCAGACGCAGTCGGTAGTGTTTTGTCCGCATCTTACTACATTGATGACGACGGGTATCGATGGATCGGTGATGAGAAATTTTGTAGAGGTGCGTAAACAGGGTGGCGCTCCGTTGTCGAAGGTGTCGATGAGTGAGGAGGATGATTTAGATGAGAGAGAGGAGACGTGGTTGAGGGAACATCTAGATGAACTGGATTTCTTTGAACCGTCTGATTCGGAAGAAGAAATTGAGGTGGAGATTGATGACCCAGAGGAGATGGATGATGATGATGATGATGATGATGATGATAATATGCATCTGGATTGAACAAAAGTTGTTTTTGAGTTCTGTTATCATCGATAGACTAAAATGCCTTGTCTAGGGTAGAATATATCTAGTCAACCGCTGAGGAATGCTCTAGGATTCCTGATATCCTCTATTTCTCTGTTCTCAATCTTACTAGTTGAAATCAATGTAGAAATCTAGAATACTTGCCGCGTCTTTGATTTACCGCTGAATACAGTGTATGAATTCTGTTGTTTCGGTCCCGTTTCTGCAAGTCATCCACTGCACGTCGAACATATATATATATTAAAGTCAACATAACATGAAAAGGCTCGATATGTTCGAAACTAACAATCTCCGAATCCGAGCTGTACACAACACGGATATCATAAAACTCCATGACCTATGGAACGACCTTCGCGTGCAAAAAACACTTTCTCCTCTTCACGTCATTCCTTTAGGCATCAAGTTCGAAGACACTCTACGTTCTTGGATTTCCGAATCACTGCTCTACTGCATCGTAGAAACCAAAGCTGAGAGTGAGTGGGTGGGGTTCGTGAACTTCTTCAATGCGGATAAGAAGAATCGAGACGCAACACTTGCTATAGGTCTATGTCCAGAGTTTTGGGGTCGAGGATATGCGACAGAGGTTTTGAGCTTCATTGTCGATTATGCGTTCCGAGAGCTGGCTCTGCATAGAATCACTCTCAACACTTTTAGAAGCAACGTAGCAGCGATCAAGGTGTATCGGAAAGTGTAAGGCGTAGGCTTTTATTGATGAAATTTCCAAGGTGGACTAAAGATCGGTTTATTTTTATTAGAGGTTTCGTGGTGGAAGCAATACAACGAAAGGCGAATTGGTTTGGCGGGGAATGGCAGGACGTCCTCTTGATGGGTATATTGGATGAGGAATGGACGGCGTCGAGAAAGGAGGACTGAAATATTATGCTGAAAATTCCACGTAAGGGATTAGGATCACGATTGAGGTTGATTATTGGTGTCATGCGCATATTGGATGAAGAATAGACGGCGTCGAGAAAGGAGGACTGAGATATTATGCAGAAAATTCCACGTAAGGGATTAGGATCACGATTTAGGTTGATTATTGGTATCTCCACGTTGCTCCATTTCAAAGTAAAAATCATCTGAAAGTAATCGGAAAGAATACTGAATGTGTTCATCAGTCAGAGTACAAAATGCGGAATATAAACAGCTCGCTGCCGCAGCTGACTAGTATTGACTACATACTACCCAACTCTGAAGATCTATAAGATCCTGCCTGTTCCTTGATGAGTATTCACTGATCATCCAGAATGCTCGAAACAGATCGCCTGCGACTCCGAGCTGTACGAAAAACAGACCTCGAGAACATGCAAAAGCTATGGAACGACCATCGTGTTCAAAAGATGCTCTCGACAGGCCATATCCTTCCTCTTGCTGAAGGCCCGAAGGCCGAGGAAGAGCTCATCAACAAATCAGACTTGCTTTACGCGATGGTAGAGACGAAGGACAGCAAAGAGTTTGTTGGCTTTACGAACCTATTTGACTTTCAGGCGAAAAACCAAGACGTGAGGCTCGGTCTGGGTCTACTTCCAGAATTTTGGGGCCGAGGATACGCCACCGAAATCGTGGGATTCGTTGTTGACTATGCCTTTCGGGAGTTGGCTCTGCACAGAGTTACTCTCAATGTGTTTGAGAGTAACGTCAGAGCAATTGGGGTGTACGAGAAAATGTAAGTGATTTGATGAATAGAATAAATGGTTCTAGTTGACAAATTGGAATGATTGTAGTGGTTTTGTGAGAGAGGGTGTTCAGCGAAAGGCAAATTGGATGGAAGGGAGATGGCAAGATGTCATCTGGATGGCGATTTTGAAAGAGGAGTGGGAAGCTAAGCAGACGAGTACATGATACATGGTAGCAGCAATGCAAATGCAAAATTCCCACCATGCAAGCCGTGATTTACACCAGTTTGACTAGCGTTCCCACGTCTCCCCCTCCCCGAACATGGCTCATACATCACGTGAAGTCACCTGAGATTTGCAAATTCAACCGTTGTTGATTACAGTATTTGCTTGTGATACAACTCGTCTCTTAATGTTCCTCCCAATACAGGTGGTTCACCTTCTTGCGCGTCGAGTCTCCATTTCAGGCTTGTCCATGGCTAGAGCAAAATCGCAGAGAACTTCAAAAACTTCACAGAAACTTGTTGTTCTTCCTTCTGCGCCACAAACGAAGCCAATACCTGGTGAAGATGAGGACGTATTTGGCTATGAGACAGATGCAGTTATCCATATGCGTGACTATAAGAGCTAGGCTAACAGGATGAACAAATAGCAGAGAAAAAGGAGCAGGAATTAGGTGAATAATGGCTTACTGTATTGCACTCAAGATGAAGCTTTTGGCTTCGTTCCTCAAGAGAGAACATGTCGGCATCCTCGCTCTACTCGTCCTCCCGACTCTCTCCTCAACTTTTCACACAATCCGTTCCCCAACAAACTACCAACGCTATGCATTCTCTCAGGCCTCGTTCACCAAGCCCAATTCGTCAGAATGTTTGAGTTCAATACACACCCCCCGTTCAAACAACTACTCGTTCGGGTCGTATCTCCCGTCCGGCTGAACGCCTCAACCCTATCATCTAGTGTGATATATATTGTGTATAAACTGTTGTATCTAGCCCTATCTACTCATCAAATTAACTCTCATTCCTTCCTCTCTATTGTTCTCCCTCTGAGATCCTGACCCGCCTCGTAACAATAAAATTAACTTTTGCTGACTACTGGAAAATTAGTGCATGTATGTCACTTATGTACAACTGTAGATTTATTCAAGTGTACATTTTACTACCAATTCACCCAGGTTCTGAACTCCTCTTAAGTAGATGTCGACTCAACTCTGACCTCTGACAACGGGCAACAGGTGCTGTCACATGATGCTGAGTCATGTTCGGGTGGGGGGAGACCTAGGGTACTTAGTTTGACTTTTTGAATTTCTACATCCAAGATTCAACAGTATACCATATCTCTCCCAAACATCTAGATTCATTACACTGTAGCAAACTCCAACATCCGAGGATATTGGCCTGTGGCTCTCTGTGGCTTTGTGACTTTCAAGCTTTTCTCCGACATCTGACTGACCGAAACCATCAATGTTCTCGTTGTACTGTTAAAACATAGCAGATCCGGCTTGAAATCACGCTATAATGGGTCCTACTAGGTAAGTATCTTATCGCTGCAGTCATGAATCTCACCAGAACCTACAAAAGTCACGTAAAGAAGGACCTCGTGCAACGGGTGGATTACTGAACTTGCATCAGTGGGATCTGGACTGTCTCTGTCACGCAGGTTGGTCGCAGGATTGCCAGAAATACGTTGTACCTTCGGTACATCAGGCTCCCGACTCTTTATCTTCGACAGCGATCGTCGTTTTTAACTTAGCAGCAGGCGGTCTTTGGCTTGAGGACTTGAGGACTTGAGGACTTAATCCGACCTACATCCGTGACAGACTTCAGGATACTTTTATCCAGGCCGAAAAGAAGCTGCCTGTTTGAAGATAGGTTGAATGTACTGTGTAACATTATGATCAACTTTCTGGACTAAAGCATCTCAAAATTGGTGACTCATAGATGGTACTTACGGCCTTGATGTGAATTCATTAAACAACCCTCGAGTCCTTGACTGACATGAACAGCTACCATTCTACGTACATATTCCTCGACAAGCAATCAATCTGTATGTAAACCCGAAGTCGGGAGTGGAACTCAAAGGTAAAGTTATCCAAAAGAATTCCGTTAGAATCTCATTATTGCCACTCTATTCGGGTCAGCTTCTGCTGAAAGCTGACAGATGCTCAGAATTTCCGGAGGGGATCTTTATACAATGTGCTTCTGAATTTTAGCCGTTTACATACATATTTAACCCAACGGTCGCTTGCTATCGTCCTTGGGTGCTTGGTGCCTGTTCATCTCCACCACCATGTCCTCCCAGCGCAGAGTTTTGCCTCAGCAATCGCAACCACGGACTTTCAAGCCGTCCCTCAAGTCCTTGCTATTGCTACCGGTGAGTTCCTAATTATACTACTCCATGGCTATCGATGAGCTTGTCCTGACATGCTCAGTTCCGAATATGTAATCCTCCTCCCGCTGTTGGAAAAGTTAGGTCGTGCGGTGGTACGTTGAAAGTCAGATTGTCTTCGAGATTCGATTCTAACTGAGTTATACAGTGACCCCAGTATTCAATGTTCGACTTGAGGATATTTTGGACAGAAAACATCTTCCTCCACTAGGTGCGTTGTCGATGTTTCTTTTTCGCTTCAATTTTTTTTAACGATCACGTGTATTATGTAGGCTTGAAGGACTTCGAGGTTCGTCCGGATTTCCATGATATACAAAGAAATGACAGTTTACACGGCTATTCTAGGAATGGCTGCTCTATGTTGAGCTTTCTCCAGAGAATCTGTAAGCTCACCCATCATCATTCGTACCTTCCTATTCATGTTCTCGAATTAGCTATTTCATTCTTTGGCTACGTGAATACACAATTCGACATCGACGTTCAAAGCACTTACGCGACGAAGCGCGTCAATATGGCTTAGAATGGCCCAACTACTCTTCGCAACTGGCCATGTTCTACGCTCGTGCCAAACAAACATTCTTTACCCCAAATTCGCACTATGAACTCAATGTTCCATCGGATATGCTTGCGCCATTTCATATGTCTCATTCTTCTCCTCATCCAGACCCTGCCGTCTTTGATCAAGTAGCCATTGAAGCTCAAAAAATGCTCAAAGATAGCTTGCAGCGCTTCGTTTCTGCCCAGTTCAACAACGTTGGTAACAATCGCGTTATTTGTGGCTTGATCGGAGGCACCGTGTTCTGCCTCATTGGCGCACTGTTGCCTATCATCTATAACTTTGCAATGGGTCAATCGAGATGGTCACGTCTATCGGCACTACCCGGTCTTTGGCTAGGACTTTCAGTGCTTTTCGCGAGCTTACACGGCGTTTGCCTGGGTGTTTACATCTTTGGCGATCTGAGGCAACTTCGCAAATTCGAACTGAGCCGACCGCCGATATCCAAGCCTCAGCCATACCGCCAGCGACCGGTCATTTCGTCTCCGATCATTGGTCTACCCGTTCCTCGTACACAGATGATATCGATGAATGATTCTGTAGAAGAATTGGGTATTCTGCCTCCTCCACCTGCTCATACACGCTTTAGCCGTCCTTCTTCCCGCCAATCTGTATACTCTCGTTCTACTTCCTCTTCGGATCTCTCCTCCTCAGGTTCGGATGGAATGATTCATATATCTCCTGCCTATTACGACCCAGAGCCCATTGAGGGACCTGCAACATCTCCAGGTGGAATACTCCCTGTTCATTCGAAGCAAAAATCCGCTTTCGATGATGATGACGAGGACGACGTAGAAGGGCATCCATTTAGTGCTACGGCAGCTTTCATTCATCCATTCGATCATTATGAGGATGATGACTATGATTTCAATTCTCCGAATAAGCCTTTAGTCGAAGAGCGACAACACGTTTCCTCTTTTGATTTTGATGCACTTCCTCCTCCTCCGGCAGCCCGAGTGCACCCGCGACCATCTCCGCCGCCGCAAATGCAATCACAGATCCCTTATTCGAACCACTCTGATTCACCCAAGGATACCTCATCCCTTCAACTCAATCCCAGCATTATGGTCATTCAGCCCGAACAGGAACCCGTCGACAAGGAACTTACAATGAGGGGTTTCATTCGCCGTATCCAGTCCAGGTGCAACATCAACAAATGGCTTGTTATGACTAGCTCGAACTCGACCACGGATTTAAACGAAAAAGTTCCGGATGACCCCGAGAAAGCTGAATACGAACGATCTAATTTCCCTCGTCCGCATCCCTCTTTGCAACGTGATCAGAAAGCGGGTAATTTCAAGCGGCAGTTCAAGATGGTTAAAGCAGTCCCTGCGTTCGCTTCGCCTCTTACTCGTGTGCTCAGTCCGGTTGTGATTCGAGGCCAATGGGAAATCGTTATGCGGTCGATGATTATCGCGTGTTTTGTTAGCTGGATCATGATTGGGATTCTTTTAGCTATTCCGGTGCCGAAGAGGCACTGAAAAGAGTGGGGTGTTGCTTGCTTTGGTTTGTCGGACCTCCTGTTAGAATGCTAGAAACTATCATTTTTCACTGTCGTCTTTTGCCTCTGTATTCGTCATGGATATTGTTATCATCGCAGATTGATTGTCGCTCCTTTTCTCAGTACAATACTTTGCATCTTCGATCATCTAAACATTCCTTTTTGTTGCTTTGCCATTTACCTGTAGTTGTTTACTCTTGTCGCAAATATGTGTGTGTAGTGTCGTACCGTACTTCCAGTCCTCAGTCGCTCTTTCTCCTAGTGTATGTAAAAACAAAGTGGTTCCGATGACATGTCGGAGGGATTGCGTCGGTCTTCCAAATCTCAGAGTCAAGGAGGTACGAGCGCGGCTTGGGGGTAAACTACATAGTCTCTTCGTCCCATTCTCACTCCTCAGGTTGACGATATGTAGAAACATCTGCATGTAATTAATCTGGTCAGTCTATATCAACACGGATAAATAGAATTACTGTGCCTAAGTGAGACTTACGTGGTTCGGAAACCCAGTTGATCAAAAGGGAAGGCCAACAGATAGGGAAGAGCATGTACCACCACCAGGAGATCGGGGTAATTGTCTGAGGGACATGAAGTTTCTGAACTACTGACCATCTCCTCGTTCGACGACAGGCCACGATGATGCCATTTCGAATAGTTGTGCGACTATGAGGTGGATTTAAAACTGCCTGTCGCAGGGTTCGTATACCATGGAGTATCACGAAATCAGCGGTATCTCCTGGCTGGGGAAATAAGTCAAGCGGAACATTCGTCTGGCCTATGGCAACTTTAGACGTTATTGTAACGGCTTTCTGGGGAAATTAAAAGGACATGAGATCAAAGCATTGTCACATAAAAAACAGCAGGGACATAATTACCGTTAAAATCTGGATATCTGTCTTTGTTGCAGCCTGGAAAACCGCGGCACCAAATGTACACAAGGCGAGAGGATCTACAGATCCCTGGGGCGTGAACGCGTTCTCGACATTGTTGACACTCATGGCAATCTGCAAGTCATATTTATCGGAAAGGTATGGCACACGCAACGTACTGCGAGGAGCCCCAAGTGGCTGGTTTGCCTGTGATCTCCCTTGCATGTACATGTCAGAGTTCGGCAGTCCAACGAAGGTTATCGGAAGGTCCTGAATGGCGTCCCGAAGATGCCGCCACTCCTCTGGCGTGAAGAGCTGTAAGCGAGTCGCATGCCCGATCGTAATGCGTTGTCTGAAGAGCTTTGAGCTGTCCGCTTTCCACGAATTACAGAAATTCCTGGCCTGCTTAATGACCTCGTATATTAATGGTTCAGAATTGGGATCCAGGTTATAATCAAGATGGAAGTCTATCAGAGTTATAGAGCTGCGAGACGCAAGCTCAAAAATCAACGCGATGTTCTTTTTCGCTTGTTCAATCGTTGGCTCAACATATGGTGCAGAGCCGATTGCTTCGACACCGTGACGCCGGACTGCTTCAACGAGCAAGTGAAAGTTGGGACCTGGATCTGTATCCTCTGTACTTGAAAACAAGGGTTCTTGGGCAAAAACTGGGCAGGCCACAGTGTTAATGAATCACGTTGGTACATTAAATCCAGTGCACAGAGCAGACCTGCAATTTGTATATGACAAGCCAATCGAGCTTCCTCTTTCAGATGAAGTGCTACATCCAGGCCAGAGAAACCGGCTTGAACATCGACTTCTATATGGGCGCGCATCGAGGTGACCCCACATTCCACGCTTTCACGAATCAGCTTCAGACCACGCCTCAACAAATCTTCTTTATCCAGAGAAAACCCTGCCTTTGCTGCTCCTGTCACCTTCATTGCTTCCTTAAAATCTCTAGAAGAGCTGTAAGATCGAGGCTGGGCCGTATAGACTGAGGGGATCTTAGCCTCATACCCAGATATTAAATTACATCGATCCAAGATGAAGCATTTATCGAGGTGTATGTGGGAATGACACAAGCTAAGTTATAGCTGGTAAGTGAATGGTGAGAGAGAAAAAGAGTATGAACAGCATACGAAGGAAGCAAAACTCCTCCTCTAGCGTCAAGTTCACATTTGGTAGAAGAGGGTTCTTCTTTAATATACGAAGTCACATTGACCACTTTGCCTTTATGACATTCAACCGACCATAGCTTGCCTTCCAAGGATGGGTCCGAGTACGCCAGATGAACGTTGGTGATGAAAAAAGAGTCGCCCGCCATTGGGAATTGGATGTTGTGGTGTGACTGCGGGCTTTCTCGCGTTATGCTCCGATATCAAGTACATATTACCCCACACGAGGAAGTCTTCAACACAGTTCGTGCGAGAAAAGCGTAACAAAACAAAACCCGGGGGCAACTCCATTCCGTTTCCGTCAGCTTTAGCAGATTCGAGCCGCGAGCAGAGCAAGCTGTTGACATTCATTCTTTCGTTGAACATTCAAGTTGAATTCTTCAAAGTAGTAAAAGAGCAAAACGCAATGCATTACAAATCTTCATTAGTCAATAGCAATTACCTCTTCTTTTCACTTCTCTAAATCAAACTGGTCCTTCACCAGCCTCCATTGAACTCGCATTTCAATTTATCACAGAGTATGAACAGATGCTTGCAGAGCTTTCTTAGGAAGCTTTACGTGCTCTTTTCTATCCAAAGCATTTAGACTTCATTCAATCAACTTTAGAGCGCTCGGTTGTTTTCCGAATCAATTCAATTGTTAATTCTGTAGATAAACCCACTGGAACCCGCTTCATCCTGCCCTACCCCCCACGATCGACGACAATGGCAAGCTGCAGTAACTGCAAAAAAGGAGCTGTTCTTCCTGGCGAGCCCACTGGAACGATGGTGAATGGCGCGTATTTCGCTGCAGGTCCTGAAGGAAACACTTCTCGTGCCATTATCCTTCTAACTGACATATTCGGCCTACCTCTTGTCAATTGCAAGATCATCGCGGACAACATATCCAAACGATTAGAGTGTGATTGCTGGGTGCCAGATTTATTCGACGGTGCGTTTCATACTATTGTTCGAATACCATTCCAGAGCAGAGCATATAACCAGGCAAGCCTCCTATTACTCCCGATAAGCTCAAAGTTCCCGAACGCGTAGGAGAGAAGATAAACTGGTTCTCTCTTCTATATAACGCGCTACCTTCTCTCCCGGCAATGCTTCGGAATCGACCTACTGTGGCTTATCCTAAAGCAGAGAAAGTAAGATACTCAGCACCGTACAAGGTTCTTCTAACGTTGAGCTTGATGAATCAGTTCGTTAAGGAACTTCAAGTCGAGAAGAAATATGGCAAGCTGGGAGCTGTCGGGTATGACATTTGCTTGTCTGAAATCGCTGTGTATCATGTTATGGCTAATGAACTTCTTTAAGATACTGTTTTGGAGGCACCTTGGCTGTCTCTATGGCGAGTACGGATTTGCTGAACAGTGTCGTGATCTGCCATCCAGGGAGCGTCACTGAAGCGTCTGTACAGGCAATGAAGGTCCGTCATTATACCAACCACTGCATATATTGAAAGTTCACGCTCGGACCACTTGCCAATTCCTATTCCTTTACACAGGTTCCAAGTGCGTGGGCTTGCGCAGAAGGTGTGCCCTCCTTTGTACCTGTGCCTAACACATTGTATAACCAAATTTCCCTAGAGGACATGGGCTTTAAGCCGGAGATCCGACGTAAGGCAGAAGAAATTCTGGCTTCACGTAAGGGTAAAGAAAACTTCGTTGAATACGAGTTTAAGGACTACAAAGGTGAGTTCCACACATTCCACGCTGACATTTGATTAACAAGAGATGCTGTCACAGGAACTGTACATGGATTTGCCGCGCGACCAAATTTGGCTTATCCAGAAGTCAAAGCTGGATATGAAGGTGCTTTTGAGCAAACAATCGAGTGGTTCCAAAAGACTCTTCCTATTTGATTGGTTCCTAGCTCGTGTATATCCCTCACGATAAAATCATGGTATCACTTTTTCCTTGTCAATCATGTGTGATCGCTACTAGTGGCTCCTACTTCTTTCGTGGATGGCCGTGAGTGTACTATATATTTGCGAAGGATCGTGCATTTTTTTGGAGAAGATAGCGAAGGGGAATTATATGGGATCGAACTTACGTGCCGGCCCACCGATACAATTGTGAGATACAGTGAACGCAAGAAGGAGCAACCCTCACCGTCTTTATCACCCAGGGGGGTTATAAATCTACTTATTGTCATCAACTAGTTCTGGAACCTTAGAATCAATGAAGACGCATTGTTGAAACAGGTCTCGGTGTCGTTGAGGCTTGCGTAGAAAGGTTCATGCTTCTTTCTTTCACTCCCCAAACTTATCTCACTAACTCGCCGCGGATACGAAGTACATGTACCTGTATTTCAAGCCGGAGATTAGATCCAGCGAACAAGAGACTTCTGTCTTCGCAAAAAGACAAAAACATTCGTTGAATATGAGTTCGAGGACTATATAAAGGTAAGATACGCAGACACATTCCACACTAAAACTCTATTCATGAGAGCATTTATCAGATACTGTACATGTATTTGCCGGCGAAAAAATTTGGCCCAGAGATAGAGGCTGGATCATGAAGGTGTTATTCCATGTATGCAAAAGTTATCTGTTCGGTTCGCCAAGCACTTCAGCCTTTCATTACTACGAGTTTTCCATTTATGTCGACTTATTCTTTGTCAACTAAGCAGAATAAGGGCTCTTTTCTCTCACTGATAGCCTTTGAGTGTGGTATCAGCTGTAAAGCGAAGGACTGAGAGTCTGAACATGTCTGTCCGGCCCACGTTCGTGCATCGCAGTATAGGCGGCGCCGGCTCTGGTTGAATCCTACTCAATCCTGCAATGACAGTTGTTCGTGGCGAACAGTCACCACCAATTGAATGATAACTGAGTTTTAAGAAAAGAACAGTCTAGGCTTTGTGTCCGCTTCAACAATCAGAATCACTGAAGGACTCGTATTTGGAAATAGGCTGTATCTGCTTGGAAATTCAATGGGGTTCTGCGACAGAGGGAACGTTGAAGTGGGTGTAAACCATCGCTGTTCGGAAAATGGTCCCCGAGTCAAGTGTACTGCAAATAATTCAGGTGTATTCCCATCGACGCTTCCCTCCTTCCAGTCCTATCTCCGATACCGACTTTTCTCCTGTATCAAGAGGAGGCCCAAGCCGAGACTTGAATTCAAAAAGTATTTATTTATTCACATTTTTCCTCGGAGTCAGTAAAATTCTCTAGGTTGAGGTTGTATTATGTATGTTTTTTTTGGGGGTGTACTACTTTACAGTTCATGAGCGTATGAAGAAGAGGTCGCGAAGAGAAAAGGAACATCAGCTAATTAGGCGTATGGGAAGGACTAGTCGTACTGAGAAGCGGGGAATGGGGTATAGGGCTACAGATGATATGCATCGAACGGGGCCAAGAATTGTATTGATTAGTGAATCCAGAGATCTGAGAAAATAAATATTGCCAATACAAACCCGAAGCGGAGCGAAAAGAAGATTGATCAGGTTATGCCCCCAAGAAATCATTGAGCTCGTAGATGGGAAGGTACACGTTGAGGTGCATTATGACTATTCGAGCAATTTTGTCTGTCAGAGTTCGGATCTCATCAGCAAGAGGTTCCATGCCAGCCGAGAGAGGTATAGTATTTAGTTGGCCGCCTTGGCGTAAGGGACCGTAGGATTCAATGGCGGAAGAAAAGAGCTGGCCGGTGGTATACTGACGGCCAGGGTAAGCCAGTGCCACAACGCCGGCAAAAACTACCTCGTGCAGGCGATCATAGATTACCGAGCACAAGGGAGAAGCGATGTGGATGTTTTCTAGAACCCAACGACGGGCGACGTTGACTATGCGTGTATCAGGAGGCGAACTGAGGTTATACAAGGAAAGAGGAATGGGTGAGGATGGTGAGGACGGCGAGGACGAATACGAGAAAGATGACTCTTCTTCTGAAGTTGGGGTTGCTGGAGGTGTGGTAGCAGGTGAATTGAAGGAAGATAGAACGGCGGATGCAAATGAGGGTGAGTCGTCAGGTATCGGCCTACGAAACTCCTGAGCACGCTTAGCGATATGTAGCACAACGTTTTCCTTGAAGTCAGCACATTTACTTCCTTCCGCAGTATGCGGGGAGGCGTACAATATGGCATGGCCCAGCCTCGCTGAGTTGATTACGAGTAATTCATTTTTCATTTTGAGCAGCGTTGCATCATCGACTTTGGGATGCCGGGACGGCATATTTTCCCATGCAGAGGAGTGTAGAAGTTGTCGGAAGAGTAGGATTAGCATGTATGAGAGGACAATGTCTGCAAGTTCTTTGGAAAGGGAGCGCAAGCGCGCTTTGTCGAGATAGAAAGTTTCAGGATAATCTGCAACCTGGATAGGTGACTTGAAGCGCCCAGTCGCTTCTGGAGAATAAAATACCAGATCAGTCACTCCCCTAAGGGTTGAGAGATATATTTGGCGGTTGTGTCCGATGTTATGAAAGTCGACATTTTCCGGGAGGAGGGGATGAGGGATGGGTAAAGCACAAGAAGATAAAGAGGCTAAACTCGATTTCAGCCATTGTCGGGTGCTGGGGCAAGTCGGAAATTTTTCCCTGAAATTTTGGAGCTCATATACAGCGGAGCTTCGTGATAAGCTGAGACGCAAGCTTTGGAGCTGGTGGTTGGCGATATCCTTGTGAGAATGGCAACGAATGAAAGCATGAGCATGAGCTTGTGTACGGCGAGAGGCTCATAAAGAGATTCATTTACCAGTTTCATGAGTTCGAGAATTTCCAAACACGTCCGAAGGGCATTAACACCATCGGCTTTCGTGCCACGTCCACCCGGTTTGCACGTCTCTGCGGCACGGACCATTTCCTCAACGGCATTGTCCCTCATGGGTGCGCAGTGACCTTTGAGCAGAGAACCAATAGCGCAAAGAAGGCTGGACAAGTCAAAATTATCATGCCTAATTTCTTGTTCAATTAACGCTGGGTCGATGATTGAACGGATATAATTTGCCTGAGTAGAATGTTCTTCCATTTGAGTCTTGAACGAGTCAGGATTTACGTACATGCCAGATACGCTCTGCAAAGGCTGTATGACGAGTAGCAAAACCTCGAGAAACTCTGAAAGAAGAGGACGTATACGAGATGGCATCCGAAATGTCATTACTTGGAGAACTGGGGAATAGCCAATGATAGGTTGAAGGGGAGGAGTTGGAATTTCGTTGCAAACGCAGGCAGGAGTTGTCAAGGGAGTGCCGTTTTTACCGACGGAAAAGCATGTGCAACCCGACTCAGTTTCGCGGATGAGTGCAGACCAGTAGGCTTCAGAAAGCTGTCGTTTACGGCGACCGCATGTTGGTCGGAATTGCAGACCGTTGTCGAACATGAGATCATGTCCTAGAAAAATATTATTGTCAAAGGAATATGAGGCATGTAAATTGATTTGCGACTCACGCAATTGCGGACTTCTAAGAATAACATCCAAGTCCAATTCTTTCAACGTATTTCTGCTCACATATGGATAAGTAGAGGGTACACGGGCCATCGCGACGTCGATGGGTACCGGTAAATCCAACGCAGCGGAAGAGTCAATAGTAATTATAGGAGGTCTTCGTAAATGGAGAAGTGAGCCTGTAAGGGGACCTGGAGCTGCTTTGCTAACAATACCATGGTCTTCAATATCGTTACCGAGACGGTCTATAGGAGGAGGCCTAGCTGGTGAATGACCCTTTTTTATGAGACGAGTAGGATGGTCAGGACGTCGTAGACGAGGTCTCTTTGAGGAATACCGAGGAATGTTGGGAACCTGCTGGCAATCGTCGACAACAGCGAGCTCGATATCCTGGACGTCGTCAGGTACGTGTTTTCGCTTCCTCGGGAAGCCATGGGGAGGATCCATGGGAAGGGAGAAGGGAACAAGGGACCGAACGCAAGTATAAATTGCATAGTTTTATAAGTACTGTAAGGGGCATCGGACACATGTTTTGTGCCAGGAAATAGCGGGATTATTGATTATGATTTTAGTACAACCACACGAGCAATTTCCTTCCCACGCATATTTCTTTTTTTTTTCCAATCTTCTTTGATGGCTGCGTATCTCCGGTTTATCTCGGCTCTAACCTGCTGCAACCTGGCTGTTTTTTCCACTGAACCAGCCAATGTTTACTTTTACAGAAAAAAAACTTTAGCCATCTCCCTCTCCCTTAAGGTCTCTTGATCTTTGATCACGATCCTTCACGGCCCACCGCTATCTGTTTTTGTTTTTTTGAATTTGTTTTACTGAAAGATCAGGTCCAATGTTGCCGACGCATACTATCTTCCCCTAATACCCTTCGAACTTGTTATTCGCATGTTGGCGTGCAGTGAAATCTTCGGGGGAATTACCTGCAGGGACCCAACGTCGAAGACATGCTCTTTTCAGCAATCTTAACCCGATAACTTTGCCGACTACCAATCACGGCCAATCTGTCTCGTTTGCAATATCAACGCCACATCTTAGTAATTTCGCTGAATCGAAGGCTCACTCGAGTTCAATACTCTGAGACTCCCATGATCTGGTGTTATTCAAATCCTGCAGACCCACGTCCCGCTGTACCGTCATGCGATTCTTGATAGATCAACGTGTTGGTGAATTATGAGATTTTAAGCTAGCAAATTCCAGTGCTTTGAGTTTGTGCATATGTAGGTTTTTGCTTCTCAAGGTCGAGTTCCACCTCCCGCGATTTAAGAATATTCCAATGACGTTTAACTCGAGTGTCAAGGATCCATGAGCTTTGCGGCATATGTTAATTTAATGAGAGAAAGATTAATTTCCCCAGGTTCTGCGCTATCAAAATAAATGGATTCACTGGTGGCTTTCCTGTGTTTGAATTCGGATCCGTCATGTTGCTGGTGCCTTGGTGCCCAGGAAGCTGATCCGGTAACTTTGTTCATCTGAACGTTTCAATTTCAATCCACATCTTTCATCTACAGCTCATCTCATATTTGGTGTTTTGTGTTAAACTGTGTAACAGTGTCAATGAAGCACAGGTATCGAACCAGTTCATTTAATTTCAATAAGAAGCATACCCCTCGGACATTTCAGTGGCATAATATCAATTATTATTATTATTCTACTAGGTCCTAGAGAGGTTGAATATTTTCACCAAATACAGCCCACATCGCGGTGGGGGGGCCAGATTTATTAATCTTGACCACCGAGCTGTAACCGAACGAGCTGTAACCGGAGGGTTCATTTTGAAACAGCAGTTCTAGGTCGGTTCTTTTAACTATAACGATGTCCTTTCGTGTTGCTGTCAGCTACGAACCCTAGCTCGAGGCTCCAAGTAGTTCTCTCCGCAGGTAACGGAACGGAAGATGTGGTCACTTGAGAGATTTCATAGCTGTAATTTGACAAGACACTACAGACTCGCTGTTATAGCTGCAAAACACTAGTGATGAAGACGTACATGTGATTTCATAAGTGCATACACACAGCAGCTCCCTCCGCTTACAATGGAGTTCTTAAAAGTCGAAAACTCCGTACAGGTTAACTAGCAGCCAGCTTATTCTGCATATTATTATCTGCATTTGGTATGAAACAGTTATTCCAAAATAACAAGGTACAACTTCCGAGAACTTCGACTGCGACAAAAGGGCATGTTCATTAGATAGCAATCCGGAACACGAGGAGATAAAAACTAAGTAAGACGATTGAACATCCGAATGTCGAATGCATGAAGGGGAGTGACGATGTCCATAATAAGCTCATTACAGTGCTCGGAAATTAAAACAGGGAAGGAAAAGGGAAAGATTCAGAAAATTAAGATTTGGAAAACTCTATGAGTAGGTTTATGGTATACCGTTGTTCATCCTACTATGCGTCAATGAGTTTTTCTTCTTTGGGTTCCTCAGCCGTCGCCGCTGCTGTTGGCTTCTTCGTCGGCTTGCGGCCGTAAAATTCAGCAATGATCTTGGGATTGATCCGATTCAACTGTTCTTTAGGGAAGATACGCAAAAGCGACCAGGCGAGGTCAAGAGAGTCGAATATGGTCCGAGATTCATAAGCACCTGTGCGAAGCAATGAGTATGTATCTTTCCAGAATTAGGGTACAAAGCCACGAACCTTGGCCCACAAATTGATGCTCGAACTTGTCGAGGAACTCTAGAGCCAGCTTATCTTCTGAAGATAGAGCTTCTTCGCCAACGACGGCCTTCATAGCCGCAGCATCGCGACCAATTGCGTACTTGGCATACTAACACGAGAATGAGAAGAAGAGGAACCACCATTTCATTTCAGCTCACAAGTTGATTAGACACATCGCCATGATCTTTCCTGGTAAGCTTCTCGCCAATAGCACTCTTCATCAAACGAGACAACGAGGGAAGCACGTTGATAGGAGGGTATATTTGTCGATTATGCAGTTGGCGATCGACAAAGATCTGGCCCTCAGTAATGTAACCAGTCAAATCGGGGATAGGATGTGTGATATCTGGGGAAGGACAATTAGTAAACACAAAAGTAGAAACATGAGAGATAACGTCACCGTCATTGGGCATGGTGAGGATAGGAATTTGCGTGATAGACCCATTTCTGCCCTCTACACGACCAGCACGTTCGTAGATAGTCGATAAGTCAGTATACATGTAACCGGGGTAGCCACGTCGTCCGGGTACTTCTTCACGCGCAGCAGAGACCTTACAAAACCTGGTCAGCTCAGCTTAACGCTTACAGGCGAAAAAAAGTTACCTCTCGCAGGGCATCAGCATAAGAAGACATATCCGTCAAAATGACTAAAACGTGTTTCTCGAGTTGGTATGCATAATACTCAGCAGTCGTTAGCGCCAGACGAGGTGTGATGATACGCTCGATGGTTGGATCATTAGCCAAGTTTAAGAATAGTGTCACTCGGTCGAGACTGCCGTTGGATTCGAAATCCTCCTTGAAGAAACGCGCAGTCTCCATGTTGACACCCATAGCAGCGAAGACCACGGAGAAATTATCCTCATGGCCATCATGTACATCCTTTGTTGGCCGCTTGACCAGACCTGACTGTCGGACTATTTGTGCAGCGATCTATAGATGCCTAATTTAGTACAAGCTCTCCAGATGAAGAAGGAATTGAAAGGACCTCGTTGTGCGGTAAGCCTGCGGCTGAGAAGATAGGAATTTTCTGGCCACGGGCAATGGAATTCATAGTGTCAATGGTTGAGATTCCAGTTTGGATCATTTCTTCGGGATATATACGTGAGAATGGATTGATTGGGGAGCCTAAACCGGTGATCGAAGGACGTTGATAGCGAGAACGGACAGAGATGTATGCTGACGTACCATTGATATCCAAGTAATCTTCTGCAAACACTTTGGGACCATTATCAATCGGGTTACCGGAACCATTGAAAATTCGACCCAGCATATCTTCCGCCACAGGTAGCTTCATGCTGCTACCAGTGAATTCAACGTGGGTGGCCTTCACGTCAACCCCAGAAGTACCCTCGAACACTTGAACGATAGCCTTCTTTCCTTGTACCTCAAGCACTTGGCCTCCTCGCTTGCTTCCATCAGGTAAAGTGAGCTGCACGATTTCATTGTATGAAGGGAACTGAAGAGCGTGTGCGGTGAGCGCCTTGAGTCACGATCCTAGTGGATCAACGGCTCACTTTGACGTTGTCGAGAACAACGAGAGGCCTTGACGCAAAGATATATATAAATAGAGAGTTGCTAGATGCTATGTCAAGTAGACTCACCCATTGATAGCAGACACAGTACGATAATCTATCGGGATTGTCAGTCACTGTTGAATGAAATTGCTCCATTTACGAACCGAGATGAGGTTGCACGCGGTATTCCCTAGTCACCGCTGCAGCGTTGATGGCTGCCATCTCCCGGTCACCCATTCGAGGATCATTAACCATTTTCAAGGTGTCCTGGGCGTTCACGCGTTTATGAACTGAAGACGTGAAAGATGACTTTAGAGACTTCACAATTTCAAAAGCTAAGCGGCGTGATAATGGGAGGAAGTTCTCACAGTCAGTAATTATAACGACATAATGCTACAGTACAATTTCACAAGTACTTTGAAAATGGGAGACCGCGATTGCCTTTAAAAGTTCCATTATGTGAGCAAGAGGCTAGAAACATTGTTCCCTGCGCTTGTGACTTCGTGGATATCTCCAGAAGACCTACGATAAATTCATAAAGAAGTTAGAGCAATAATGCTTTTCTGCTCACCATTCAGTCTCCAATAGAATGTTCTCTGCCTCTTCCGTATTTCGGTGGAGATCCATACTCTGCAATGCTATGTAAAGAAACTCTGCGGTCTCACTTCGAACGCTAGGATATTGGTGGGACAAGAAGCTCGGCAAGGCTTCCACGCCGGATTTGTACAGACCTTCGAATGACAGAAGGTGTACCACACTAACAAGATGTGAATCAAACCGTATTGTTGTTGATAATACGCACTTACACCTTCATGGACTGGTGCAACCTCTTGACGTTTCTTACGCGATCAGGATTCCTAGATACCATTGAAAATAATCGCTGCAAACTGGAAGGTGTAAGAATTTTCTGAATCAGCAGGGGATGAACTCACGGCTGAAAACCTCCATCGACATTCCCAAGAAGACGAAGCGCATCTCCATCGAGCAATACATTAAAAACCTGAAGAACAGGAATCACGACAGAGTTCGCCGTAGAGTTCGATTTTGCATGATCAAGAAGATCGTTCGTTATTCTCAGCAGATCGTATCTGTGTGGTTCTGTCGTTTGTAGGGGTAGCGACCGTACATATGACACTAAACTTGCTGATGCGGGGCGATGCTTGAGGCGTATTAGAACATCAATAGTGGAAAAGATTTCACTGGCGTACCGTGCTATCAGTCAAGCTCCCAACACTAGCGATAAGTCCAAGGAGAATAGATTTACGGTAAGTCTCCACATCTAGAATCTGCACGGCTTTTGGAAAGAGCCAATTAGCGTCATTCCACCCGATTTCTTCGCTGACTCGATCACCAGGTCAAAAAGTAGGAGCCTCAAGGCTTCAAAACACTCACCCGGTCAGAAACAACCTTTGAAGGAAATTTGTGCAGTGTACAATCCAACGATCCGAATTCTCAACATCTGGTGGTGAGAGTAATAGAAGTTTGAGAAAAGTCCGCCCAGATTCCTGTCGTACGTTGTCCAGACGTTCAACTCCTTGCTTCAATATACCCTCTATGCATTCGTGGTATTTCGGCGGCGGGAGATATTTCTCAAAATTCACGATGTGCTTCGCCCTTGAAATCAATGTTTCTGCAATAGTACCTAGCGCATTGACACATGCAATGCGAATCCACGACCCAACATCACCCCTCTCATCAACAGAATAATCGCTGAGCCCATCGAGCAAGGCATCAATCATGGACGACACGTCCTCGACCGTTAAGTCTAAAATGGTATGAGCTCTGGCCATGAATGGTCATCAAGAAACAGCAAGGACATACGAAGTGACAAACGAGCGACTGTATTTTGCAACACGGAGGGCATTGCTTCATAGCACGCCTGGCGTGCTTCCACGTTGCTTTTGAATGGACCTGTCTAGTTCCAGTCTCAGAAAATGGCATAGTAGACCAACTTTCCATACGTACTGCACGGTTCACGCCCTCCAACAACGACTTGATACTCTGAGGCAGACATGTAGGATAAGCGTCATAATCAATTACACCAAGTATACGTCCAAGGACTCTCTGAGAGAGGGTTCCCTTGGTAAGTTCTCGGATCAACGTAAGCACAGCAATCGCAATGTGCGTTAGACAGGTACATTGCAAGGGAAAGACGAACGACTCATCTCAAGACTGTGCTTGAGCAGTCAACGAGCTTGCTCATGGAGCCTATAGTGGCCGTAGCAGATTCTTGAACAGTTGTGTCCCTATGCTTGAGTCCATACTCGATGATCCTATTCCAGTTCGACACAGATGAGTCCATCCCTAGCTTTATCTCATGGATAGTAATAGTCTGAGTCATTAGATCGCAAGCAGCAGCAGTAATAATCTCATTGCGAGGACCAAGCAAGGTAGACTCTGGTATACGAGCGAGGTATTGCCAGATCTGCCGAAGGATGAGGCTGCGGGACAGGAGGAAAGCTGCAAACTTACTTCGCGTTTCTTGATTTCCAAAATATCACCGCTGAGGATCTCTTCATAAGCCAATGCCAGTTCGGTAAGACCAAGTAAGCCGCCATGGATATCAGAATTATCACTGGCTTCCAAGAGTTCTACCTGTTGATGTCATCAATGAATTTGAAAGATAATCGGAGAAAGATACGGACACATCGTCGAACAGCTTCGGGTCCAAGCGTTTCTAAATCTACGAGACAGATACGACGCAACGATTGGGAGCCAGTGCGTCGCATGGATATATCCCAATGTCGTAGTGTTACATTGAGTAGATGGTCAAGAAGATAAGGCTGATATTCAATATGCCTACAAACAACGATGTTAGCTCTTGACCGGCCAGTGAATGAGAGCGATCGCACTCTGCAACCTGAGGAGCCGCCGTAAGGAAGGAGTTTCTACGAATTCCTACTGCATAGAAATCAGTTTTACGTAGAACATCTATTCCATGAGGGAAAAGGCTCTACACTTGTTTCAATGAAACTGACTACGGGGTAAATTGAGCTCGTACCGTCCTCCCGACGAACTCCTGGAAGCCAGCACTAGCTGCTCGCCGGATCTGGACCTCACGGTCGTAGAGCGATACCGTGACCAAATGTCGAGCTAGGTCGCTTGCAAGTGGTGCAAGCGACGAAGTTTCCTGCGACCTAGCCAACGCCCATAATACATAGGCACTTGCGTCACGGACATTTGAACCAACTGAATGTGCGCCTTTACGCAAATCGAAGTATAGCGCCTGAGAACACTTGTCAAAGATGACGCTCGTTGTACACTCGGATGGTAAATGACAAACTTTCGACAACCATCCAACAAGCTCTACGAGCCTCTCGGCAGACACAACTCCTCTGCGGCCCATTTCTGCGCACGCCAGGCAAGCTCCATGCCACGTTGCCTCTGCTATAGCGGGCACATCGTACAGACTTGCAGCAGTGACCGAATGAATGGCAAAATGCCCCAGGACTGTTTCCAATACCTGGTCAGCGAGATCTGCAGGCAAGCGTTCGGCAATGCGCGCAACGCCCTTAGCAGCAGACCAGCGCACAAGTGTGTCCTAATGAACGATTGAGAGAAACGAAAAAGGACATACGGGAGATTGTTAGCTACTTTGTCCTGCAGCGCTGCAAACAATTGCTCCAAAACTACTTCTACTTCTTCAGGCACGTCTATATCTTCTCCCTCTTCAATAACGTTGAGAGATTGCTGCAAATCATTGTCACCAGTCAATAAGCGTCCTGTAAAGTTTCAGCTAGCCTGTACCGACACCATTAAATATAATCAATACTTTTAGCCCGCCGAGCACCGACCCTTCCCGATAACAGTCTAAGTCCGATCCTGGAAATGAGCTTTGCTTTGAATTTTCGAACAAGCGGGTTATTAATCAAAGCTTCTCTCGAATCCACAGCATCGACCAGAGCCATAAAGTCAGGTAATTTAGATTGTACGAGGTGGAGAGAGCCAGATTTAAGTACTTCGCACAAAACGTGCAATATACCGATTGCCTGATGGAAGAGAAGTGAGGGTTGATCAAGAAAGTCAGGTTCTTCAGCTGAGATCACTGACCGTGAAAAGACCAGCAGGTTCAGAAATAGTTTCTCTACCCCATTTGAAAAACTCAGCAAATTGCTTGGACGTGTCCTGTCTTGAGATGAATGTCGATGGATATCATATGCGTACACGAAGGACAGGGTTTCCACACCTCATATAAAAATGCGACAAAGCAATGGCAGCCCCCTCACGTTCCAAACCGGCATTTGAAATATATCGTTTAGCCGTGTGCTCTATGACCTTTGCTGTATGGCCATCCTCGCTTTCATCAAATTGAGATAAGTCGAAAGGAAGCATGCACACTAATGAGAGCCACAACAGTAGCACATAGCGCAATGCCCACTGACTCGGATCGTGAGCACAGCTATCTTCAGCGTCCAGATAACCTAGCACGATCCATAGATCTGCGACCTCATGAGGAAAAAACCTGACTGCATTGTTGCTCAACACACATCGAGGCTGAGTGGGTGATTCACTGACTGATCGCCTTATATCCACGACATTTGATGTGGTTGTACAACAGCATTGAAAGGCACCACATCCTGGAATTAGATCCACGACGAGAACGATCCGAGAGAAACTCCTTTGCATGTGATCTCAAACGTTCAACTACGGGGGTTACAAGCTCATCTAAGTGAGGGTCAAGGAGATATGACTGTTCCTGATATTCATCGAGCTATCTCAAGTTTCATTAGGCCCATGCTAGGAGAAACAGGGAAGTTGAACACACAATATTCACGAGCTTCAAATGAAGTCGTTGATCTTCTACCTGTTGATCCTTTGAAGGCTCCGTCGTCAGATCCATTTGAAGAAGCTGAGTCTGAGCTTCCAGAAACTCCTCATGTTTCTCGAAAGAAGAGAAAATTTTGTGTTCGTTGTTATCATCCGTCATTGTCAGAAGACGCGAGATGAGAGGGAGAGGTGAACGCGTTGCGATTTTCCCAGGCTTCCAGGCTTCCGGTGACCCACCCTGTATCTTTTCAACTAATCGCCACTAGGACTTCGATGAAGGAAAACGCTCAGAAACGAGGCCTGAAACGGAAACGAATTGAACACCTCCAAGAGGTATGCATAAGCTTTTTCTACGCAACATCTTTCTCCCTCACATCGGACTTACTTAGAAGGACATAGGAGCCAGAGTTGCTGGAAAACTGGTCTGTGACCCTCTATATATGGATACTGTATATCCAAATCTCAACACTCGCTACAGCATCATGATTTGAAGGAGGTCCGGAAGGCAGCCAAGAAGGCGAAAACGTTCGAAACTCAGAAGTTAGTGAAGAAGCTGAAGGGTCTGCGGTGAGTACAGCCGCCTTTTATTGTCCTATCTATACTAAGCCAATTATTCGTTTGCGGTCAAGTTTGAAGGATGAGAGTGACCCTGATATTATGGATTGCGAATTGCAACTGAAGCACCTGAAAGTATGTACCAGATTCTTGGCTCCTCTCCTCGTTATGAATAACTGCTCATCGTCTGACACAGCTCATCAACCATGAAGCTGTTGCAAATACTGCGCTCAGAACAAAATTAACGAAGGACAAAATTTTAGCCGTCAACAAATCTGTGCAGACCGCTCTTTCCAAGGAGCTCACTTCCAATCTTCTCCAACCCGCCGACGGTGGTACTGCAGCAGCCAAAATCCAAAGCCGCCTGCTCAGCTCAAGAGTGCTGTCTACGGAAGTTTCCGCCGCTGTTGAAGATCTACGTTCGGTCATTGTTCCACCGACAGATTCACAGGATGGAGATGTCAGTGCTGAATTGGATGAAAGTGCTTCTGAGCGGCCGAAGAAGATGAAAAAGGTGGAGGATTCAGATGTTGAGATGGACCTGGGAGAAGGAGTACCAGATCACGTTGACGAGGCGGATGAAGATGAAGCAGACGCAGACGAATGGGAATCTGGGACTATTGGAGACGACGAAAAAGAACCTGATGATGGTTGGGAGTCAGGATCTGTTGTCAGCGAGTCAGAAGGATATATGGACGAGGATTCTTACTCAGATAGCCAAGAAGAACCGAAGAGGTCTTTCCAAAAATCTGGTCCTGTCGCTGGTCCATCAAATACTAACTCCAAGCCCCCAACTGGCAATTCGACGTTTTTACCCACCTTATCAACTGGATTTATCCGCGGCTCGGAGTCTGACTGGAGTGATAACGAAGATAATGCTGCTGACATTGGTCAAAAGAAGAATAGGCGCGGACAAAGGGCGCGGCGAGCGTGAGTTTGTTCTGCGCGTTCGTTGCATATTTTAACCATATAATTCTAGCATCTGGGAAAAGAAATTCGGCAAGAACGCTAATCATAAAAAGAAGGAAGCAGCATTGCATGTCACGGGTGAAAGTGAACGAGGTATGAAGCGCTGGTCCAGTAGCAACACACCTACAAATCGTCCTTCAAATAAAGCCGGAGCTAGTAGGAAGACCCAACAGAGCGAGGGTTTCGCTCGACCTATACAGCAAGATTCTGGGTGGGGGCAAAGAGAAACATCAGCTGTTGATCGAGTCCGCGAAGCTCGACCTTTACATCCTTCATGGGAGGCCAAAAAAAAGCTGAAAGAGAGGCAGAGTGCCGCCATTGTCCCCCCTCCCGGAAGAAAGATCAAGTTTTCATAAGCAGCCTGTATATTTATGTGCTGTTTTTGGAAATGATACAATATGTACATGATATAGAAATGTGGGAATAGTAATGGGTAAAGACGACAAACCTGGATAGGAATTTTAGTCCTCTGTAAAATAAATCAATTTCTGGATATACATAGATGCTTTTTCCCGTCTCGCAATCGACAAGGTCTCGAGCACCACATCTCACCGCACTTGCTACATCTAGGATAGTCTGAACCTGGCTTTCCACAAGTCGCACAACCTATAACCGAACTGCAAAGCTTAGACTTTCGTTCCAGATCTGATAGAATGGGATTCATCTCCGTAGGCTTCAGACGGGTAGGGAGCAAAGTTTCCTCCGATAAAGAAGGGGATGAGGATACGGAGGAATGAGTATCATAAGAAGAAGTTCGAGTTATCCCCGGTATAGAGGTAGCACGAGATGACCTAGACGAAGAGGTCGGTGAGGCGGGAATACTGGAAGTATCAAAACCACCGATTTGCGAGTGTATTTCAGGCCACTCGAACATGGAATGCTGGCGTCGCCGAGAGTAGCCGGCATGCATGAAGATTGTGCCTGGGTTATGCAATGTTGCCAGTGTAGTCAGACCAGGAAAAGCGGAAGACGTCGGAGTGAAAGAGCCATGAGCTAGTTCTGTTATAGCACCGGACGCTGGCTTGGAGAAGTCAACAAGAATCTGACATGGCTGAAATAGTAGAGACGTCGTTTTTCTGTGTTCGGCTTTGTGACTTTTTCGCTGTGATACATAGGATTGTGATACATAGAATTAGTCAAATAGCGAGACGAGAAGCTAAAACTTACCACACTGGTTCCAGATTGCATTCGCGGTTTGACCAGCTGTACGGAGGAAGGAAGGAAGGGACTTGATTGATAGGTTGTCTTGGGCGAATGATAGTTAAACTCCTTTTAAATATATGTGAGGACCTTGTAAATCAATAGTAATGTCAGATGAGTTCTCCGTAGAGTTCATGAGAACATGAGGATGTGGAAGAACTTTACAAAAGGATTGAAGGTTTGACAGCGGCAACTTCGGATAATCGTTCAAACGTCTAAGGCCTTCTAGGATTCTTGAGTTCGAAGGTAAAAAATGAAAGGAAAGTTTTTGATTATATACTTATGTAAGGCACGCGTTATGGAATAAATCCCGTTGTGCGATGATTGGCCCGCGGCCTTTTGCCCATTCAAAACCTTGCTCTGAGATTCTTGTGTGCCTGCCTGCTCAGAAGATACAGTGGTGTGGGTTTCTTCCGTACTGCTCCGGAAAGATGCATACATTATGTAGTAGAATTCGAATTGAATCTATTTTTCCAGACTTGAAATGAGGGGCAGGTAGAAAATGCTCTTCAGCTTCACCTGGGTCTCTGGAAGTCATGAATTCCAAGGCAATCACTTCCAGGAGCCACGATAGTAAATTACTGTGATACCATTCACTCATCAATAAGTGCTAAGTCAAGCGCAAACTTGGCATGGTGAATAGTAGATCATCAAAGCTGGTGCCTTTAGTATATCTTTCTTTTTGACGTATCCATGTTTGTGTTCAGTATATACAGCTTTGACCGAATACCGGATCAGTGGCAAGGCCTCCGATATCGGTTGATACCAAGCAGGCGCCCCCTCCTCCGGACAAAATAGACAGTGCCTCGAAAGCTCGATTTCTGAGCAGGACGAAGCCTTCATCTGAGAAATTCACTAGTTGAGAAACGGTAAGGTATGCAATCTCACAGCAAACTTTTAACTCACTCATCACTTCTGGATACGACGAGCAAGCCAACTGGGACTATGGCTTGACTTGATTTGGTTTTTACTATTCATGTCGGGCTGAGGTGAATCATGTTGAATCGTTAGATGAGGTGAATTTAATTCGAATTTGCGTGAAGGTACAACGCGATTAAGCGAAGTAATAAATACACTTTAGAAAGCGGGTGGGAGTTCGGAAATCTTTCGGAAAATAGAGCCAACCGAGATTAAAATTTCTGAATAACGGTAGTCGTTTGATCAGTGGTATCGGTTTATGGTAGTATACCTACATCCTTGAAGTAAGTATCTAAAAGGTCTCTAGTAATTAGTCGTGGAATGACTCCAAAATTGTTTGTTTCTGTTATGTAAGTCACTTACAATCGTGTGACTGGTTTCACGGTATAAACCTTTTGATTTTCACGACCATTATCGACAGCTTTGATTTCTTTACGATTCTCGTTCAGGCATTGACTTCACGCCATTTGCATCTTCTTGATATTGAGAACCAAGATAAATGGTGCGTCCACTTTTGCAAGCTGCAATGGAATCATGTTGAATTAGTCGTCTTCAGGGTCAAACACTTTCTACACCAGGTATTTCCCAATATTTTACAATTTGACGCCAGGATGGGATGCTCAAGGACAGCCGGATTTCAGTGAGGAAAAAGAATACCGAGTCAGGCGAAAACGACCGGTTTACCTATGCGGTAACTGAGATGCAGGGATGGAGAATCAGTGCGTAACTATCATTGGGGATAAACAACTATACTGACCTCTGCTTTCTTTCCGGAAATAGCGATGGAAGATTCCCATGCTGTCGTGCTGGATCTTGACGAAGAAAAAAACGAACGGGTTGCTTTTTTTGCTGTGTATGACGGTCATGGTGGTATGTCATCTCCTTCAAGTAGTCTTTTAGTCTTCATCTAACGTTTACAAGGTGGAACTGTCGCCAAGTTCGCTGGTCAAAATCTTCACAAGAGATTGGTCACGGAGGAGGCGTACTCTACTAAAGCATACGATGCCGCTCTCAAAAGGGCTTTCATGGGTACCGATGAAGATATCCGTGCTGGTGAGCTGTCATACTACCTTTTTCCCGCTATATTCGACTTATGGGCATCAATCGTAGCCCCTGCTCACGAACGAGATCCCTCGGGATGCACTGCTGTGGCCGCACTAGTGACTCATGACAAAATTTACGTCGTACGTACAGCTTCTACTCACTGTGCTGTTATTTGATGGTAAATCGGTTTTACAGGCCAATGCTGGCGATTCACGGTCGGTTCTCAGTGTCAAAGGAGAAGTGAAACCTCTTAGTTTTGACCACAAACCAACAAATGAATGTTAGAAGCTCTTGTATATCATGCATCTACCCTTTTTGATTTCACATGCAGCGGAGAAATCCAGAATATCAGGAGCCGGTGGATATGTTGAATATGGTCGTGTCTGTGGTGCGTTGATGTAATGTCGTCGATTATACCTTGAGTTTAACATCCGAACAGGAAATCTCGCTTTATCGAGAGCTATTGGCGATTTCGAGTTCAAGAAGAATACCAGCCTTCCTCCAGAGAAACAGATCATAACATCGGACCCCGAAATCACTGTACATGAAATTGACACAGAAGACGAATTTCTGATTCTCGCCTGTGATGGTAATAACACATTCTCCAGTACCAACTTCTTCATCCTGACCCTGATCCTTTTCAGGCATTTGGGACTGCTTGTCCAGCCAGCAAGTTGTCAATTTTGTCCGTACTGAAGTCGCAGCAGGCAAAGAGTTGAGTGAAGTCGGAGAGATGATGTGTGAACACTGTCTTGCTCCTGATACATCGGCAGCTGGTATCGGCTGTGATAACATGACAGTGCTTATCATTGCACTCCTGCACGGACGCACGAAGGAAGAGTGGTACGCCTGGATCAAGGATCGGGTTGAAAAAGGATATGGTTATCATACCCCTTCCAACCCACCCCAACTTTACAACCAAGGACGTCTCTTGGCTTTCAGAGCACGGCTAGAAGCAATGGAAGCTCGGGAGGCGCTTCGTCAGGATCAGAGTTCCTTCCCTAGCCTCAATTTTACTCAAGTGCTGGGCAGCACAGGTGGAATCTCCTACAACCGTGAAAGCGGAATTCTCAGCGGTGCTTCTTCGTTGATGTTCTCAGGAGATGACAGTGACGATGAAGATGATGGCGGGGAAGATAGCACGAGTTCATTCTTCACGGAGACTTTAGGTCTTGGAGCAGCTTCTCACGATGACGACAACGATGGTTCAGATGCTACTCAAAATCTCAAGGCTAAACTTGAAGAGTTTGAGAAGGACATTCAGCAGGATGGAAGTGATGACAGTCTAGATGATGATAGTCCTTCACATCCCAAGGTGCAAGGCGAAGCTCCGCCACCTCCCGCCCCTCAGGCAAATGGTGGTCCTGTAACCCCTGTTGCTCAGCTAAAGTCTGAACCTGGTGGTGATAAAGCCAGCCCGGTTGTTGCAGCGGAGGGTCTCATGGACAGTTCTGAGGATCCCCTCAAAGGTTAAACTACTGTGGTATTACTTCTGTATCATTCCCTCATATCTTATCCTCATTCTCATTTCTCGTTTCTCATCCATACTGGGTTACATATTCACGTTCACGTTAATCATCTCACAGATTTGTACCGTTGTTTCATTGATATCCTCCGTGTAGCCATTGTACATATCGCAAGCGTTTGGTGGAATAGACGGTTTGATATAATCGTCGACGGTATAATAATACATCTCTCGTTGTGTTTTCATCACATCTATTCCAAAGGGCATTTTCTGCAACATATTGTATTGAAAAAATACAAGGCAACTACTTAACGTCTTTTCTTCTTCGATGTAGCTTTTCCTCGACTTCCTACACCACGTTTCGAAGGCAGTCCGCGCGCAACAGTAGGAGGCGTGGTTAAGGTGTTCGCTTCACTGTTCATTCCCGAAGATACACGGTCTTCGGAGTCAGTGTCAGAGTCTGCTGGACCGAGTAATGAGGGATCAGGGATAACAGGACGATGAGAACTATTCGTCGGCATGCCGAGTGAGTTGTAAGAGTACTGTGCGTCTGAGCCTGATTCCGGTAAAGTAGAACTTGCATTGGGGCTAGACAATCCAGGTCCGGGTGTCTGTTTGGGAGTGAACCCCGAAGGAATGAAGATCCCACCACCACCCAAAGCTATTGGGGTACCCATATTTGATGCACCAAACGGGGCTGTTGGTAATGGTGAAGGATCATCGCTCTGAGCAAGACTCATTGGGTGTAAACGTGGAGATGGTGACTGAGCTCGAGGTGACCCAGGCATAGGTATCGGGCGCTCAGCATCTTTTGCGCTCAAGAATTCGTTTAAGGGCGCCCGTCGTCCTCCTTCCTCATTGTCGTTGTGCGCCGAGCCGGGGGGTGTCTGAATGATGGGTATTAGAAAAGACATTCAGTCGAATGTCGGAAAACGCATAGGACGTACTGGAGATAGGATCGCCACACTGTAATCGCCACTGCTACTTGACTGTGGCGAATGACTTTCAACCTGTAATTCAGGAGGAGCTAAAGTGGTGTATATTCCAGCTGTCGGCGGAGTTGCTACAGGGGGACTGCTAGATTGTTGTCTGGTTCCTGCTGTACGACTGATTGAGCCTGCGCTGGTCTATTGAAAAAGTTTAAAAAGCTACACATGCATATGTTTGACAAGAAAGAGCCACGCTTACCATGGACGATCTCCTGCTTGGCTTGCGTAGAGGTTCTTGAGAAGAAGCATGCGGTATGTGCGGTGGGGTAGGCGGTACGAATCTCGGCTGTTCCTCTTGAATGAAAGGGGTGCGGCTTCTTTGCGTTGGGGTTTGTGACCGTCGGCCACTATTATTTTGGTTACGCTGAAAGGATGTCACATTTTGTTCCAACGAATCGCTGCTTAGGCTTACATATTCCTCTGTCTCATTCGAGGTTTGATAGTGCGGATTGGTGTATATATTGCCTAGCTGCGGTGGCGAGTAAGGTCGATGACGGTTCGAAGGAGGGCTCTTAGCACGCTTGGATGAAGTCATACTAGACTAGAAGAACAGATATTCAGAGTACGCAGGTAGGGTATTGACGTGCAGACACACCATCGACTGTTTGCGATCGACTTTCTGGTGGGTGGGATTCGCAGAGTAATGATTCACGTTCACGTCCTGAAGGTTCGCTTGTTGAATTCGTGGAGTTTGCATACCATGCGGAACTGGAATTGGAGATGGAGAACGGCGAGCTGAAGTGATACTGCGCTAGAGAAGTAGATCAGATATGTATGATGAACTAAGTACTGAGTGATACAGCTTACCATGGATCCACTTCTATGAAGATCCCCTCCGTGCATAGAAGGAGGATTGGGACTAGTAAAACCACTCGCTACCTCTGGAATGGCACTCATCGGACTGAGATTTGCCATCATACTTTGAGGTTCAGCTAGCATATCGAATTGTGACATAGCAGTGGAGCTGGATTCTGGCGAAGATTGGCCCCGATAAGAGCGGCCTGGCTGGTATTCCGGATGAGAAGCATACATCGAGGTGCGATGCGAACCTGGTGGCGGGACTATTCTAGGCTCTTCTTCTTCTTCTATTATCTGTGGAGGAGGAGGCGCAGGAGAGAGTTCCATGATTGGGGGCATAGGTGACAATTCATGAGGAGGTGGAAGCATGATTCCATTACCAGATCCGTCATTCAGCGGAATCATGCCATCTGGCGGGATATTAACACGATGGTGTCGAGGTGACACAGGCATGTTGTGGATGGGTATCGGGTGTATCTGGTTTGTTGCAGAACTTGATGGGCGGGGTGTAATAGGATTCTCATGAGGAGGCGGATTCGGCGGAAGCTGAGGTTGGAACTGAAGCTGAGGAGACCCATCGCGAACGCTGGGAGGTTCAGAGGGCATAGGATGTGGTAGAGGAACAGGCTCTTCACCGAGCTCATCGCTGTAGAAGGTACTCCGATCTTCATCAACATCACTTACAGATTCTAGCGGTGTCCTACTTGGTGGTGTGACATAACCATCTTGGCCTATGTCCAGAAAGCCTACTTCCGCTCTAGCGCGTTGTAATCCTTCTCTGAAACCCAATCTGCGGCCTTCCTCACGAGCAGCCATGACCAATTGTTCCTCACGAAGCTCCCGTGCAGACCGTCTATATTTGGCAGCATCCTTCTCAGCCTGTACACGCCTCTCATCTATAGTCTTCACAATATTTTGCGCTTTGTCGATATCATTTTGAGCAGCCAAGAGTTGCAGTCGATATAATCTGTCACAAGCGCCCATTAACACCTTATAACATTGATTGGCTTTAGAGTAAGCACTTACTCTCGCTCTTCTGCGACCACGGCAGCATTATGGAGTGCTTCAAGCCGCTCCTTGTTTGCCTTCATGAAGGCAGAGGTGACTTCCAGCAGATTTGTTTCCGCTTCTTCAATGCGGCGCCTCTGCACTGCAAGCTCTCTTTGTGCTTCATCCAGGCTTAGTTTTAATGATTCAGACTTGTTTCTTTCTACAGCTAAAAGCAATGCCAACTCTCTGCTAGAGGGAGAAGTCTTATGGCGATCTTTAGTCCGGGTAGAAGAGCTCGAATGGCCAGTACGAGTGGTTCGAGTCTCCGTTGAGGACCTGCGAGATGTACTGCCGGAGGAAGCCATGGAAGTTCGTATAGGGATTGGCATTGCCTCGTACCCATTGTTCGTGATGTTGGCGTCTAGAATACATAATAATCAGCACGCGCTTAGAGAAGTAATAAGTAACCGACGGTTTACCAGTCATGAAAAACTAGAGAGGCAGAAAATAGATAAATGTCGAACCAGCGCAGTTTCTGAGTTGATTTAAGTGAAGCTCAATACCTTTGCATCGTTGCAGAGGAATTGTGTCGGCCCTGGCGTCTACCGTTGCCGGATAGTTCATGGTCAACGTCATTTTTCATTTTTCATTTTTCGGTTTTTTCATTTTTCGTTTTTTGGATTTGCTTGGTACTTAGGGTCGGTAGCTCGCCACGCTCATAATTGCTAGGCCCTGTGTTCACGCTGTTAGACCCAACTTCCAAGCCTCGATTCATGTATGTTCGAGCTTATCTGCCATATCCTCTGTACCCAATTAGATGCACTCGGAAGCAGTATCAAGAGCTCTCCAAAGAGCAGCAATAATTAATAACAAAGCACACCTTTCCTCGGACCCGCTTTGACAGCACATACAGCTACTAGTAAGTTTGACTACAAACTAGTTCGACGCTCACGGGAGCTTAAGAAACGGTCTATCCACTTTGTTCCGCACTGGAAACTCGAATGAGCTCAGTTCCAATAACACCAGTGCTGGTCGAGCTCGTGGCCATGTACCCCGAGACGTACGTCGCTCTCGATCTTTTAACAATTTCAAGTTCTCTTTTTCTTGCTGCTTGTTCTGCCCTGCATTAATGCGAAACCATCGAACATCAACAACACTGTGAAAACGAAGCCAATTCTGCAACCGGGAATTCCCCTGGAGGTAATGACATTGCGACAGATGATGAAGAGACACTTCATAGTAGTGGTGGTCCAGCAGTTGGTGCTTAGATTTACCAAGTGTTTTGAAGACAGAGAGTGACTAGATCGTGGTACTTCTGGCGAAAGATGAAGATTATGTATAAAGAGTATTGAAAGCTTTTTGAATGGATTGATTTGTATCACTTGAGAATCCCAAATTGTCCTTCTGTTTTCGTCCATGCTTCTTTATGTCCTGCCTTTTGTAATTAAGCAACTGAAATGAAAATGAGTTCGAGTTGCGTATATTTCTATACACAGTTCACGATGCTTCACATAGATCTACAACACTTGCCTCTGGCGAGACTGATTATACACACTCAACTTCTCAAGGCCATTTATTCATAGATCGACATAATTGATTTCAAGCTAGCTGTGCAATTAGTGGAGTTAACACTGAGATGTAAAGGGTATGGTATTTCCAGTGACGACCATATACAGATGGGAACAAAGTTATTTTGTCATTTACAAGATACACGATCCCGCTGTGAAAGAGCCTCCAATGTCTTCTGCCATTCAAGACCATGTGTTGTGAGCTGTTCATTTTCAAACATGTGTAAGATCATGCCAACCCGCTCGTATGAGAAATGGCTACCTAACGTCTCCATATTGAAAGGAAGAAGATTGTCGGGCAGACTATCATCATCAGTTTTGAATTGATTGTCCTCCTCCGTTGCTTCTTCGTTGATGCGAGTCGCTGAATCATAAAAAAGGGCGAGACAGGTGGTCTGAAAGGGGCAGCGTGGACAACAATAGTTTTCGTGCGACGCAAAAACTCACTGTCCCTCCGATGCCATTCCTCAAATCGAAACTCTTTGTCTTCGAAATGAGGGACCTTCTCGTCGTTAGTAGAGTAAATGCAAGCAAGAGTAAATGCAAGCAAATTACAGCATCACGTAGAAGATTGACTCCATATCATCGCAATATCGATGCGGACCTTGCCAGTGAACCGATTGTTGTTCTTGAGCCATGTAAGGTTTTGTTCCGGTACGAAATAGAGATGTAGGCCCGTCGTGCTCGTTGTTCAGCCAGGTTGCAAGATCCTGGCAGTTATTCAGAACTCCGTACATCTTCCCATTTTTTACGCACCATGATATTCCCTTGGCTGATATTGCGATGAAGAATTTCAGGGTATTTCCAAACCCAGTGATGGCCTGCATAGATAGCTCGTTGAATGAGATGGAGTTTCTTGAAATGGTTAGAGAACTCAAACTGAAATACGACATAGAAGACTTGAGCACATAGTCTGGAGATATGACAGAGGTTTCAACTCTGCCTGGATGACGCCCTGCATCACACACATCTCTGAAGCGGTCCCAAACTTGTTCTTGAGGTTATCCTATGGTAAACCGGCAGGAGATGGGATATCGAACAACCAAGTGATATTGGGTAAGTGGTTCAGAACCCAAGCGTGTTTACCTTGCGCCAACTCTTTGCAGCGATCCATGTGAACGTTGACTCAGAGACGCGATTTGATAGTCAGTAGAAGATTTACCGTGAAGTCCCATTGCGTTTGTCAGCTCTCATCTTCACAAGATATGAGAATAGCTTTGTTTGACTAGATGTAACAGTCAGAATGGGCCACTGATGGAGTGAAATAATACCAACGCACCCTATTTTGTACCCTTTGTTGCTTAATGCTTCCAAAATCCACTTAGAGTGAGCGATATTATGATGAAAAAGCGCTTCAATCTCAGTCTTGAGCTCCTCAGTCAATGGTGCTACAGATTGACTATACAGCGCAAGCACTTTATCATTGGCATACCTATTTGTCCCCACTGATTTTTTCCAGTTGGATTTGTGGTCATCGTCATGCTTTCACGCTGTTGAGCCACCTGGCTGGTTATCAAGGTCTATGTCCTTGTCATTATCCCCGTTCTCAGACATGGCAGTGAGTATGAGAACTCAAAAGTCGTCGACACCTCAAAATCCAAAAATGAAAAATGAAAAATGACGTGACTCGATTTGACCATGAACTATCCGGCAACCGTAGGCGTCGGATACATGTGACTAAAATTCTTTCTCCATTGAGCTCTCATGAGCACTTTTACGGTTAACAGAAAGTTGCTCAATCCAAAATTTGAAGGGTACAAGTTTGACTTTGTTGATCAGGACCAAGTCGTTTCTCGATACCCTCTCCAGCATCCAGCCACTCAGGCGACGTCCTCTACTCAAACTTGGCTTTCATTCCATGAAGTCCAAAGTAGAATCACTCATAACCATCTTGCAGTGGCCAATGAAGGAACCAGTGCTGTCTACGTGGACGAAGATTACAATGTAATCTTGATTGATATTGCTCCAGTGAGTAGGTATCTTTCGATTCAATGCCGGACTTTTGAAATCTTGACGTTCGAAGTAGGAATGCCTTTTGCCTTCATTCAGGGTTGTCTACGAGCTTCCAAGACCTGTATCCTCATCTGTCGCCCAATCACATCCAGAATATCCCTGCGCTTCTTATTTGTCCTCAGATTTCTTGCTCGTCAGCGATGGCTTTGGTTTCATGTATTTGCTTCGTACAAATAATCTGGGTCCTTTCGAGCTTGCAGGGATTTATCAGCTAGTAGTTGATGAAATCGTTCAGCCCTTCATCATCGATTCGGCAGATCAGATCTCGCCTGACCACGGTGTTGTTATATTATCCTCTAGTCATCGCGGACCAAAGCCAGATGCTTCTACGAAAAAATCTACGCCAGTCGACTTTGACATATGGGCTACAAGAGTGGATCTATCTCAGGCAGAGCCTTCCTCGGTTGCGAGGACGATACACGTTGCGTGGAATCGACGAGGAGAGCAAGTTCCGATGTTATCCAAGTATGATGCATCACGCAAGGCGTTCATGCTCATTGGTGGGACACCTTATCTTGACTTGAAAGCCCCAGTCTTACCACTATATGAACCATCTCTTGATGAGATTGCCCCGATCCCTCGAGCTGGTGAGGATTTAGACGCGATGCAAGTAGATCCAGCAAGACCGCCGCCTTATTCATGGACTCAGACATCAGATTCAGTGACCGTCGCATTTCCACTTCCTTCTAGCACCGCGAAAACGACAATCAGTGTCAACTTCACGACTACCTCGCTCACACTTTCAATATCTGATCCCGTTTCAGCGGCTGTCGTGCCATTGCCATCATATTCCTCTAAGGCATTCTGGGATGGCATCTCACCCTCTTCGAGCTACTGGACGTGGGACAAGGAGGCTGAACATTCTTTCGGAATTCTCACCTTGCATTTAGACAAACAACACGAAGGAACCAAGTGGATGCAGGTTTTCGCATCCGCGGGAAAATCAGCAGCAGCAGTACTGTCCCCGGAAGATGTAGAGGTACCGGAGACCCTCGACCCATCCGAGTTGTGGCTTATACGAGAGTCTTTGGAGAAATACACTGCGGCTTTACTCACTGGAGAGGATGCCAGTGGGTTAGGTCTGGGACGGGGTGTCCCTAGTCTTGGAGAAGGAGAAATGGATGAGGAAGTTGATTCCTCAGTCGGACGCACGGCTGTCATCACTTGGATCAATCTTGATGGGTCGTCACCGTCTTGGTCCAATCCAGGGCGTGAGTATCCTTTTACGCTCTTATCGACACTTCTTCCGGGCCATCGTAGAGACGCTTCATCCTCACTCGTGCTCAAGGAAGGCCTGGATGGACCAGCATACGTTCTCCAACCTGTATCTGATGAAACGGATTCAGACACAGTGGCGAGATGGACTCACACTTCTACCTTCCCGGCTCTTGGATTTGTCCTCGCGTCCAAGCAAGATGTTCGATTCACTCATCACAATGAGAACCTTGTATTTGCGTTAGAGAGCGGGCTGCTTAATCGTGGTGGGAACATGTATGTTTATCGACGCGCTAAGCCCTCGGAGGCTTGGGCGAAGCAATCGGTATTGAAGATTGGCGACGGTGCAGGTGGAGCTTTACTTGGTGTGGGTGCTTTATATATTGAGGGACGTGATGTCATCTTGGCCCTAACTGAAAAGCAGTTGGTAATAGTTAAAACTTGGTGAATATCTGAGTAGTGAAATCTTTGCATGTAATTGTAACGGAGCCCTTACATGTTAGGGTTAGGGCAAGGATTGGCTCCGGGAAACGTGACTGTTTGACTTGGAGACCTCACGGACGTTGAAGTTCAACCATCCTGACGGTCAATGTCGCGTACATCGACACCGTTACGTGCCATACAATCTAATCTGGCCAATAGAGCTTCTCCTTCTCTTCCTCCTGCATCTCAAACATATGAACCTTTGATAAAATCAATTTTAAGCCAGCGCCTCTCGAATAGAATATTCGCGTTCTCAATAGCAGCTTGTTGGCTGGAAACTACTCTCTGGACGATATGGGGTATTGGAGGTCATCGTGCAGTGGGTCTGAATACTCTACTCACGGTTCCATTCCGTCCGCCAACTTTGTTAGTGGCGGCAACGACTTGGCTAGCAGTTGTACTGCCCGTGATTGTGGCTCGCAAAACTCAATTGACTGGTGTGTGGATATCTATAAGTTACAGAATTAGGCTTATTACAGTACCTCCAGCGTCACGAACGATTGCAAGCTCCCCTGCGAAAATATGGCATTCAGCTCAATCCAAGAAATCCACCAAGCATGCCCTGATAATCTACTCAGCTTCCGCAATCGCGGCAACCGTTCTGCATGTTTTTTTGGCCTACATCAATGAAACGGAGGCTTATGGGGATCCCCGTCTCTCGCTTTTCGTAAAATCCAGGTGCGATGTATAGTCTAAGTCTAAGTCTGAACAAACTCTAAAACAAGCTACCAGACGTTATCCCTACTACCTCAATGGCCGACTGCTGTTTCTTCTCCTTTCCCAACTCATACTAGCATTTAGTTCTTTGCTCAGAAACGTCATGCTCGATCGGTTCGCCTTTCGATGGTCTCTACCTCCGGTTAGTGATCATTCTTTCTTCGCGAAATATACTCTAACCCAGGTCTTCTAGAATCGATATCGACTCAATATCTTCGAGCTAATACGAGTATTTGTCGTAGTCATTGTATCCACCTCTGCGTCCCTCTTCTGTGCATCTCTCAGCTTTGCCATCATCCGAATGTTGTTCCCGATACTCTACAGATTTCCGCTACTTCCTATGATCTTACGTCCCTTTACTGGTCATTTTGTTCGGGGCTCCTTGACTTTGGTGCTACCATTCTATCACATTGGACTGCTGTTCAGAGCGTGGTTCATTGGATTCGCTACAATGATTGTCTGGGAAATCTCCGAACTATTGTTCGATGTATTGATTCCTCAGGTGCACACAATTCACTCTCGTGTCTCTCACAGTCTAATCCCTGCTCTCAGCCAATCAACGTGTCGCACCTTGTCGCAGACTCCTCCGTCGCTTTGATTTCCGGACTATCATCCTCCGATAGAATCATTAAGTTTTTCGCCCTTCTGGAACTGAAGGATATTGCATCAGACGAATCGCCAGCTGGTACTGCTCGTCGTTCTGAATTATTTGCGGATCAAAAATACTCTCCTAACCAATGGACTCAGCTATGCCGAGAATGTCTTCTCCTCCTCGGCCATGATTATCAGCTATTTCTGCGTAGAGGCGCACCTCAGCCTCCGCCACCAGCACGTTCTCCTGCGCTCAAATCAGATCCGCAATTACCTGCTACGCCTACTCCACTTTTGAGAAAAGACATTTTCAGAAAAGAGAAGAGTTCCCCAATTCGGGCAGTCCTCGATTCTTTCGCGTCTGATGGTCCTTTAGCGCAGGCAGTGGACGAAGGAGCTGAATCAGTTCATGTTCCGGAGATCATTAAGAGTGTTGAGAGTGCAGTACTACCCCAGCTAGAAAAGAGCAAGGACGAGGTAATAAGGAGTGTCAGCGGAGCTACAGGAGCTGTGACGAAATTCGCCGGAATAGGTGGGATGGCGGAAAGCGTGGTTGAGCGGCATGCTCCTGCTTTTGTCAGAGGAACAGCGAAGGATTGGAAAGAGTGGTGGAGGGAGGAAAGGCTAAGTAAAACTGTAGAAGGATGTATACCTTTCCGAGAACTCGATGTTCTGACTATCGAAGGTATGCTACACGATCAATCACTCATCGGGTTGATTCTCAGAACTGACTCTCTCATCAGTGCTATCGCATCTAGTTTGTGCCTCCCTTTCAGAAGATAGGTATGGCGTCGTTCAACGTGATACCCCAAAAGTCATCGAAGCGATGCTCTCGTTCCTCTCTGCCGTCGAGGAGTATCAGATAGAAGTCAACGCGCTTTATAGAGCGCCATCTTCCGATGCAAATCCATCACCAACAGAATTTCAGGAAAGCGAGGCAAAGAGGGTAGAAGTGGAAAAGGGAACTGACTCCCTAGGCCTTGTTGGAAACGGTTAGTAATTCTGGATATAAGGAGCTTTTGGATTTCGAAGCTAACTGGGTCTTTTTGCAGCTTTGAAGGAAGGGGTGGCACAAATCGCGAGAACCTTCGGTGACAAGCTTTTAGCATTCAAATTTCCGCCGCAGACTGCGAGAAAGCTACAAGGCTTCTTAGACTATTGTTGACTATCCTACAGTATACTTGTACCGTAGTTAGAGCTGGGAATGGAAAGTTAATTGTTGTAAAGTCTAGCAAGGCGTAAGAAATCGGCTATATTATCCCGCCTTGATTGTGATGTTTCCTTGCATTATTCGAGGATGTTCTTTAAAGAAGAATCGATGTTGTAGCAACATGATAGAGTAAATAGCAGCCTATCACACAGCATATGTGCAGTCTGAAATCCAAGTACGATACATTGGGTAGTTTATGAGCTAGGTCGAGGTCCCAATTTGAGTATCACCCTTGGAAGCTTTTTCAACGGAGCAGAGTTTGACAAATGTGCTCCTCCTTCTACTAGCCGTTCATCCCCCTGAACAGAGTCCGGTAAAGAGCTCAAAGAACTCAAAGACCCAGTAGATGATGAATCCGAGTCTTCATCTGGGTCACCCGCACCATTGTTTTCTGTAATACCGCCTGCGCTCGGCACTGTCTCCTTTGCTTTACCCTTTGGGCTCGAAAGATTTGGCGTCCCTGGAGACGTGATTTTCTCGGTAGCCTTGCTTTTGGCAGGCGTTGGTTTCGCAGGTGGAGGATTCGATGCAGATGCGTTATCAATCTTCCTTTGCCGTAAAGTTCTCGACGATGGTTCGACTGGAATAGATTTGCCTCTTTTCGAATTTTTGAAAGGTACGGGCTCAAGATACTGAAAGATGGACAATGTCTGTCTGAGCCAAGGCTCTTGCTCCAAATCCGTCAATGGCGCAGAGATTGAGCCCGATGCACGACCCTTGGGTTTCTTTGGTTTTACAGCGCTTTGCAACTTGACAATATTGTCTTCGTTCCACCATGACTCGTCCCAGGTATACACTTCGGGTAAGCTCAATGCACAAAAATGCGCAAATGTTCCCGACGTAAGCGCTCTATCGCTGTAACCGCCTTCTAAAACGCTCACTATCCGACCTTTTGCGTATTTTTCAGCAAAGGCACGAGCGTCCTTGGTAAATTGGGCGTAGAAGTTTGTGGGTACTTTACGCCCATGCCGTGACATGGACGCATATTCGTGCTCCGATGCATCGAGGCCACAGCTTGTAAAGAACTTCAGTCTGAGACCAACTCTGAGAGTATTCTTCATGTTTCTCACCTGATGATCACTAATAAATCTTCGTTGACATTCGTCGCTGTAGATTGAACGAATTCCTCCGCCTTGCGAATTATCTTCTTGTAGTCCTTCTCATACAGATCCCAGAACCCTCCACCCTCATAATTCCGTAAATGGACGTTTTCGATCCACTGTCCATGCGCACCTGATATTGACACTGAGGCTGCCTGAACGATAGAAGGTGTTCCATCTTCGCATGGATACGAAAGGATATCGTGGATGGATGAGTAATATATCTGTAGCCCAGGAGTGATAGCAGAAGGCGGCTCTCCAGTCTCTAACCTTGCTTCGGCCTCGAGTCTTTGTCGCTGCGCCTCTGCGTTGATTGCCCAAACAAGAGATTGAGTTCCGTTGCCGTGATGGAGATCGATATCAAAGATGACGACGCGATTAATTCCATGTTTGAGATGAGCATGAGCAGCTCCAACTACAGCATTGTTGACGAAACAAAACCCGGAAGGTGTATCTTCACCGCAGTGATGCCCAGGGGGACGAATTGCAACAAAGGCGCGTTTGGATGTTAATGGGTCAGGATCAGCCACAGTGTCAATAGATTCGCACACAGTGCCGAGTGCACCTTGGATGGCGTTCAAGGACTCCGGACAGACTATAAGAGCATGATTCAAATGAGAAGTGAGGGTGTTAGTGGGACGCACGATATAAATCACCCTGTGCTAATCCCTGAGGTATCTCTGAGTCTCCCTTCAATATCTTCTCGGCACTATCTTCTGACCATTTCTTTAGATTCTTGAGATATTCGTTGGAATCTTGAGTTGTATTGTGATCTGGAAACGCATGCGTGAATTGGACTGCGGGATGGTTGAGTAAATCGAGGGTGGCAGAGCTGTGAACAACATTTATCGGGGCTGTAACGCTATTAGACTGAGCACCCAGAGTTAATTTATCCAAAGCAGCGGCCAAATCATTCGGATCCTCCGTTGGCTTTCCTACAACGTCCTGTATTCGAGCTACAGCAGCAGCCAAACCGACTTTAACTGCAGTGAGCCTTTCGGGACGTTCCACGATAAGCGATGTATCTCTAGATCGTATATATCGATGCTGATAGCACACGTCCTGTATAAATATCGAAGCGCTTGCCATTTGGATCAGAATAAGTAATGAAGAGAAATCTCAAGTCTTGTGGTGTTCAATGTCATCATAATAGCATGTGACCGCAAAGGTGTCAGGAAAAATACAATGCAAAGATCTTTCCCTCTAGCTTGCTGCCTCAAACGCTTCTCTAATCCAGTGTACCTGCCTCATCGTCGCTTCACTGAGCCCACCTCCAGGCTTCTGTGGCGACTCGATGTCAAGGATGGCATCCTCGTGTATCCCCCCTTCCTCAATGTCTAATGTGATATCCAGCTTCTCTTGCGGGATCTGTAGCTCTTCGACCATGCCGAAAAGATTTATCGCATCATCACGTAGACATTCTCGACTTCCTGCCGTTATCAACACACGCGAAACCAACATTTCAATCCCTTTGTATAAGGATGAAGACAAAGGTTTAACCCAAGGGACATGTGATGGTTCAACGCCGTTCATATAATACGAGCCCCAACGGGTCAGAGGGCCAGCGGTAAGGAAATCGTATTTCGTGTTCTGTGCATAGGACGGTGCGGGTGTACCAAGTGATATCCAAGGTGACACAAGGATAATGCCTCCTAGGCGCCTTCGTGGTACGTCTATGACATCAATCGCAACAAAGGGTGAAGGAGGAATGTCTGGCACAGGTCGCAGCGTATGTGTGATGAGTTGGATTATGAGGTTCGCACCGGCAGAATCTCCGATCAGGATGATATTTTCTGGTGACACACCAGAGGTAATCATCTGGGTCAGTGCGAGTGTGAACTCGGTGAGTTGGGTCGGAAAGGTAGCCGGGTAAATTGCTAATACGAGAATTCCAGGTGAACATGATTCTTCTATGTCCAAAGGAAAAAAGCATACTGTACACCAAAGCCGCGATCCCAAAATCTTGTTCTCCGCCAGTTTGTTTGAGAAGGGCTTTACGAAGTCCTGGACAGTATTCTATCATATTATCGACAAAGGGAGTCATATATCCTCCACCTGAACGAATATCAACTCACCATCGTACATTCCCATGAAAGCTTGTCGACATACCATGAACGAAGAATAACACTCGATCCGTCCTTTTCTCTGTCAGCCACACCACTTTGGCATTACTTCCAAGCACATTCTCAATAACTGGTTGGATAGCATTCTTCTTTGCCCATTGGACATATCTCTCGATTGACGGTCCCAGGAAATACTGGAGCTGACGCGGGGAGCAATTCGCTATCAAGAAACCAGAAACTGCCTCTGCAACAACACGGTTCATTCGCTTGCCTCTCGTGCGCGCAAGGAATGGGGAAAGGACGACGTTTACAAGAAGTCTAAATGCTATACAGAACACGATTAGATGTGGATGGTAGAAAAACGTCGGAGAACCGTACGCAACCGTATGTACACGCCAATCAGAGATAGTCTCTCCAGAAGTGAAAGCCTGAATTTAGCGTCGTACATGATATTTCTCTGAGAGGAAGGACGGAAGGAAGGAGAATGCTTGGGAAATACGCTCCGTCAGAGAACTGAGCTTGCAGCTTACGATATTACTTGCGGGAAGGCATATTTATACATAAGTATACCCCCGGTATATCCCCTTTCCAAACACCACGTCAATACAGAGTCTGTATATCATTCACTCACTCAAATTGGCTAATACTGACGGTTGAATGATCACGGGGATGGCCGCAAGTGGCAAAGACATTGCATTTTACTCGGGGTGCTTCCTGAGAAGTAGTCTCTTCATCGCTACTGCCAGGTACTCACTTATTTGGAAATAGTTTGCATATCGTGCTCTCCATTCTGAAATCTACAATGTCATCAAAAAAGTTGGGTTGGACATTGAGGTATGTACAGGGTCTATGACGCGTCGACGAGTCACGCCTCGCGTTTTTCCTTTCATCTCAACTTCCTTTGTTACGCCTACAATACATATAATCCCTGCAGCATGGATGAGATACCCTTGTCCTCTCACCATCGCTCGCAGGTACGTGTGTATGTATTATAGTTCTTAGTTCGTCCTCTCACCATCGCTCGCAGCGTGTATACGTTTATCGCGTGTAATTACTTTTCTAATTCTATTTCATTGCTCTGGCAAAGAAATCCGCTCCCCTACGTGACCCAGCCACTGGACGGTTCCTCCAACGGGAAACTCAAACTCTATCAGATTCTCGCCCTACGCCTACCTCTCCAACATCACCCTCAACTTCATCAGCAACCATGTCCCCCTCTGGTGCAACCGATCCTCCGAACCCCCCTTCGGCCCCCGGCCTCACTCCAGAAATGGAACAAAGCATCTTCTCGCTCATTCAGAGAGCATTGGCGCAGCAACAACAGCAAATGCAACCAACACTGGCTCAGCCCACTGCTCTGGTGGACTCTTCCCCCTTCGTAGGGCCTCTCAGTGGTAACACCGCAGTGGGTGCGTCCTCACTTCTTTCCTTGTTCCCTGAGGTCGAGGCGGCTACAATAACATCGATTATCAATCATGAGTTCCGAGCAAGCGATCTATACAAGCTCGACTCACGCTATCGCGATAAGACAGAGCGTCAGATCCTATCACTCAAAGGAGAAACACTCGAGCTCACTACCAACGACGCTGCATATCGCGAATACAAATCTCTTAACGCAATTGCAGTGCCACTCAGCACGTATTTTTCAGTCCTCTTAACCCATGCTGAAGCCGCCGGAAAGGTATCGCTCATTGCATCAGATTTCTTTAAGTATAACGCACACCTGATCAAGATCACCTCGGAGTACGAATGGTCTGCGGTTGTGGGTTACCATATGGCTTTCTTCAACAAGAGACGACGAGAGATGCAGAACGGGGATTACTCTGGTTGGGGAAAAGTTGATATGGAGCTCCGGGGAGAGCATCTCTACAATGCCCCTCGTCTTTCCCCTCCCTTCCACCCATCTTCGAAATCATCCAAGAAACCCTCACCCTCTACATCGACCAAATCAGAGCCATGCCGAAAATTCGATCAAGGGCTATGCCCCACCACTCCATGCCCATTCGGTCGCCCCCACATATGCAAAAAGTGCAAGTTGGCTATGGCCAATGGCTCCCACAAGTGCACCTAGGGTGCCAGCGAGGATGGTGGTTCTGCCATCATCAGTCCTCCTCCTCGCTCTCCACTAGATGTATTTTCCCTTCCACATGATAATCTCTTTCCTAAATTAAACCCACCTCCGATACGGCCTAATACAGACCCACGCTGTAATTTATACCCATCTAATCCAAGTTATTCCTCTCCTTCCATCTCGAGTGTTCTGAATGAGGCTGCTTGGGATTATCACCTTCGAGATTATCCTGATCGCAAATTTGTCAATTCACTTCTCCACATCATTCGCTGTGGTGCAAACATAGGGTTTACTGGGGATCACGCAACTCCTCAACGTAGCAAAAACCTCTTATCATCATTCGAGCATGCCGATGCTATTTCCACCGACGTTGCCTCTCAAGTCATCGACGGATGCACTGTTGGGCCATTCACATCACCTCCATACACGAACTTCCGCAGTTCACCTCTCGGGGCTGTCACTCGCAAATGGTCCAACAAAGTTTGCCGAATCCATCATCTTTCATGGCCACACGGGTCATCCGTCAATGATGCAATACCAGACTCGGAAGCATCTATAGTGTACGATACAATCCTTCTCGCAATACAGGACTTGATAGAGTCTGGCCCAGGTGCCCTCATGGTGAAGGTTGACCTTAAGTCCGCCTTCCGCCATATCCCCGTGCGACCCGAGGATTGGCACTTACTGGGATTTACATGGTTAGGGAACTTCTATCATGATGTCGTACTTGGTTTTGGTTTGCGCTCAGCACCTTACATCTTCAACCTCTTCTCAGAGGCACTACATTGGATCATAGAACATCATATTCCAGCTCATCTCCGCCACTATCTCGATGACTTCCTCGCTACCTTTCCCCCAGATTCCCCTTCCAGTATCGCTCATGCAGCACTTGAATGGGTCCTTGCCTTGGGCGAGCAGCTCGGGCTGCACTTCCAGTTAAGCAAAGTCGAAGGCCCTTCAACCTGTATGGAGTTCCTTGGAATCATTCTGGACTCTGTTACCATGGAGGCTCGCCTCAGTGAAGAAAAACTGGAATTCCTTTCCGAACTCGTGAAATCCTGGGCAATGCGCACACATTGTACACTTCGCGAACTCCAGGAGTTTACCGGCTATCTGCAGTTCACATCACAAGTAATCCCTACCTCGCGAGCCTTCATCCGATCACTCTATGACTTCCAATCTTCATTCACATCGCCCTTTTCCCGACGTCGCATTCCTCGTCCAGTTCAACGTGACATAGAGTGGTGGTCTAAGTTTGCAGTTAATTGGAATGGCATACGTTTTCTATCTCCACATCGCGAGTCAATCCATATATTCACTGACGCTAGTGGATCTAAGGGCATAGGTGGCATCCTTGGCTCCCACTGGTTCTCAATCCGCACTCCTCGCCGCTATCGACATGCTCATATTCAGGTCAAGGAGATGTACGCTGTCGTCTATGCAGTCCTCTGCTGGGGCAATGATTTTCGCAGCAAGCACATCATCTTTCATGTCGATAACGACGCTGTATATAATGGCATCAACAATTACACCATAGCATCGAAGGACACAATGGCCCTGATCCGAAGCTTCCTTGGTCTCTCTTGCCGCCTCGACTTCTCTTTTTCTTCTATTTGGCTTTCTTCCGTTGAGAACTCGCTTGCTGACGCTGCTTCTCGGTTTGCATATTCCCGCTTATTCCAACTGGCACCGTACCTCAACAAACAGCCCAGCTCAAAGTGCCTCCATCTTGGTGGTATGGCCAGCACCCGGAACTCAACAAAACCGTCGCATTCTATCTATGGCATGGCCTCGCCTCCAGTACCCGAAAAACCTATTCCACAGGACAACGATCATTCATCAACCACATCCAACTCCACAACCTCTTCAACCACGATGGATCCATCCTCCCAGCATCCCAGAACACAATACTTCACTGGGTTGCCCACCTCGGTGGACGTGTTGAGCCCAAAACCATTAAAGCTTACCTTACCCATGTCCGCTCCATGCACACCGACGTCGATCTCCCCTTTACCGCCACAGAATCACCCCTCGTTCAACGCGTCATTCGAGGCATCAAACGTTACCATGGGGAGCGCAACCGCAATCCGAAGCAACCAATCACCTTGTCCGTGCTCACCAAACTCATCGCCCATCTCCAGCCAGACACCATACCCGGCGACAGCGACATCCTCGCAGCCGCATGCACCGCATATGCTGGCTTCCTCAGATGCGGCGAATTCACAGTTCACAACAGCAATAAATTCAACCCTTCAATTAACCTCACAGCAGGATGCCTCGAGTTCCTTCCAGACTTTGACAACGCAACACGTGTCCATCTCACACTGCCCGCTTCAAAAACCGACCCTTTTCGGAAAGGGATCACCATCGTCATTGCAGCAGCTCCCGGACGCCCAACCTGTGCAGTTACAGCGCTCCAAAAGCGCTTTGGCAGTCTCGACCCTCGGCAGCAGGCCGACTGGAATCCCTCCCATTCCCTATTCCGAAACGCCACTGGCGGACCCCTTGATCGCTCCTCGTTCATCAAAAGAGTTCGTCAAGCCTTACAAAGCGCAGGATTCAACCAATCTGTCTTCTCGGGCCATAGCTTCCGTCGTGGGGCCGCTACATCGGCCTTTGCAGCAGGATTCACGGAGTACGAAGTCCAACTTTTAGGCCGTTGGCGGAGCGATGCTTACAAGCTTTACATTGAAATCGACGAGGCACGTCGCTTGCACATTTCCTCTCAGCTTCATTGGGCACATCCTCATGATTCAGTCTCTTTCGAGCCTCCGGCTCTGCGCTCCTTCCCTTAATGGCTTGAGGCTGTTCCCCTCACAGGCACAGCCTCGAGAGCTTTAGACCTCAATAGACAACCTCTATTGTCCCCAAAACACTCGACTCTTTCTTAACCTCCTAAACTCTCATCTTCGAGGAGACGCAAGCATTGACAATGTCTAAATGGACACTGAGGGCCACCATTGAAGTAGGATTGATCTTACAGAGACAGAAAATTTCATGCATACTTAGCCCAGGGCCACGGTCGCAGCAGCCGACAAGAAAGGCAGGTGCATTTAGGCTGAATGCAGAGGTATTGATCAGTACCTACCTTCTACTCTCTTTTGTGCTAGCATGAAAGCTACGCAGAAAAAGGTGAAGCAGCTGAATGCGCTCCTGTGGACCGTGAGAACAAAAATTCTTATGCCAACCGAAGTCTTGCATGCGCACGTCTGGCCTCTAGTGTGGACAATGGACATTTGAATGGCGCTATTTGATGAAATGTACATCTTTGACTGATAATCATGATATGAGACGTACATTATTCAGGAGTCATGTATACAGAATGTCCTAGTAAACCTGAACTGTGTGGGAGAAGCGAACTCGATGGGGCTCAAGTCGTTTCATGAGGTTGGATCTGCCTTTGCTTCTGAGGAAAGTCAAACACCGGCTTCATCGGCGGCTGAGGGGCGTAGGGGAAAGGATTCTGGTGGAAGATGGTTCACTCTCTACCTTTCAGCAAGATAGATTGAAGAATCATCAAGGTTATGAACATGTATAACTCTCCCATATGAGGTCGACGAGGCAGTAGACGAAACTGCAGCATGATGTGAGTGTTTTGGCGTTTCAGCTGGGTGAGCTGGGTCTTGCTCTGAGGATGCTGTAGGCGCAGACGGGACTGAACTTGTGACTGGCCGCCCCGAGCCATTAAGATATCCAGATGCAGGATGTGAGGGAGGAAGCGACAAAGGCTCAATCATCCAAGAAGTCAAGGCCGATTGGGGAACACGAACCACGGTGTCGCGATGCCGGTTAAAGAAATGGGAATGTCGAGCCATCTGTTGTCGTCTCCGTAGTCGGCGAAAAAGAAGGAGAGATAGAATTAGCAAGAGAACGATGATGGGAACGATGATAGATGCAACTATTATTTTTGTTGTGTTGTTATGGGATACGCCCGTCAGTGAGTTATTGGGAGATGAAGATGAGAGTGGAGTGGGAGTAGAGGAGAAAGAAAGCGAAGGTTCAATGCTACCGGCATAACCTTCGCCGAGGCTGGCAACAGATTGAGAACAGGTTTTAGGCGGAAGTGTCAATAAGGACATACGTGTACACGATATAATCAAGTAAAACGAGAGATTGAGTGCCATTCACATGACCATTCTGAAGCACCAACGTATGTTCTCCGGGTGCAAGGGAGTGGGCTGAGAACACAGGTAATTGGTACTCATAAGAATTATTGATGCCTAGCGCAGGTTTAACGAAGGAATCCATGAACTGTCCATCTACGTAAAACGCCATGTCTGAGTTCCCGTCTGGCGATATCGCGCTTTCCGCTAGAGCGCAAAAAACATAGACCGCTGATCCTGAAGATCAATGAGCGTTAATGACATATCCGTTAGGTATGACCCATAAGTATGCGGACGTACCGTTGAAGGTGAGGTTGGCAAAAAGAGGAGTATTGGGGTTATCATGAGTACCTCCATCGATCGGCCTGAACTGCGAGCAGAATATGAGTGAATGATGTCGACGTCGCAGATAGATGCATACTGTGCTATCGTGCCAAGTGCCTAAAACCATCTTGGTTGGGTCAGGTTGTGCAGTACACGCCGAACAGCTTGAAGCTGCATTCCTTACATTCCAAGCTCCTGCAGGGGAGTAAAGTATAGAATGATCGCTATCGTCAACAGTAACGTTTATCAGAATGCAGAGGGTATTTTGAGTCAGACTTGGAAGCAGGATTGTAAGCCATAGGAAAGAGCGCATCAACGAGTGGTAAGGCGTAGTATACGCTGGAGCAGGGAAGAAGATTAGTGTAGGAGGAGAAAAGCTTCATATATCGGGCGTCCTACTAGAGTTTTGAGTGTTTGAGGATCATCAAGTTTTGGCAGACGCTAGGCAACTTGGACTGCTTTTTACAAAGTGATTCAACCTCATGCGATGGTAACATGGTGTAATGATATGTATCACGATATTGTTACACACAGTGACCATTCGTAGCTCAACGGATCACAATCACAATGTTCCACCCATTGATAAATCAATTTCAGCTCTCCAGATGAATGTTGGAGGCTGAACATTTGATTCATAGCAAAAACGAAAGAGCTCGATTCGGATGACATGGGAATGCTTCGTTCCGACTAGCCTGAGGCTGAGTAAAAGGCTACACAAAGCAGGAATGAAGGGCTCGGAGCTCACCTGGCCACAGACAAGATCTTTTCCCGTTAACGCATTATAAATGACGGTCCTTAGACTAGGTATCGAAACAAGTGTAGAGGGAAGTAAAAATGAAAATTGTGCTAAGCGCCCATGAGCGCCACATAAAGCCGCTTTATTCTGCCTCAAACCTCCATGTCGAATGTTCAATCTGACCCCAAAGGCGAGGTACTTGATCAGTTCCGCAAGGAACTGTTCTCAGAGGGAATCTTACATGAAGGCGATACAATAGGCACTGATGATGGGACTCTGAAGTAAGTAAGAGCTTGATTCTCCCGGCAACTTGACATTCATGAATTCCGTGTCTAGGCGATTTCTTCGAGCCAGAAAGTATAATCTCAAAGATGCTAAGAAGATGTTTATAGATGCCCAGAATTGGCGAAAGAATGTCAAACTAGATGAGCTTTATGAAAACATAGATCCATTCGATGTACGAGTTCCGCGTGTACCGCTTTCCGGTGATTACTACTTCTAATCAGGATCTAGTATCCCGAACGCGAAGCTGTCTTCGACTGCTGGCCGATGTGGTGAGCTCACTCAGACGTGTATCGCTCCTGTACTGATGACTGATTCCTCGCAGGTTCCACAAGGTAATTGCTCAATGTCTGTACTTCATTGCCGATCGACGCGCTGCTCACACAGTTCACAGACTGACAAGGCTAGACTTTGATATCCTTCTTCACTCACGCTCTGCTCATTTTATACAACACAGCTTGGTCGTCCCCTGAACCTTCAATTTTTAGGAGGTCTTGATTTAGAACGATTGTCTAAAGAAGGTGTCACACCGGAACGTCATTGGGAAACAATCCTCGTTAATGCAGAATGCTTGACGCGGGAAATACTCCCTGCTGCAGCTAGGAAACATGGCAAGGAGATAGACTCAGTATTGGTAATTATTGACCTGAAGGGTTTTGGGTAATTATTCCCCTTGAAAATCCATTGTAGGTAATAATGTTTCGCGTACTTTTTAGCCTCAGCAAATTCTGGCAAATGAAGCATCTCGCACAAAAGTCCTTCCAAATATCGCAAGACTATTATCCAGAAACGTACGTTCTCTTATACACGTAGGTTTTCGATCTAAATTGATTTCACTCACCCTCAGCATGGGTCGTCTGGTCATCCTCAACGCACCGTCTACATTCACCATTATCTGGAACGCCATTCGACCATGGATAGCGAAAGAAACTGCAAATAAAATCGATATACTAGGCGCTGATTATCGAGAGAAACTCTTAGAACTTGTTGATGAGGAGGATCTGCCTTGGGTTGTCGGTGGAAAGTGTCATTGCCGGAGTGAAGATAAGCAGTCGCAAAGTCCTAGATGTCATTTTAGTGCAAGCGGACCATGGTTGGAAGGCAGAGTAGGTTGGGGTCCCAATGCAAAGAAAGGGGATAGCAAGCCAGCCAAGAACGATTCAGAAGCGACGGGCTCTCTATCGAAACACAACAACAAAGCTATCGAGCGCGACATCAATTCTATCTCTGCCCATGGTGATTCCAAATTGATGAATGGACTTCTGGCTCCCACAACAAGCAGCAATAGCAATAGCATAAAGAACACTTCTGTCGATCCAGGAACTAGCGTTACTGAGGACATAGAGAGATAGCCTGAATGATTTTTTGAAAGGACGTAGCATGTATCTATAATGTATCCACATTAATGGCCTCCACCTGGAAAGTAATGTAGAAGTAGTGGCGTAGGCTCATATTGTATCACTGTCTCCGCAGAATCCCATAGCAGTTGTTCAACATATACTTGGCCACGTCTCGTCTGTAACATGATAACGGTCAACCAAACTGTCACCACGCTTCCACCTACTATACTGCTGGATTCTGTTGTAATCTCTGTACGTAGACTCTTCCTCAATCTCTATAAACTTCAAAGACTTGGATCCTGCGAAAATCTCCTCGGTGCGTGTTTGGGGGTCAGCGATAGCCATTTTGTTGAGACCCCACCGTATCGAAATTCGTAGTGTCTTTAATGATGGCAACGCAAATATAGAGACATCCTCCATCTAAAGCGTAGAAATTCAACGAATGGAGGCGAGAGAAATTTCAAATCATACTTTATCGTAACCCATAAGCTCAAGGAACACCAAGCTCGTCAAATGTTCCGAAATAGAACAAAGATGCGGTCGCATAAAATATCCCCCAAGCTTGAGAAATTTCAACTTCTGGAATGCCGGTGCTAGCCCTTCAGCGTCTAACCCCGTGTTAATATCCCATGGGTCATCCAAGTCCGGCACCCAACGAACATGTGTAATATCTCGACCAGGAAGGAAAGCGTGTATGACCCCATAACAGCCAGTTACTTCTCGAAGGTCTGGCTGCTCGCTGTGGTTCGACGGCGCTGAAAAGCTGGTGTCCCATCCTCCCAAACTCAGACTCTTTAGCTTTCTTTGAGTCTGAAGGAAAGCCTGCATCTGCATTTCGTCCGAATGACAATGCCAATGGCAGTACTCAAGCTGGAAGGTACATCCGTCTAAAAGACCATTGATAGGCATGCCTCCGTGTGTGCGGAACTGCAGTATCTTCAAGTTCCCCATTGCATGTAAGGCTTGTGGAAGGAGTTTCCAAAATATATGATTGGAGTCGAGATTCGTTCGCCAGTCGATTTCGAACCGGTATGAATTGACATGACGAGCTACGCGAGGACAGTCTATGACTCTTTGGAGAAAGAGGACCTGGGTTTGTGCGTTGTGTACGTGCTCGAACTTGAAGTACAACGACCACTCGGCTTCCACGTTCAGACTACGAGAGGCGAGTAGGAGGTTACGGAGCGTAACTCGGTCTCTAACATAGCCAACGACGGGTTGATAGAGCTCGACTGGAAAGGCCATTATTACTCCGTTCGAACGATGTGTTGTCGACAGAAACGATAAACAAAAGCCCTGCAACTGGGAAGGTCTCCATTAGTTTCAGGAAAAACCCAATTCATTCCATGACAAATTTTGGGGGCAAGATCATGTGGAGGCACATGATTCTCTCGCGACGCGATAAGAGTTTGTGACGCGGTTTAAATTATTCAAAAGTCCTCGATTCTTCGTTTCCCTTAATCAAAAAAGTGGGGCAAATTCTTGTGCTGAGGACATAATATTCAATTTCCTACGAATGGTGTCAGTGATACAGTACAAAAATGACAAGCTGTACCTCAAAAGTGCCTAGCAAATGCAACTCGAAGAGACTATCTCTAATAGGTAAGGGTCAGGATGTTAGCGAAATTTATGCGTCTATCTTGGCCACCTCCGTTTTCAATCGCTCCCTTAAACTTTTCCCAGGCACTGAAGATGACACGTTGATTGTACTGTAAACACCTTTAGCCAATGTCGACGGATTGATGGCTATGGTTGAATGCACAGTCTGAAAGATGGGGGAGATAATCAGCGAAGCAACGAGTAGATGAATGAATCCACTTCACTTTGCAGAACTGTCGTAATCTGCTGGGAAGAATGAGTACGTCGGGAGCAACATCCTCCATTTCATCATCAAGCCGAAGTCCAGGAGAGTGGGTCACATCTAGATTGACCTCACTACAAAGATCGAAGGGCACTGGGAAAACGGGGTAGAAGCTGAGGGTCCACGCATGCACTTGTCATTTGGAGTTATGAAAGAAGGATTTGAAGACAAGGCTAACCTTCGTTGCTGCAGCAAATGTCTGCAATCGTTTGCGAGAGGATCAACGCCGCTGTCCTCTGGAGAAAGGGAGACCACGGAGTCAACTTCTTGACCCCGTTTGAGAACTTTCTCTTTCTGAAGATGAAAGAGAACATCAACGCTGGTAGCACCAAAAGTGATATCATTGATGGAAAATGTGCAAGGATTAGGAACAAGTTGAATGCGCTGTAAGACAGAGTGAGCATCAACGAACAATTAGAATGAAAGTTGGGCATACGGGATCAGACTTTGTCACCAGTCTGGAGAATTCGCATTGAGGATACACAGCGTGAGTGCTGATGAGATCCCTCACACTAGGGACTAATATTACGGTTGAACCTGGAGACAAATTCAAGAAGTCGCGTATTGGGTCCAGAAAAACGCGGTGGAATAGATCCAGCGGCGTTTGATCTATTTCACCTGCCTGAATGAGAGGATGAAATGTATCCACAAATGGTCCCATCTAGGTAAAGTTGAGAATATAGGGATACTCGATGATGATGATTGACCTACAAGGACAAGAACCGCTGGCTTTGTCCGTCTAATCATTTGTGAAAATGAGTCCCATGGTTTGTAGTTGAGATCTGTATCTGGTGTATATGGCCCAGAAGCGAGGTACATGGAGAATGAGTCGTCATCGGGACTTGGCTTCATGCTGGGTGAGCTGGAAAGTGAAGGTGGCTAGCAACGAGAGGGTCAGAACAATGAAAATGAGACCAGTCGCCGAGCGCATACTACTAGAATTTCTGTTGCTGAGAACGAACCAGTCCCACTGTTCTTCCCCTTTAGTGCAACTATCGCACCAGGAAACAACCCCAATCCTCCTGCTCCCTGTGCCCCTCCTCTAATTCTCAATGCCGGGTGAAACCGCACCGGTATCCGTTTGCCAGAATGATCGGAAAGTCTCCGTGAGGTCTCCAAGGTAAGGGTGGATTCCGTGAGCTTCGCATCTGAGTCCAGATCATGAACAATCCGTCCTACTACAAAAACCTCTTCCTTGAAGGAGAACATGAGCGAAAGCGAACGGAGATGGGGTGGTACACTCACGTCGGTCAAGTTAACAGCATCATTGAGTTCTTGAATTCCATAATGTTGTTGGACGAGCTCTGCCATTTCTTCTATCCGTGTATCCAAGACTGACGCCAAGAATGTAATCAGTATCAGGCAGGAAGAGCACATGTTGCGCACTACTTGCCTTGGCCTCTTTCGCTAGTCCTTTCGAACATATATCTGTCTAGAGGATTATTTAATATAGCATAAGGAAAGGTTAACACTCGACGTACAGGCTCGCTTTTTCTTGGATTCTGCATCGTTTTTGGGACCTCGGAAGTTAACTCTGCTAGGACCAGGAATTCTCAATCCTCTCGGGCCAGCCGAAATCTCTGTATTGTTGACCGCGTCTGGCTCGATCTTGATTAGAGGTTCAGGGACCCGTTGTGCCGCGTGCATGTTTCGATTCAGCACAAAAGGCATCTTATTCCGGTTGATCCTAGCTACGCCAGAGGCAAGCGATCGTACTTGGCCCTTCCTCTTTGCAGAACCATGGTCCTGCTCCAGCTCTCGCTTGATCTGATCACGGACACTTGCTAAGGAGTCCGACGTGAACCGCGTAGCCTCGCGCACCGAGGCAAAGTTGTTATTATGATTGTAGGTGGCAGCCTCCCATTTATATTGCAGTTCTTGAGGTGTAATACCGTAGATTTCGCAAATTTTCTGGCCTAAAACGATAGAGGATCAGTGAGCGATGGTGGATACGTTAGTGTTTTGAAAATCGCGCACACTCCGCCAAAAGCTTAGGATCTGACGCGACTTCGAGGCCAAGACGGCTAGCTAGTTCCTCTTTGATTAAGTCGGTAGCCATGTAACTTGTGGAAATCGTCGCGTGGTAGTGGTAGAAGTAAGAGGCGTGTGACAGCTCCGTGACGCGTACACGCGAGGGTCACAGCTAACAGCCCCGTTCACAAACGAACCATTGTATTGTTCTTTCCAGGCTCCCAACTGATATGCAAGACGTTGTACTTTCACCAACCACTGCGCATCTACTTGGACTAGCCTTCGCTAGCATGTATGTTGGGTCGATATATGTCTCGAAAGAGGCTAGACTTGTATTCAGTGCTCCGCCTACAATAGCAAATCCCACAGATAAACCCAGAGAACGGCTAAAAGGAGAGAACGAGCGCTGGAGAGATGATCCAGACGTAATCAAAGCTCGTCTAGCTGCTGTATCAATCGCTACAGTATTATGTGTAGCTGTAGTATGCTGGATCACTCGGTCTGTCCCAGCTGCTGTGCCTCTACTAGGTCTCCGACCATCTTTCCCAACCTCATTATCTTCCCTGCAGCGCATAGTTGCGCCACATCTCGTCACGCCTCTGCTTTTTCTCGGCCCACTCTACGCAGAACTTCTTTCTTTTTCTCCACGGAATCGTTGGCGAGGTACTTTTTCAACGCGCACAAAACTGCTCTTCTCTAATGTGACTGGATTGAGGAACTATGTTGTGGCTCCAATTACGGAGGAAATTGTCTTTAGAGCATGCGTCCTTTCAGTATATCTTCTCTCTCCAGTGCTTGCCCTGAATCAGGTTGGACTTGTGCTTACGACTCCTTTAAACTTCGGTCTCGCTCACCTGCATCATGCATGGGACACATACAATAGACTTGGCCGAACAGCCGCAGCCCTGAAACACTCGATACTTGTTTCGTGTAAGTCGCGTCTTTCATCAGAAATACTTTCGCTGAACCCATCGTTGAAATGAACAGTGTTCCAAATGATGTACACAACGCTTTTCGGGGCACTATGCACCTATTTGTTCCTCCAGACTCATTACTCCATATATGTGCCTATCACGGCTCATATTTTTTGCAATATCATGGGGTTCCCCGATTTTCTTGGAGACTTGAGGTTGGGTGAAGGCGAGGGTAGGAGGAGTGTGGTCATTGCTGCATATTTATGTGGTGTCATAGGCTTTGCATATTCGGTGATGCCAATGGGTAGATGGTGGTGGGCATTCAGTGAAATATAGCTGAGAGCTGTGCCATGTCCATGTATCCTATTCAAACGAATGAAATATGCACGATTAGCTTGCAGAGAGCAATACACATGTTTTCTGAGCTCGAAACCATATTTGTTGTCTCTTTGTTCATACTCGATATTCACGTCATCAGTTTTAGGCTACTCTGCGGGTTTTCCTTCTCTGCACTTTGTCGTGCACTATTTGTCAGGGTTTTCTGCCCCTCCCCATCTTCTGTCATTGTTGGCGAGCGAGAAGGCCTGAGTCGATGCCCGATGATCCCAACGCGGAGGAAGAGAATTGTGAGTAGGCATGCTAAAGTGACCATGAATGATGAACTACCATGAGGTTGTCAAACTTGGAGGGCTCTGCTCACCACACATGCCGAATGCAAAACAACTCCACATTGCTGCCTTGTAAGCCGGAAGGGTCAACCAGCCGGGTTCACTTGACCCAGTTGAGTTAGAAACATCGATCCCATTATCAGCTGCGCGCGACTCCAGAACACGGTCAAATACGACAGTCGAGACAGTTACGCCTATAGCTGTTCCAAGCTGGACAATCAAAGTGTGATCAAATGAGTTCATTGACTATTGAGAAAACGCACCTGGGTCATGGTTTGGAACACCGCACCACCAACACTCTGTTCATGAGGCAGACATTTCTTCGCCACGTACATTGTCCCACAAGCAAACACAAAGTCAGCCCCAATAACCGCGACGATAGCAGACGGGAAACCGAATGCCCAATAGACTGCATTAGGGTTGATAACAGCAAAAAGGAGCGCTGAGCAACCTGTCAGAGCCGTTCCAGCAGCAACGAGGATGGTCATCGGAATATGGCCAACGAACAGGGCAACAAATCCGTTGCATATTAATCCAGTAACGAACATTGGGACCATTCGCACTGTCGTGCGAAGTGGACTATACCCAACATAATTTTGATAATATAACTGGGTTCGGGATCAAAACTAATCAGTAATAGATTTCATACCAGGCTTACGACGACCCAGTAGTTCCAACCCTGGAAGCAACACCAATTTAGGCAAGCGATACAGAAAACGACTGCAACACGTCCACGGGCTCTCGTCCACAGTGATACCTTCATGATAGGTGGAGCAGTCGGGAGGCAGTGCAGGGCTAGAACGGAAAGCGGCGCAAAACGAGAACCAGAAGTTGGATATGGTTCACTTGCAGCATCCTGTATACATTCGAGATGGTATTGCCATACAATGAAGAGAAGGACAAAAACAACTCCGACGATAAGGAGCGCAATTATATCTAAGCAGCAGTAAGATTTGTGTAACATTCAATAGAGTTGAGATTCGATACTGACAAGGCGTGGACCATTGCTTTGGAGCGACTTCTCCTTGCCCGAGCACGAAGACTATCAAAACAAGACCCGTTGTAACCACTTGGGACCCTAGTCAGCGAACAAAGGGAGACTGAAATTCGAAACTCCTTACAAAGAGCGCCTATCCAGTCAACACGCTGATCTTCCTCCGTGGACGGATGATCCGGGTTGAAAGAGACCATGGCTGTGATCATCGACAAAACGGTAATACCCTTTGAGGGGTCTGAACAAATTACTCAACTAAAAAGATCAGGGATATGACTTACAGCAACAAGATAGAAAGGTGAGCGCCAGGATTGTCTTATGTGGGATCAAATTAAGGATGGAGAAGAGATACTAATCAAGCGTTTACTCACGAAGTGAGCTCAGTTAGCAAACCTCCGAAAATGACACCTGTACCTCCGCCTAAAGGAGCGCCAGCAGCAAACGTAGCAAATGCTATGGCACGCGTTCTACCAGGCGGAAATGAATGGGCAAGGATACCTAACTGTAAGAAAATTCAAAGTGAATCCCGCGAAGATGAACGAGCCTCTTACGGATGCAGGAATTGTAGCCGCGCTACCAAGACCTTGGAATCCTCGCAGTATGTCAAGTGTGAGTGGGTCTGTAATAATTTCATGAGTATACTGGATGTATTATCATATTATGCTATACAATCACCTTGAGCAAAGGCACAACCGAGAGTAAATGCAACAAGCCACAGCGATCCAACTAAAAATACTTTTTTTCTCCCGTACAGATCCGCCAGACGGCCAAATAGTAACAGAAGACAGCCCTGTCGTACCCGCAAATCAACCATATAGACTCGGTATGGCATACTATTTCAGAAAGACGAACATTGCTCAATGGATTAGCTGCTACAACCCAATCTAGCGCGGCTTGAGGAATTTCCAGGTCGTTCTCCATCGTAGGCAGCGCTATCGAAACAGCAGAGTTGCTTGCCGTCTGAAACAACGGGTCAACATCTTCGATTATACCTTAAAATAAATTTAGATACGCACAGTCGTTAACATGGCCAACGTGCAGCTCGTTATCAAGAGTATCGTTTGCCATAGGGGTATGTCGTTGATCCGCTCCAATTCCCCTTCATTCTGTGAGCCCAACTGGTGCTCTGGCTCGTCTTTTGACGCCATGGAGGAAAGACGGAGAAATCAAACAGTTAAATAGAAAAAGCTGACGCATTTTGAAGCCGTCTAGGTCGCGCGATGCCTTCTGCGACTGTTCGCTCGACCCTTAGCTCATCGTTGAGTGTCTTACGGGACGGGAAATATTTGAACCTTCGGCCCGGCTCTCGAAGCAATCCTCCAGTGGGCCAATCTATAGGCCAATCTGCGCGTTTTTACTAATCGGTACCGGTATCAATGAAAGTCTTAGTCAAGTAGGATGAGAAATAACATCTTGATGCACGATGGCACGGACGCATGAGTCGAGGAGTAGGAAATGATTCAACAGAAGAGTAAATGCAGTAAACAGAAGACCTGCGCAGCTCTATTGCTCAATCGACTGGTCGGAATGGTGCCAAAGATAAGTTAAGATTCAGTCTACTGTACTATAGATGCAGAAATTCACATTGTTTACGATAACGATGCACCCACGAGCGTTGGGGCTACACACACACCGTTTTTGGTCCGGATCCTATGCTTACTACCCGTCGCTGTGTTAACCCAAGCAGCTTCTCTAGTTTCAAGGGTGATAAATCCTACAAGACAATAATTCAACATAGACCCAGCAACCAGATTCGGGAATGTGTGAACACACCTGGCTGAATCGTCTCAAAAATCTTCTTCTTGGGATTCAATTGGGAAAGAGGGGTTGCATCTGATACCAGGCAAAATCAGCTTTCTGAAAATCTATCTTAAAAAGAATTACTCACTTTCGAATTCCGCGCCTTCAAAGTAAACACGATCTCCTGGTTTGGAGTTCGCAGGAGGTTGAATTAGCTCGATTCCAGCTTCTTTTCCATCCTTCGAAGTAGCCTGACACAGGTATAAACATGTTCATATCAAGAATCGGAAACGCATCACTTACACAAAGGACCATGGCAAAACTCTTGACGCCCCGCATATTTGCTGGTTTGAGATTGCACTAGAATTGAGGTCAGTAATAAACAAGACTGAACGAGGAAATGTACGCACAACGGCGACCAGATACTTGTCCCGCATCTGCTCAATAGGGATATAGTGTACAAGCCCAGATACTACAGTTCGAGGACCAGTCTCTTCGCCAATATCGATTTGCTAACGGTCAATTTCGATCAAATTGTAATCCAGCCATCTATTCTTGGGAAGTTCACCTCGATATAAAGTCCATCGGCATCGGGATGCTTTTGGACTAGGACTACAGTCAGATAAAATCAATATGCCGCTTCAACGACTCACCGTCAAGAATGTGGCCTACCCGAAGGTCAATCATCGACGGTACGGGCTCGCCTTCATCAGGGGCTGGAGCAGCCTTTCCACCTGCTGCTTTTTTGCCCTCTTTTTTACCTTCGTTTGCGGCACCCACTGCAGGTTTCTCTTTCTTCTCCTTCTTCTCCTTCTCCTTCCTTTGAATTTTTCCTTCATCCGGGGAGGTTTCCGCTGCAGAAGCCACAGCAGCAGGTGTTGGTATCGAGGTTGTTTGAACAAGCGTGGATTTATCCTTCTTTTCCTTCTTCTTCGAAGGCTCGGCCGTACGATCAATTTTTGGTGTATTCACGAGGTCGAAATTGACAACGGTAAAGGTGGAAGAGGCGTCGGCAGCTTTTCGTATGGGAGGGATTGACTGTATGTGGTCGAAATATCGTGTTAAGGAAGGATACGAGTAGTATTCTGGGGCTTGTAATTTTGACTGTGTGTCGTGTTCAGTGGAAGCATGATGTAGGCATCCGTATACTTACTATTATGGGATGTAGCGCGCCATACATAGCAACATCAGCCGCTGTTAGATAGTTGGCAGCAATATATGTTCGAGGGACAAGTACGGAATTTAAATCCTATAGTTGCACGTCTAGCGAAAGCCCCAAGTAAAAATGAATTTCATTTTCCACACCTTGAAATTATCTGGCTTGACGATATCTCCCTGGCCAACCTTTTCAATCCATTGGACGACTTCTGCTTGATCTTTGTCGGATTTTCCAGAGAGCGATGTATCATCTTTGGTTACAGATATTACAAGATCTTTGACCGCAGAGTTGAGTTTTGATACAGAATCCTCAAAGGCCATGGCTGTTTGTGTCGATAATCGAGGTAGGAATCGATGAAAACGAGTCAGGAAGTTCATTCCTAAATTAACAAGCGCCTTGGGCGTCTAGAAGTGCCGTTCATTTCTCCCTAAACTTTTCGTAAACATGAATATGTATTGGAATGTTTTGAATATTCTACAATTGAGTGGGGATATGAAATTGGGTAGAGCTACAAGTCGAAACGAAAGAACAATGAGAGGGATTAAGTGACAATTAGTACACCGTGTTATTCGAAATGTCCAATATGACCACAGAAATCCGGGAGACCAAGGCTTCAGTCTTCACTCAATCCACTGATATTTTTACAGAGCCCTTGTCCTCCGACTTGGGCAGGGATAATGTCAAAACTCCATCCTTCAGCTGAGCAGTAACAGTACTGCCATCTACCGGCCGAGAAAGCCAGACGGTTCGCGTGAATGAAGTATTATTGATGAGCTGGCGTTCAGTGGAGAGTTGATTGTTTGGCTCTGCCTGGTTCGCGACGGTAGTAGTCATATCTCCTGCTGTGACGGCGCAATCAGTATATTTGTCGAAAAACGGGGATTGTAAACCACATACCTGTAGTTTCGCTAGCATTTCCGTTTTCGGGAGCTGGAGCACTAGCAGGTCCGCCGCGTCTGTGGGTGACCTTGCCTTCAATTGTCACACTGTGTCCATGGTCTCCGATGCGAACATCGACGTTTTCTTTTGGCACTCCGGGCAATTCTGCTTCAATGATGTATTTGTTTCCTTCTTCCGAGACGTCCACAGCCGGACGGGCGAGAGCAGGTGAGTTGAAGAAAGGATCATTGAAGATAGAATTGTACCGCAAGGCAGGGGATCGAGTTATTGGCTCTTCCAGCATTCGGAAGAGAGGACGAAATTCGTTGAGAAGCTGGCGTGCGATGGACATGATATTGTTGATTTTAGACTTACATCGAGAGTGTTGCGTTGGTCACCGTTATATACGACTGGAGTTTGTGTTCGAGAATGCTGGAGAAACATAGAGAAGGTGCTTTGTATTGCGTCGGAAGGATCTTGACCGTCTGCTCGAGTCGTTTTCTCGAAGTTATCGGGCCGGTCGAGCCGCACCTGAAAATTGAACTACTATTACTAACGACTGTCGAAACGTATTCAAGAAAAACATCGGAAAAGACATATAAACATGGCCAATTTTGTCTTCGAAGGCATCTTCATGTCAAACGGTCAAAATCCATACCTTCAGGTGGTAATTGTGAGAATGAGAAGAATTTCAGGTGAAAGTGAGCCCGTATTTCTGAATAGGCGCCTTGAATTTCTTACCCGTTCCCAGTTCAAAACGGTCTTGCTGAATGTTGAGTTAGAGACATTTTATGCCATTCCGATATGCACCCGGCTTTATAACCGCAGTCGCGTTGAATGTCGTACACAGAAAGAATGAACCGCGAATTGAATTCCACATACAAATGTACGGTAATGTCCTTGTTCCCTTTATATATTTTACCCACGAACACCGCTCAGAAGCCGTTGGTCCAGGGGGAAGCGTTCGGGACAGAAAGAACTCGACAGATGCTCAGAATCTGCTCGGAGCGCTGCCTTACTGTTCGACAAACATTGACCATATCTGTCCATCATTGCGGAGCAGCCAATGGCAACAATACTATTGACTTCGGGTTTATAAGCCGGTGTGATGGTCTGTTCAATGGTTTGACAAGCTGAAGTTTTCTTCCACTATATTCCTGGGCAATGACTCTAGTGGAAAAAACAGAGAGCAGTATTCGTGAAGATGTCGCTAGTGCCAGCCTCGACAAGGTTCTTGCACGCCATGGTCGTATAGATCTCGTTCCCCTTCCTTCGGATTCTCCTGAAGATCCACTCAACTGGTCATCGTTTCGCAAAAACATGCTACTGGCATTGGTAGCCTTTCATGCGTGTCTTGGGCCATTTTCTGCAGCTTGCGTTAGTACGTGCTATACAACGAACATCATCTACCTTGACTGAGCATTGTCTTCCTAAGTACCTTCGTTCGAGGTTTGTTACAACTAATCATGATGTGAACTCCCTCTCTTACGTTCTATTGCAGGATTTCGTCGTGGATTTCGGGATTACACTTACTGAAGCGTCGTATCTTGTATCTGTACCTATTGTGTTTCTAGGTATTCTCATATGTCTTTCTATTCGATCAGCTCGTTAATCGGCCATTACAGGAACGATCCCTTTGCTGTGGGCACCAGTCAGCAATCGAATCGGTTCGTTGGGAGTCTCTGCTTGTTCCTGCTATTTACCTTTCTGTTTCAGGCCGTCGACCGGTCTATCTCGCATCCATGCTATTATCCGCTGCCATGCAACTCGCCTCCGCATACTGTACTACGTACGGGTCATTAATGACTACCCGCGTCTTAGTGAGCGTGTTCATCTGCCCTCCGCAGAGCATCGGAGCATCCACAGTCTCCGAAGTATTTTTTGTGCATCAGAAAGGTCAGAAGATGGGAATATGGGCTTTGTTAGTATCAGTTGGACCTACTATTGCACCGCTTATCATGGGCCCACTCGTTTGTAGGTTACGACGCGCTATACGTGCGGATATATCAGGCTAATGTAGCCTTGTCTGATACAGATCATACTGGGCAATGGCAATGGACTTTCTACTTTCTCGCCATCATCAACTTTGCGCACTTTATCTTGTACATCTTCTTCTGTCCCGAAACACTATTCGATCGACCTGATCGATCCAATGGCTCCCCCACAAATATCATGGTTGAGAGAGTTAACACCAGGAAATGGCATACTCCATATACAAGCTTCCGTAGACATAGCACAGAGCCATGGATAAGGCTGCCTTTGAATGTCATCTCCCCTCTACGGTATTTGACGAAGCCAACAATCTTGCTGCCAAGTCTTGCGTATGCAATCACATTCACGTATACCAACGTCAGTGCATTCCTTTCCTTCCAAGTCGTCTACTAAGCAGTACTGCGTTTGATAGGTTTTACTTACTGTTCAAATTCCAGCGCTGCTAGGACAGAAATATCTTCTTAATACGCAGCAGGTTGGTTTGCAATTTATCGCACCATTCCTAGGAGCACTGCTGGGAGAGCCTATCGCTGGGTATGGCTCGGATAAATGGATGCAGTATCGCGTTAGGAAAGCAGGTGGAACAAGACAACCTGAATGGAGACTTCCGTTTGCTATTCCTGGCTTCCTAATTGCTGTGAGTTCGATCGTGTTCTGCTTGTGCAATTTCATGATTGATCACACCCCAATGGACAGATCGTAGGACTGATGATATTCGGAGTTCAACTCCAGAACACGTCAGCTGGAGTATGGAATATTACGCCGGATGTGGGATCTGGAATTGCGTTGTTCGGACTCCAACTTGTTACCAGTGAGCTTAATCTTGACTAGTGAGGAGATCCTATTTCGTTCTGATGATGCACCTTCCTAGCTGTTTGCACAACTTATGCTATTGAATCCCAACCTGGACATACAGGACAAGCAGCATTGATGGTTGCATTCATCAGACAGATGTATGCCTTCACTGGCCCCTTCTACTTTACACTTCAATTCGATACGATGGGAACGGTGAATGGTAGGCGTACAAAGTATATTGTTCCACGATTATTTGCTAACATTTCCTCTCTGCTAGCCTGTGGTCTTCTTTCTGGATTGATTGCAATCGGAATGTGTTTCATTCTTTTATGTATATTGTTCGGCAAATCTTGGCGAACAGGGAAGGAAGCTATATCCAGAGAGCAAGAGAGTACTGGTGACCTGAGCGACGAGAAGGTGAAAGTTTGATGATGTTATTGTACACACGAATGTTTTACACAGCATAGACATTTGTAGATAAATGAGTTATGGCATGGATGTAGACTCTTCTAAAGCACTCATTACCCGTTGCTTCAGGCCATCCTCTCCTTCTAATTCCAGAATTTGCAGTATTCCTTCTTCACCTCCATGTCGTTCTCGTACTTTATCCATGACAGTCTTTACCTTTCTCCAATTGCCATTTGACCCGATCCAAGCATCTACAACCGTGCCCTTGAAGCCGTTTTTGAGCTTCTTTCTGCCTTCGAATTCTCTGACAACAGTCACTACTTCTTCTCGACGACCAAATTCTACAAGCGCTTCCTCACGCACACGTTTCTGTCGCCTTTCAACCTTTTCCATATCCACTGACGTTACTCCTGATTGCGCCGATCGCTCGTTGGCCCATGCAACAAAATCGAAGTACATCTTCCGCTGAGCTTTGACCTTTCCTGTACCCTTTCCACTAGTTTGGATGTATTTTGGGTCAAAAAATCGACTTTCGGAAACCCATTCGAAGACTTCCTGTCGAGTATTGAATCCTAAGCTTCGGCGCTCATTAGACCAGCCAAAGAATTTTGCAATTTGAGCAAAATCTTGAGAGAGCGTCAAAGTTGGGTGAGGTGGATGTGGAAACTTGAGTGATGATGATCAGTGTGATCTGTGGCCATTAAGGAAGGATATATAAAGCATACTTTCAGCCCGTTAGCACCTAGTACCAAGCCAACGTTTGTCGCAACCAGTCCTTGTATCATGCCTAGGTCACCGTATGAGTGGAAGTAGACGACGCGTTCCCATTCATTCTTGTCCGCGCAAACGTGTACATCGACCTAGGCGGGGAATGAAAAGATAAAAAAGGCTAAGATCGAATATCGAGTATGACAGATTTACTTGATAATAGATGACATGCTCGTCAGCAGCTTGCCTGAACTTCTCTTCCTGCTCAGCACATCCTACACTTCCCCATGCGCCTCGATCAACTGCGATGGCAAAATTCGATGTTCGATTACCATCTTCAAAAATACAATGTGATGCTCCCAGTGCTATTTTCACTTGTTCATGTGGCGCGTTGGCCAAACCAGGTGTGAGACAATATGAGGACGATTCTCTTGGTCGATAAACAACGAAGTCCAAATCTCCATGGTCCATTTTCTCAGGTGCTTCAGCAGGGACAGCTACATACTCGTAAAGTTGCTGTAGCACGGGTGTAAGACGCGCTTTCAGAGCTTGGTACACTGGCGAAGGAAGCCGAGGGAAAGAACTGGTTTGTAGCAACTTGAATGCACTTCCACCCATAATCTTTCAGCTCAAAGTGTCGGAAGGTACTGATGATGCTAGAGAGTGATGGGGAGAATGCAGTTGGACAAACTTCTTTCTGGGGTCATGAATGGACACCTTGAGTCAACAAGACTCAAGCTGACAATGATTGAATCATTGTGGGTGCTTGAAAATGGCGATAGGCTGAAGATACAAAGTGAAATGGTCGGTGAAGCTGCAGGCCGCCCTTGAAAAAAAAAAGACGGTGATAGATTGACTCTCACCAATCTTGTGCTCGTTTTTGAATTTGAAACCATTATCCAGTCCGACGCGTCCATGTCAGACCATGTGCTTCGGACAGCTCCTGGAATCAAAATGGCATGAAAATAAGTCTTTTCTTCATCCTTCACTATTGCCTCTATGTGAGTAATTTTCTTCCGGATCCTGCCAGGTTACCCAATGATCTTTCAGGTCTTTTCCAACCACGGATTATATCTCAATCTGCATTGCAGCTGCTTCCGCGTTGTTGTTAGTATTGCACTCAACAATCAGTTATGTTACATGCAATGGTCAAGCTTAAGAAGACTCTGATTCTGTGCACAATACTACTTCTATCGTGTACAGAATCTTATGATCCTTCTGCTGCTTTGCCCTTCTTTCGTACTCCTTGGTTTCCATCGTGGCCAGCAGTTGCAATCCTGACTCCAAAGAGAAGCTACGGCTCATTCGGGACTGCACAGTCTATGTAAGTTGCATTTGTGCTTCCGACATTCTTGATTCAAATCATTGACATTTGTTCAGGGTTATTCCTCTCTTCTAGCAATTGCCATACTCTCCTTGCAATACAAATGGAGCAAGATTTTGTCGATTCATCTCGAAGTCATGCTTTTGGCTTCACTGGTCATCTATGGATCGAACCCTGAGTTGTTCATAGTATCTTCTGAAAACTTTGTTGAACCTTGGGAAGGCAGCATTCAGTTCTATATCAACCTCATTGCACTGTTTTTTGGAGCAGTACTTCTGCCCCTTTTGGTTCCATGACGATATATTCCTATTGATCCAAAGTGGAAGCATCGTATACACGACGAACACTCATGTTTGGGCAAGATGATATGAACACAGTATATTCCGGTGTGTTATGATCGTGCACAAAGGAGGATCGGATGAGGTAAAAGTGGAATTAATCTCCGCGGAGTAAAGTCCAAAGCTAAGAGGAACAAGCTAACGGAGGAGACTCGATCCTTCAGAGGTAGTCGGACATTGGCGATATTATTAATATCGTCCTCGACACGTCGCTGTCTGAAAGCGAGGGGAACAGAAGGTAATTCCGATCGCGGAAACTCCGCAATCGTACTGAGGTAGTCTGTTACGATCATGTCAGCTCAGGTCTGACTCCGGACTCTTTGCTACATTCTCGTAACTCTTCGCCGAAGTTCCGCACCCTATCCCGCTCCCTCGTCACTCTCGTCGTGTCCCGCCGAGGCGTTCGCAGCTTCGCTACTTCGCATCTCTACATCTTCACATCTTCGCATCTTTGGATCTTCGTATCACCGGATCATCATATCCGTTATCGATCGTTTGATACTTGTTCCATGTGGGTTTTTGCCTTATCGATCATCTGATAACTTGTTCCATGTGGTTTATTGTCTTATCGATTAAATAGAATAATTACTATTAAGTACTGTAGCTCACTGTACTTACTTCCTTAGTTTCGAAATCAACATAGATTGTCTCTCTCCTATCCTACACACTCTAAGACTTAGTTCAAAGTCTTCCAGCTAACCTTGTCGCTGTGCTACACGTCGCCGAGACAATTGTCATCGCTATCACGTTGATCGTCTTGCGTAGTCTCGCTTTCTCTCATATCATCTTCGCTCGCACTCCAAGGACTGAAAGGAGCAAGAGTGTTGCTAATAGCTTTGCCGCGTCCTATCTCGCTTCGTTAGGAGATCAAGCGAGTACCTGAGGGTACCTTGCATGATCTTAACATAGTTGAAAGCGAAATAGAAGGAGTTATTATCTATTGAGATGACTACCACTATCAAAGGGTGCTATCAAAGTCGATATTTTAACTAGGGTGCTACCTACTGGATATCATAGCTTTATACTTTACAGCTAGCTAAGGTACGCTATCTCCGGATAGGTAGATTAGACATGTGGACTGCATGTTGGAAAACAAAGGAATGTCCAAAAGGGTTAACTAACATCGCTTAACGATGAGGAAAAGAAACAAGAAGTAAATGGATCGCGGAGTACAGCTCCGCGACGGAGTAGGAGTAAAAGGAAACAAAGTAATACCGGCGGAGGGATCGCGGAGCCTCGGAAAGACCTTGGCTTCGCATGAACGTAACAGTATCCCCCTCTTAGGCTCGAGCCCTCAAGAGCCTGTTTGGGATTTGAAGTTCTAAGTATAGAAATTTATTGATCGCGGGGATCAAAAATGGAAGAAATTTGTAAGGTGAAAATTTTTTTCAGGCACGCGGCCTAGACGAAGAACAATGGTGAAAAATTTTGAAGACTGGCCCTTAATTGCAGGGTATATAATATCTGATGAAATGCAAATTTTTGACAAGTCCCCTCCCTATTAAACATGTCCTCCACCCAAATGATTACCGAAACCACTCAGGAACATCGAGCCCGTTTGCTCCATATTCAAGCGGAACGACAGCAAGCGCGCGAGGCGGAGGCTGCAAGGCAAGAGGCGGAATTCGCGGCGGAAATGGAGAGGTTGGAGGAGGAAGCGGCTCGAGAGGCGGAAGAGAAGAGGTTAGCGGAGGAGAAAAAACAAGAGGAAGCGAGAATCGCTGAAGAGCAGCGAATAGAGAGAGAAAAAAGGGAAGAAGCAGAGCGGGTAATTAGAGCGCGTGACAAGGCATTAGAGCACTATGCGCGAGAACAACAGAAGGAGAAGGATAGGGCCGCAAAGGAGTTAGCGGAACGAAGGGAGCGTGCAGCAACAGCTGCCTCATGTTGGATTGGGACCATGATGCCTCGCGAACCTTTGGGTTCGACAAAGAAAATGTACAAGTCCGCATCCCTGGTCCGCGACAACTCGGACGAAGAAGTTACTCCGGTTGCAACTCTGCGTGGAGTTAAATGCAAAAGAATGACGGCTCAGGTGCGTTTATTTAACCTTGTTTTCCTTTCCTTTAACAACCTTGATTCCAGATTGGCAGAACTCCCCTCCCCGAGGATGACGATCCCAACTCCGGGGACAATGATGACGAACCTCCTTCCCCCCCTCGACTCCGCGAACCTTGTGTTCGCTGCACTACCCAAGGCAAGGCATCGCAGTGCCTTCCCCAACCAGGACATCCCAAGGCTCATGCCTGTGCGGTCTGCCATCGACAACGGCAGAGGTGTAGTTGGTCGGGGGACAATGCTTTGCGCCGCTCACAAAGTAAGCAGACCAGAGTGGAGGAGCCGGTATATTTAGGGGAAGCTAGGAGAATCGCGGAGAAGAAGTTTGGAGGGGTTGAGTTTGGAGAGAAGTTGGATGAGTTAGCATGGAGGATCGGGGTTCTGGAGTGGTTCGCCAGTTGCTCAACGATGGTACTGGAGCAAATCGGTGGAATATTAGAATGAAGAGAAGAAAGGGAGCTCGGGAAGTTGAAGGAGAATGATGAGGATGAAGAAGAAGAAGAGGAAAACGACAAAGATAGTGAAGAGGAAAAGAGAAGGAAAATTTGTGAAGGAAAAAAGCGAGCGGAGTAAACTCCGTGTCGGACCTCTACCTATTTAACTACATTTTGGACTTTGTATAGTATCTAATTGTATTCTATAGTTTTCTTGTTATTGTTGTTTTTGTTTGTGAAATATGATTTGGTTTAGTCTTTTTGTTGAGAGTGTAGTAAGTAAGGAAAAAATGGATTGTGTGAGATGAGGAGGAAAAGGGTTATGATTGGAAGTGAGCTCCGCTACACGGGGAAGGAACCTGCGGGGTCGGAGTAGGAAAATGATTAGGAGTTATAAGTAAATGAGAGGGAAGATGGTTAATAAGTAATGGAAGAGGATGAGCGGTCAATTCGGACCAGGTTTGTGAGGGTAGCAAAGGTGGAAAGCTGGGACAAGTTCGTCCGCGGCGACCCAGGAGAATTCCTCGTCCGTTCCTTTGTATCCAGCCCAGCGGATATAATAACGTAGCGGGCATTTCTTGTATCATTGATCCAACTTAGAGTCCAAGATTTCAGCAATGTTGTATTCCTCTTCTCCATCTACTTTGACGGGCGGCGGAGGAGGTTGATCGCGATTGGGAATAGTATTTGGTGTGTAAGGCTCCAGTTGGGATACATGAAAGACGGGGTGGATACGATTGAGGTAGGAAGGGAGTTGGAGTTTGTACGAGAGAGTTCCTACTTGCTCGAGTATGGTGAAAGGTCCGAGATATTTTTTGGAGAACTTCTCTGTTGGCCGCGTGGTTCGGATGTGTTTTGCTAAAACAAATACCTGTGAATTAATAGGGAATTCGGGGTGAGCAATATGTTTTCTATCTGCTTGCTCTTTGTATCGAGCTTGCACGTTAGTAATTTCTTCGCGGAGGAAGGAATGAATCTCATCTAAATTAACAGCGAAGTCCATCGCTTTGTCGGAGCGAATGTCAATCTCCAGTCTCACCGAGATGTTTGGGTGATAACCTTTGTTAGCAAAGAACGGAGTTAAACCGGTGGATGCGTTAGGAGCGTTATTGTACACAAACTCCGCGATGGGCAGGAGTTTGGACCAATCGTCCTGTTGATACACACAGTAAATCCGGATGTACTGTTCTAGTGTTTGATTAACTCGTTCTGTTTGACCGTCACCTTCCAGGTGATAACCAGAAGTAAAGTGTAATTTCATTGATAAAGCTTTGCCGAGTGCGCGGAAGAAGGCAGAGACAAATTCCGATCCTCAATCTGAGGTAATGTGGTTCGGAACTCCATGTTTGGAGAAAACGTGTTGGACAAATAACTCCGCTAATCCTTTGGACGTGATTTTGTCGTTAGTGGGGATGAAAATGCTTTGTTTAGAAGCGCGGTCCACTACGACAAGGATTGCTGTATGTCCGTCGGAGTTCGGGAGTTGTTCGATGAAGTCCATCGAAATTGAATCCCATGGTCGGGCGGGAACCAGAAGAGGTTTGAGAAGACTGTAGGGTCTGTGTCGACGGGGTTTGTTACGACCGCATACCATACATGAGCTGATGTAGTCGCGGACAAATTCCCATATCCTCGGCCAAGTGTAAAGGCATCTGATTGAATCGAGGGTCCGGTTCTGTCTAAAATGACCTGAAAGAGGGTGATCATGAAAGTATTGTAAGATTTTAAGACGAAGGTTAGAATGGTTAGGAACATAAATGTGATTATCAAGTTTTAGCAATCTATCATTACCCATTGTTATGATGCTATCTCCGGATCTCTAAAGGAAACGGAGGTAACGACGAGGTCGGAGGGATCAGCGAGAGTCACTGAGAACCAGAAAATACTCTGGAATAGGAGATACTGAAGCGTGCTCCTGAGAGTGGCTGATGGACTGGGGAGTAAGATACTAATATTTGTGTGTAGCCGGTACTAATATATATACTTTTTAATGTACAACGGGCGGTCCCTAGCTATCTATAGCGAGGTCCTGAGCGGGTGATCGATCCTCTTGCCCGCACACCTGAACGCTAGACCGCTATGACGGTCTATAGTGGTTGAGTCCGGTTTACGATCACGAGGTCCTGACTATCGGTCAGAGACCTTGTGTTGAGTTTCGAGCGTGGAAGCGTACGAAGCTCGACACCCCCTCTACACTTTAAAATTGAAACCTAAGTCAGAGACGCGAGACAAAACAGAAAGAAAGAAAAGAAAACGGGTGTCTAAAACCGAGACAAAGTTGAGGCTGAATATGAGAGACAGGGGCGCAAAAGATTTGGATAAAATTGCGCAGATTGTGGCTGAAAAAAAATAAACAAAACGTATTTACGGAAACCAAGAAGTCATGGTGCACGAAGGAACTCCTGTGAATGAAGCGGAAGCTCGTTGTCGGTCATTCAATCGTTTGGTGATTCTCTGGGAGAACGAACCAAGCGACTGGAACACAGTCAAGCTCGCGTGGGCGTGGTATCGAGTGTCTTCCGTGCTGTTTATTCATGGTGTCGACAACCCTCAGCATCCTCCTTTGCGCGCTTTTCCCACTGCGTTATACAACCGCTTCACCGAGCTCACCCCATATTACATCCGACAAATCCCTAGTCCAATACTCGCAGAGGCCGCTGGCTGGCATCCTCACGTACTTCGTCACTTGTGCACTAGTCGACCTGAACCGGTGTTTTGTTACAACGAGAATGTCGTCGGTGAAACGTGGGTGGTGTACTTTGGGGCCAACAAGGGTGTGTGGACGCGAACACGATGACGAGATTTATACTAACGGATAGACCGCAGATTCTACAGCCACACGTCACTCACCAGTGCCATTGAAGACATCTTGCAGCATTGGTACGATGACCCAGATCCTTGTAATAATGACCGCTGGCGGCTTGGCAAAGATGTAGGTGATTTAATGGTGAGATCCGGAATTCAGCGCGAGTTTGTGGTTGGAGGGATTTCTTTCATATGGGAATGGTTAACGGGAGGTGGTTTTGTTGAAGATGTATATGACGAGGAATGGGACCCCACCGACGACAACGGGAGTGATTTTGAGGACATGAATTAGCGTATGGTACCAGTGTAGGTGGTGTCCAGAATGGATAGTAAGAATTTATTTATATGCAGAGGTGAAAGGTGAAAAGAATTAAGGAGGTGTAGTGAAAAGTGAAAAGTGAAAAGGAATTGAAGAAGAACGCATGAACCCCGCAGCTATCTAATCCGTGCCCTCGATTTCGAAGTCGGGAAGTTCTGCCTCGGACGATTGCTCCATCTCACGTAGATCGTGAGTAGAAATGTCAAGGAAGTCGTTCAGATTAGGGAGTGGAAGCGAAGTGCGTGCCAGGTAAGGAATTATGCGGAAAGCACCAACAGGCGAACGCCATACGGTACCATCAAGTTCTGCAACAATGTAAGCCCCTCCATGATTACAACGGATAACAATAAGTGGACCCATGTAACGCATGTGGTTCTTTGCAGTGAACGTTTTGGCTATTCTGGTATTTCGAGCTAGAACTAGTGCGCCTGGCTGAAAGTTGTGGTCAATGATGGACTTCTCAAACTTTAGTGATTGTTTGCGGATCCATTCGAGATGGTTGTTTGTGACGTGTAGTCGCATGGCTTCTAGATCGGATACTCTTTTCTGCAATTCGCGTGCACGGCGCGCTAAGAGATCAGTAGTAGTTAATACTGAGGCTGGTGGTGGCAACAAAAAGGTGGCTTCCTCCACGTCGAGGGGAAGCAGCGGGTGTACTCCATGAGACAAGAAATAAGGCGATGCTCCCGTGGAACGGCGGTGAGTAACCCATTCAGCCCAAAAAACGGTATGTGCAGTCGGAGACCAATGATGTTCATCACCATTTGCCGCTTTGAGTAGGCTTTCACGTACGTTGTAGTGTTTTCTCTCGATTACGCCGGCAGCTTGTGAATTATATGCAGATATTGTTATGTGTTGTATGCCGTAGCGTTTTGCAAGTATATCCAACACTTTTACGAAGGGAGTTCCATTATCAGTGATGATGATGCACAAGGTACCCCACCGACACAATATGTCTTCGAATATCCATGCTGCGATACCTTCTCCTGTTTGTCGCCGTAGCTTGCGAAACTCAGGATAAGCGGACGATGAACAACGACCGTGAACTATGTATTTGAACCCTCCTGATACTGGCATCTCCATAACATCCATATAACATTTTGAGAACAATCCCATAGGCTGCGTGACCACTGGCGGGATACGCAGTTTTTTGGTTTGTCGTAGTTGGCACAGATGACAGGTACTGATGTACCACTTCACGTCTTCTCCCATCCGGGGCCACCAAAAACGTGTACGAACTCCTTGTAGAGTAGCGTATACACCTTTATGTCCCATCCGATCATGGCATTCATGCATGATGGATATTCGCTGAGTCTGGCTCAGTACTAATCAATGTGCGCCGTGAGGATCTTTTCGCCACAGTTTCCCAGATGAATCCACGAAGAACTGATAGCAATACTGAATGAACGCTCGATATTGTAAATCGGTTAGCTGTTCCGGGCGTTCTAGCGTCTGTAGATCACTTCGAACTTCTTCTAGCTTGGTATCAATGCGCCGCGCACGATTTGATCATGGAATACTATCGTATGGCAGTGGTTGTGTTTCAGGTTCTGTAGTGAATACCTGTACTCCAAACATGGGATGTAGAATGACTTTGTTTAGAGAGGAGGGTTGTAAGGTGGTAGGATTTAAAATGTGCATGAAGCCGTTGGCATGATCTATCCAGTCTTCGAAGTCGCCGTCATCTTCAGGAAGGTCCCCGGGTTGTGGCGTCCTTCTAGAAACTCCATCCGCCGCGATTCTCTCCGCGGGAACGTGTACCAAGGTAAAAGTAAAAAGTAAAATCCCTGCAATCCATCGATTTATGGCAGCATTTGGTTGAACGTCAGGGTTATTAATCATTCTGCGTATGTACAGGGCGTCGACTTCAACAACGAGGTTCTGTATGCCCGCGAGCCAAAGACGAGTTGCTTGAAGGGATCGGAACAAGCCGTACAGTTCCAGCTTGGCTTGGCTGTATCTGGATTCCCTGTCGTTTAAGGATATAGAGCCAAAATGGTTTACGTATCGGATCACGGGATTGAGCAAGTCTAGTTGGAACAGTACAAACCCAATGCACATATTGCACGAGTCGACCGCTAGCACAACTACTGCACCGTTACGGTAATTGATGGGGCGAATAGCGGGTGAGGCCACTACAGCATCCTTCAAATCTTGCTGTGATTTGGCTTCAATAGCTCCAAATTCGAACGGAATGTCCTTCCGAGTGAGGCGAACCAGTGGTTCTGCCAATGTCCCAAATTTATCAATGAATGAGCGGACAACTCCTACGGTGCCCAGAAACGCGCGAACATCCGTGAGTCGCAGAAGTGGTCCCCAGTTAACAATTTTATCCAACCATGAATGATCTATCTTGCGGCCTTCATAGGAACACAGATGGCCCATTACCACTGCTTCAGACGCCGCGATGACGGCTTTCAGACCTGAAAATGTACCACCGGCATATGTCATGCGTGTAAGGATGCGGTTAACGTTCTGTAGGTGTTCCCAAATAAAACGTCTGATACCGGCATTTGTTGCAATGCACTCGTACCCTCCACTACTTAGCCCGTAACGAGTTGGAGGGCCTTTGATGTTCACATCGTCTAGGTATGGAATGGTGTATTCAGGGATTTCAGGTTGTAGCGTATATGTGACATCTCCATGAAAGATCTGTACTGAATTGGTCCACCCCATTAGAATCGCAGTCAGGCACAACGATCCGAGGGGTGTCTGGAAAGTAGTGTAGTCGTGTGAAGTGATTGATATCAGTCTGTGGTCATACCCAACATACATGTCGAGAAGAGCTAAGACCGATTTGGAAGCATACGACTCCGCGAGATGTTCCAGAAAAGGGACTGATGATGCATCTTGTATGGTAACCGCGTTAAGAGGCTGCAAATCGTGCACTATTCGCAATGAAGTGCCATCCTTCTTTACGACGGTGAACCAACGGGATCTATAGGATGAGCTTGAAGGCTCATATACGCCCGAGTGAATCTTTGCCCTTATGATTTCGACAACTTGGTCCATTAAACCTGGAGGGATCGGAAGCGCTGGTAATCGCCACGGTATGTGTTCGACCACTGGGAACTCGACAGGAGGGAAGTATTCGGGGTTGAATTGTCCTTTCTCTTCTTCTGACCATGCAAATGCCCGTTCATGCAACATCATCAAGTGATGTATTGCTTTCATTTCCTCTGGCCATAAGAAGGCTGAATCATGCACAGTGTCGATGAAATCTTTACGTTCCTGTGTGTAACGACCTGTAGGAACAAAATCAGGAGGATTAGGATTGAGGAGTGGAAGGTTAGCTAAGGGGTCAGTAGGAAAAGAACGGACGACTCGAAAGTTTTCGGGTAAGGTTGTCTGAACCGGTTGTACCCTACGGTGCACAGGTTTATACTTCTTCTTTGAAGCAGCAAAAGTGGTGTTCGTAGTGGTGTTTTCAACATTTGTGTATGTGTGCGAAGAATTTCGATTGAGGGTGGAATATTTTGGATGACATTCGGACAAGATTGCAGTACAATGAAGAATTGAATTATAAGTTGAGGTATTATACAAAAAGAAAGCGTGTGCGTGTAGAAACGCTAGGTTGAGCTGATCAACAGAGGGGGAAGGGCCAAGAATTTCGGAAACGAGCGCCAAGGATATGGTGTCACGGAGATTGGGGCTTGCCGGATTTAGATGAGAGCCATCAATATCAACAATAATGGCGATTTGATCGCCATCTATGCTCCCGTCAAACTCCGTGGATGGCGAAGGGTTGGTATTGTACATCAGGGACCACCCTTCCGCCATCGCTGTGTCAATTAACTTCGAATGTCTCGCTCCTCCCCATTGTGAAAACGAGGAGACTCCCTTTTTACTGTTGGAATGGTGACCACCCTGTTGTTATTAGGATCCATCAGTGTCAAGTGTTGCTCACCTGACAAAAAGTTGTGAAAGATTGCCTGTGTAAGAATTTCGAACGGCCTGCCCAACAGGACGTCGTATGCCGGAGAAGGAATGATATGGACTTGTAGGAACACGGTAATTTCTCTAAAACGGAACGGTACGTCTTTTGCCAGTCCCAGTGTCAAGTCCACGCCTCTGTTCGCGCTCTGAATCTCAATCTTCTTTGTAGGGTCAAAAGCAATTCCCAATGCATTACACACCGCGTCCAACATTCCAACGATGCTGCACCCACCATCCGTGATGCAGTGTACAACCTTTTCTCCTATTATAGCGTTTATGGCTCGAATGGTATGTGCCGGTTTGGCCACATAAAAACCATCTCCCTCTTCAGCATTACCGAAGTGGTTGAAGTAGGACTGGAAGGTTTCGTCGGTTCAATACGGCAACTCGAGCATCAATGACTCTTCGCCATTATCAATGAAGTTTCCTTCTATACCTATGCGTTTACCTGTAACGCTCTCCTTCATTCGTCGACGATAGTCTGGTGCTATCGCGAGCAAGTCCTCGTGCCTCACGGACACGGTCGAGTTAAAACCTGCCTCTATCACTCTCGATACCGCCGCCTCAGATTCGATAGGAGCCTTGTAACGGAAATTCCGTGAGTCTTCTTTTGGTAGAATTCCAATCGAACGTTCTTGTGGTGGCACATAATTTGCAGGTAGTTTGCCAATGATTGGTTTAGGAGGCTTCATGGGTGCCACTGGGCGAGTAGGAATAGGCGTGGAGGGTGCAGGATCAGTTTCAGCATACTGGGGCTTGGCATCGAGTGCGCCATGATTTCTTTTACTTCTTTGTGCTTCCATTTGTAACACCAATGCTTTCACAGCGTCTTGTTCAGACTCATTAACGCTCGGTTCTGCCATAGCGGCTACGGCCAACATTCCCGGACCCTGGTAGCCCCTCAGAGTATAGGCAGTGTGTTGACTACACTGAACACCTTTGTACTCCGCCGGCAACGACGGGGAGACTGATTCCAGCATCCACGACTTAGCTGTAGGATTTTCGCGCCAGTACAATTCGAAACGCGCCTTCAAAGGACCTCGTTTATATCGATCCTCGTCAGGCAGTGATATTCCGCCCCTCATACGCGCAAAACCATTTGCATCCTTTTCTAAATACCCTTTTGCTAACCAGTCTTTCATTTCCTCACATTCACGCACATTCTTCGCCTTGCAGGTAGTTTTTCCGCAGAACCCACACAAACATTCACGTTTTGGTTTTGGCGCTGTTGTGCTACTCGACTGATTATCAGGATTTCGGGCTTGGTTGGATACCAGCTTGTTAACAAGCAGGATTAGGGAAGACATTTCTTGCCTCAGGGTGTCTGCAGGGTTGGATGATTCCATTTTTACAGGCACACTTGCTGTTGAGGGTGTTACGGGGATCGAGACATGATCCCCCAGGCTAAAATTTCGCAAGGGAGTGGAGGCATCCGATAATAAGAAGTTGATTGCGGTTTTGAGTTCTGACAGCGTGTACGCCTGCCCCGTTGTTTTCGACGGATATTTTACTTGAAGTCTGGTATCCAGACGCGTGCGGATGGAGTCGGGGAAAGGTGAGACATAATAGCTTGCTATTTGTACGGCTGACAAGATCCCGTTCGTTTCTAGGGACGACGATACTGCGTGAAAAGATCTGTGGTATTTAGCAAGATCCAATGGATTTGAAATTCCAGCCGTTTTGTGTGCCTCGATGACCTTCTTCAGGTCTTCAATAGTCGCGACAGTGGGCAACAGGGCCTCTGGATAGTTGTCCAGGACTTCTGTCTTGAACTGTGCCCATGTTTTAGTGGAATCAACGTAGGTAGGTAATGAACGCCAGAAACGAGTTGTTTCGGCGTCCGTATAACGAAGGGCCCCTCTCTTCTTCCCTACATCATCCGCATCCAAACCCGCCGCTGTCGCCGCCTTCTCGTATTCGTTGAAAAAGGTAGGAAGCTGTTGTTCGTCCTTAGGATCGAACTTTGGGGCTGAACGCTTGTTTCGAGAGGGGAGTGGAGTAGTCATGGTGTGATGACTATTTGGACCTGTACTGAGGGACTGTGTATTAGACGGCCGCTCTTCTGACTGTTGAATCGGTCGAGTATCTATCTTGGTACATTTTGTATTTGCTCATATGAAACAACCTTTCTGATCTCTTTTTGGGAGCATAGGTTTCGCCCCTGGTCTGGCGAACGAAATATTGACAATTCGTATGTGGTTTCGCTATTGGTCAGGATTTCGTTTCCCAAAACTGACTCTGGATGATTCCCCCTCACGGTGGGCTCCAGATATGATGCTATCTCCGGATCTCTAAGGGAAACGGAGGTAATGACGAGGTCGGAGGGATCAGCGAGAGTCACTGAGAACCAGAAAATACTCTGGAATAGGAGATACTGAAGCGCGCTCCTGAGAGTGGCTGATGGACTGGGGAGTAAGATACTAATATTTGTGTGTAGCCAGTACTAATATATATATTTTTTAATGTACAACGGGCGGTCCCTAGCTATCTATAGCGAGGTCCTGAGCGGGTGATCGATCCTCTTGCCTGCACACCTGAACGCTAGACCGCTATGACGGTCTATAGCAGTTGAGTCCGGTTTACGATCACAAGGTCCTGACTATCGGTCAGAGACCTTGTATCGAGTTTCGAGCGTGGAAGCGTACGAAGCTCGACATTGTCCAACAAGTGTTTGTTTTGTCTTTAGCGAGCTCTGCAGCTTGGAAGGTCCGTGATAAGAATGCAATCGGATGAATTTCGCCATCCGGTAGGATGATAGAGAGGATCGCGGCGAGCGTGTAATCCGAAGCATCGGTTTCGACGATAAGGCAAAGGTTAGGTTGCCAGTGCACTAGGATAGGAGCATGAGTGAAGCTATGTTTGAGCTTCTCAAATGTTTCCTGGCATTTGTCGGACCATAATCATGGTACGTCCTTTCGTGTGAGCCGCGTCATCGGAATAACGATTTCGCGGTAATTATAAATAAAATGCCTATAAAAGTTGGTGAAACCTAAAAATGATTGAACGTCTTTGACTTTCCGCGGAACCGGCCAGTCAACGATAGCTTGTACTTTGTCTTTCGACATTGTCAAGCCCTCTGGAGAAAGAATATATCCAAGATACTCTACCGTGTCCACACCCCATTCGCATTTCGCTAGATTAGCGAAGAGTCGATGTTTCCAGAGTCGGTGGAGAACCTTGCGGACATGTTCGTGATGGGATTCTGTGTTGTCCGAGTAAACGAGTATATCGTCAATGTAGACGATAACGTTAACATCTAAAAGGTCAGCGAATATATGATTAACAAAATGCTGAAAAGCCGCAGGCGCGTTGGTAAGACCAAATGGCATAACCTTCCATTCATAAGAACCCCAGCGGGTTCTGAATGCGGTTTTCCATTCATCGCCTTCCGCGATGCGGACTAAATGATATGCGTGAGTAAGATCGAGTTTGGTATAGAACTTAGCTTTCTTTGGAGCGTCCAATAAGTCTGAAATAAGTGGAAGTGGGTAACGGTCTTTTTTGGTAATCTTGTTAAGACCGCGGAAATCAATGCAAAGTCGGAGTTTACCATCTTTCTTCGGAATGAATAGTACCGGAGCTCCATGAGGGGAGGTAGATGGTTGAATTGCACCTGTTTCCAAGTGTTTGTCGATAAACTCGCGTAGCGCTGCTAATTCCGTAGCAGAAAGAGGGTAAAGGCGACCGATCGGTGGTTCGGCGCCTTCCTCCAGATCAATCTTGAGGTTGTAAGGTCGGTGCTCTGGTAATACTTCAGAATCCACTTCGTCGAAGACATCGGCGAACTCCGAGTACTCCGCTGGTAACGAGGAAGTATTGGTGTTCGTTGCAGGAGTAGTAGAAGCAGCGCGTGCTGCGACTTCAGTATAAACAGCTCGTAGCAATATAGGCTCGCACTTAGCGGCCTTGCAAGCGCAATTAAAAAGCTTCGTGTTTACGAGTGCGATATTGATGTCCGTGTTTTCTAGGCGAGAAGCGGCCAATTGAGCGACCAAAGGGTAGGTGTAGATGGGTTCAAAAGGAAATTTGTCCAATATAGGATGGGGTGACAGGTGAGAGCGAGATTGAGAGGAAGGGCGCAAGGTCTTCGTCGATCTGGTAATGGTAGGCTGATCCGGTGCAGGATCAGTTTCTTCCGGAGTTAGTACTCGCGGAAGCGGGGACGTCGGAGGTAATGGTTCAACTTGCTCAGTGGGACGGAAAGTGATGTTTCATGATACCCAGTCAATCAATGGATTGTAGCGGGTTAGGAAACTGTAACCTAATACAGCCTTGCAAGAAGAATCGAGTAAAGTGACATAGAATGTCAGTAGTAGCAGCTCGCCGGAGGGAAACCAAACATTTAGAGTTGTTGTCTCAGAGATTGGTTTAGGGGATAATGAACCATCAAAGAGTCGGAGATTGATTGGAGGGATAGGAGAAGTAACTAAATTATGGGCTTTTACAAAAAGTGAGTCAATAAAACAATCAGTAGAACCAGAATCAAGTAAAGATAAAAAGGAGATCTCCACGGCAGAGGAATCGGAATGAACGTCGCGTAGTGGTAAGTCAATAGTTAATGAAATCATAAAAGAATGTTCATTATATGGAAGAGTGGACGTGTTGAGTTTTACTTCCCGCATGGTACGAACTTGATCAATGCAACTCCCATGTCGTACCGGGGTACAGGAGTTGCGGACTAGTTTTCCAATACCATGGAAGCCATCTCTTCACTCTCCTACATTTCTGCAGCCCTGCCTTGAGTCTCATGAGCTTTCCTTTTCTCACAATCCTTGAACTTGTGCTTACCACCATAGAAACCACACAACCCTAACTTCTTCTGACGTTCCGATTCGCTTGCAAGGAGCTTGCCATCCGAGCCAAGGTTGTTAGCGAATGCCGGACAGGGCATCGCTGAAGTTGTCGATGACAATGATTGGTATCCTCCACTAGACTTACCTTGTGATCCCGAAAACTTCTTTGGAAATCCAGGTGCCTTGTTAGCGGAGGAGGAAGGGTTGAAGGAAGAACTTGGCGAGTTCTTCTTGAAGGGAATCGGGGCTTTGCCTCCTAACGAAGCACCCAAGGAACGAGCGAGTTCTCTGTTCCACTCTTCTTCTCGTCTCCAATACCGATTGTCCACGCAGAGAACTTCACATTGATACGCCGCTAAGTCCGCGGGTTCGGGGAGACGAGCCATTTCGTCTTTGATATGGCTTGCCAAGCCACGTTGATATGCCCATTTCAGAGCGTTGGTGTCCCAGTTTGTAGACGCCGCGAGAGTGTTGAAGCGGATATTGTAATTCCGCACGTTGTCGGATTCCTTCATCCTCAATGTTCCGAGTTTGTCCTCGGCTTCACCTTGTGCGTCGTACATACTGAAGTTGTCCTGTAATTCCTTCACCAAGGCCGCAAAGGAGGATGTCCAGGCGGGCATCCCGGACAAGTCTGGGTCAAGGATGTCGGGCTCAAACCATTCCTTCGCGGAACCACCTAGATAGGATAGCGTATAGTTGATCTTCCTTTGATCAGTAAAATATGCTGGATGGTCAATGAAGACCAAAGACAATGAAACTAAGAAACCTTTCAGTTTCCGCGGGTTAGATCCGTTGAATACCTCTGGATCTTTAACCTTAGACCTTGCGGTCTCAGTCGGGCTGCTATTCGCGCTCATACCCCATAATACTCCTCCGAGGTTGTCTAAAGTACCCCAGAAGGAGTTGAACAACTCAATGATTCGTTGTTCAGCAACCTCCGATTGGTTGCTTGCCCTTGCAATTGGGCTCCTAGAACAGCTAGGATGACGGGAACTGCGAGGCGTTCCAGGTCCACCAGGCCCTTCTGGTCCTCCTGGACCTTCAGGGTCCGGGTCTCCCGGGTTGGCTGGTATTTCAGGACTTACCTCGTCCAATGCTTCCGCATTCTCCAGTTCTTCAGGAACTTGAGCAGGGGTGAAAGATGATAACCAATCCCGTGAGGGACCGGGGAGAGTAGATAATTGCTGGCACATTCTGTCAGCAAGGGTGATGGTAGTTGGAGAAGGTGGAATTTCCATCTCCGAGGTTGGTATCGCCGTGCGATTAGAGCGCGGCGTGCGGACTGTGACAGGGTTGCCATCAGCAGTATAGAGTACTTGGTACTCAAAGTTGGATTGGTCAGGGGAACCAAGGGCATGAAGTGAAGAAACCCAAGCCATTGCGGGTTGGCTTGGTGCTGGACCAAAGGCAGTGTTCCTACGCCTAGGAAGCCCTGCTCCAGAGATAGATTCCGCAAACGGTGCGAACAATGAAGCGTTCGTCGCAAAAGGATTTACCACCACTGTCTCCTCCGGGATGTTGTCGGAGTTGTCAGTGTTGGTCTAGGCTCTTCTACTCCTGGTATTGACCATTGAGGAAGGATTAAAAATGGAGGAAAAGGAAGTGAAAATGTGAAGTGTATGATGTGCCGAGTTTGAGTTTAAATATACTGTTATAATCGTGCACAAAGGAGGATCGGATGAGGTAAAAGTGGAGTTAATCTCCACAGAGTAAAGTCTGAAGCTAAGAGGAACAAGCTAATGGAGGAGACTCGATCCTTCGGAGGTAGTCGGACGTTGGCAATATTATTAATATTGTCCTCGACACGTCGCTGTCCAAAAGCGAGGGGAACAGAAGGTAATTCCGATCGCGGAAACTCCGTAATCATACTGAGGTAGTCGAAAGCGAAATAGAAGGAGTTATTATCTATTGAGATAACTACCACTATCAAAGGGTTCTATCAAAGTCGATATTTTAACTAGGGTGCTACCTACTGGATATCATAGCTTTATACTTTACAGCTAGCTAAGGTACGCACCGCTTTGCTATCTCCAGATAGGTAGATTAGACATGTGGACTGCATGTTGGAAAACAAAGGAATGTCCAAAAGGGTTAACTAACATTGCTTAACGATGAGGAAAAGAAACAAGAAGTAAATGGATCGCGGAGTACAGCTCCACGACAGAGTAGGAGTAAAAGGAAACGAAGTAATACCGGCGGAGGGATCGTGGAGCCTCGGAAAGACCTTGGCTTCGCATGAACGTAACAAGGTGATATGGAGTAATCGTACGATATAAAGTATGTGAGGTAAAGGGAAGAAAGGAAAAAGGAAGCAAGCAGTAGGTAAGGGTAGTCCCGAGCTATCTGTAGTCCCAGGAGCCGGGAAGCCGAGTGTATGTGCCGGGAGACCAGGTGTAAGCGCGGGCAGTGCTTACATCCTCCCCCATTTTGGAAAACCAAAAATGGTAATCAGGAGAAAGAATTACAAAGAGTTGACCAAATCCTTAGGGCCATCTCCACCCGCCAGAGCCCAGTCGTAGAGCAGAGCAATCACGCAAAGAAGCATAGGACAACCAGTGGTCTTCGCTCAGAGGTTGGCCAGACAAATGGACCAGGAATTGCCACCCTCAACCACATTTCCGGGAGTCTAAGATGCATTCTATGTTAAACTCCTCCATTCTGTTGACAATTACAGGTGTGGGCCATTCAAGTTCACGCCCAGGAATAGGTTGCTGTCATTAGGCTTCCAACGCTTAAGCTGGTCAACATAGAATGAAGGGAAAAGGTTTGGTTGAGAGGGGATATCAAGAGTGTAATGAGAAGTCTCAGGGTAAGCTTTTATAACTTCGTATGGTCCATCAAAATGAGGAAAAAACTTTGCAACACGTCATTTGCCCACCTTCTTATAAGCCTGGCGGTGGTTCAAAGTCGAGAGCAAAACCAGATCTCCAACCTGAAAAATCTTACAGGGGCCCCTGGACTTATCTGAATGGAACGCTTGTAAAACTTTCGTGCAATACAGGTTATCGCGAGCCTCGATTTCCAGAAGGGAGAGTCATGTTAGCAGGGCAAGGGTGTCTTTTGAATTGGAATCCAGTTTGCAGGGGGGGACAGTATTGTTGGATATCAAAGGTGGAATTACACAAGGAGCGCGCCCATACTGCAACTGGAACATGGAGAGACCTGTAGATGAGTTAACAGAGTTCATAATATTGAAACGAATTTTTGCAATGCAGAGACCCAACCCTTCTGGTTACGTTCACATGGAAATGGATTGCCTGGTTGATGGTTTTATTGGAATGCTCGCTCGCGCCATCCGTTTCAGGGTGGAACGACGATGACATCTTAAGTTTAACACCAGTCAATCGATGTAAGTGTTGCCAGAATTTTGATACAAAAAGCTTGTTGCGATTAGAAACAATGGTGAGCAGAAGCCCATTATCGCAGTACCAGGCATCAAAGAACAGCTTGGCAAAGGACCAGGCAGAAATGTCTAGAGTGGTCAGAACAAATTTCAAATCAGAGTTTAAACAGTCAGTCATTGTAACGATGCAATCAAACCCATTGTCTAGGGGGAGGGGCCCGATAAAGTCAATAGCAATGCTTTCGCAACGTGCGTCGGGAACAGGCAGCGGATGCAGTGGACCTTTGGGGTTTTGCAACATCCAACCCTTGTTTTGCTGGCAGTCACCACAACCTGGCACGTAAGTCTGCAAAAGGTCACGTTTCATGTGTGGCCAGTAATAAGAATCTACCAGCAGCACATAGGACTTATCACCACTGAAATGTCTGCATGAATCATGGGCCAGGTGGTATAAATTTTCATGGAGCAAACCAAAGGCAGGGATGTAGAGGCGACCATCCACGTACCATAGGTTATCATGATGTACAATCCCAGGAATGAGGGATCCTCCATTTTGTAGCTTTAATACAAAAGCATCAGATTGATACCCAAGTTTGACATTTTGCAAGAAGTCATGGTCTGCCTCCAAGGGGAGAATGGACGCACACGTGAACAGGTTAGCTTTCCACAATGAAACTGTGTCCTCCACCTCCAACGAGGGGGGCACGAAATGATCAGAGGGAAGAGATCCCAGGCAAATTCTGCTGAGCGCATCAGCTGCAGGGTTATCCTTGCCATGGATATAAGCAATATCAAGGTCGAACTGAGATAGCTCCTCCTGCCAGCAGAGCTGTCTCTGACTCAAGTCCTTCTGGGTTTCAAAGTTCTGGAGTGTGCAGTGGTCAGTGAGGACAAAAATTTTCATGCCAAGGCAATCTGCATGCCACTTCCGCAGACAGCCAACAATGGTGAACAACTCCTTTTCATGTACCGGGTAGTTGAGCTCTGCACTCAAAAATTGTGACAAGTCAAATGCAACAGGCCACGCAGTCCCTAAGGTACAACCATACATCAGCACACCTCCTCGGCAAAAATCACTTGCATCGGTAATGAGGAAGATTTTATTATCCTTCATGTCATCGTGGTCAATCACTGTCAAACACGCCAAAGAAGCCACGAGCAACTTCACCAAAGTGAATGCAAAATCATGTTCAGAAGACCAAAAGGGGAAATTTTTGTCACATTCCTTCATAGTGAGCAGTGTCAACAAGCGAGTGTGTTCTGCCAGCATATTCAGGTGTCCAGCAACAAAACGGACCATTCCAAGGAAGCGACAAACCTCAGGTGTACACCTTGGTGTAGGATAATTAACAATAGCTTCCACTTTCAAGGGCTTCCACCCCGCATCGTGAAACATGGTGCCCAAGAAAGTCAAGTTCAGGCAAGAAGAACTTACGTTTTTGAGGGTTCATATAGAACTTATTGGCTCGCAGTGCTTCCAGGATGAGTCGAACATGCTCTGCATGTTCCTCTTCAGATGCAGAGAAGATAATGATATCATCCACATAGATGTAACAAAATTTCCCAATGAATTGGCACAAAGCCTGCATGATGTGGCGCTGATGGCAAGAGGGAGCGTTATGCAAGCCTTGGGGCATGACAGTCCATTTGTACAAACCAAGAGGCATGTGGACAGCGCACAACTTAATAGAAGCGTCGTTGAGGCGAGTGTGGAAGAACGAGTCCGTCATGTCCATCTTACCCCACACCTTTCCTTTGGCACAAGCTGAAATGATGTTGTCAATACACGGCAGTGGGAAACAATCGGGCACAGTATTTGTGTTCAACAAACGGAAGTCATTTACCCAATGCGGAAGTACCAAAGGGTCTGCTTTTGGCACAAGGAAGGTGGGAGACGAATAAGGTGAATTTGAGGGTCGAATACGGCCAGCTTCTAAGTGTTGTTGAATCAAGGTATTCCAGGCATCTTTAAACTTACGAGGCAAGGCATAACCTTGTGTCTGGAACACTTTATCAGCATCTTTGAGCGTGATACTGCAAGTGAAGTCATCTGGCAGAGCAGAAGTGTGCATGATTGGAGTGAACACATCAGCGAACTCAGATTAAAAAAGAGTTGGACAGGGCATCGAGGTGTGCACGATGCTCCAAAGACTCCACTCATTCACAAATAGCAGCAATGAAATTAAAGCAATGAACAGGGAATTCAGAAACAGTGAAATGACAAAAACGTACATGATTCCATGCCAACGAGGCCGCCTGTTGGAATACAACTTTCTTAGACTTGAGCAGGTCCTGTTGGGAATGGAACAAAATATGTCGATGTTCGATGGGAGGCAATATGGATAATACAGGCGAAGCAATCACAGGGTTCAACAAGTCAAAGCCACAGGATTTGTCAACAACAGTCCAGGCACTATAGTCCATAACAAGATTATTGAAGGTAAGACAAGGTAGTCCGAGAATCATAGGGGAACACAGTGAGGGAGCAACAAGTGCACGCATGGAATGCGAGCGCCACACTAATTTAGGGTCTTCAAGAACAAGCTTGCAATATTCTGTGGAGCAAAAAACTTTGGGTTTCCCAGAAGACATTGCCAAGGACATCTTCTGGGGTCGCCACAATTTGTTGCATTTCAACCCTAAGGCAGAAACCAAGTCAGCACGGATCAGAACAAACAGGCAAGTGCTGTCAAGCAGCAATTTCACTGTTGTGAATCCCAAAGGCCCAGTTACTTTCACAAACTATTCAAGGTGAGGCAACACAAATGGCATAGTGTCCACAACATCCAAAGAAGCAGGGTCACTCACCGAAGGTGCAGAGCAAGCACACACTTGGTTTGACACATTACTGGACATACACAATGACCTTCCTGAGTCATGTCCATTGAGAGTGGAGTGTAGATTACCATCAAGGCATTCACAAATATCAGATTCGCCATCAGCACGACAGACTCCATTATTCTCCGAGGAAGAAGGTGAATGCAACTCAGAATGGAAGCGGTCATTGTACAACTCAACGGAATCCTGATGAGAACCAACAGGGGAGAACTTGCAATGATGGGTATTACAGCCTTGTGGGGGCGAGTATGGAGAATGCCCTCCAATACTGTTGTCATTGCAGTAATCATTCACACTATGGTGGGAGGGGATCAAGGTGGCAACTGGCTTTGACACTGGAGCACCAGCCAACTCATTGTAATTGAAACCATGGTTGAGTGCAGTTCCATAGATTCCAGTGCCAGTAGAGACATGAATGATATTGCATGAGCCATAAAAGGCAGAAACATCATGGCGCCGCATGCTGGAGTCTGGTACACTTTGCACCTCATCAAAATCGGGCAAATCAGTAAGTGCAACCCTGTCGTGTATCACAGCCACAGGACAAGCAGCAGAAGGAGCAGCATTGTTTTTCTTGAGAATTAATTCATAGGGGATGCTGTTATTGGGAGTGTTACAACTATGCCAAACCCAGTTGTGCAATGGTCCGATCACACCAATTATTGAACCATACAACTGTCTTTCATTATATTGGCTCTGTGTAACGGCCCATATAGCCCCTAGGTATTATCTTATCTAGATTAGATAAGATACAGTAAAAATATCAATATCTCACAATGAACTGTATAGTTCATCATTTATATAAGTCACATTTAGATAAGCTAGGGTAGAGCTTTTTCACCTAGTAACTACATACCGACTTTTAATAATAAAGACTTGTCGTGTTCATACTGTGTGAACTAAGCATTATAAGCATTAAGCTATCTGAAGCCCAAACGCTCCAAATATCATAACCATCCTAACGGATGGTTACACTCTGTATCTCCGCTTATATTTTGGATCTGGACAGATGTGTCCGAAATGTTCGAAATTCTGTTATAATCATGCAAGGGAGTTCACTATCATTCACTTTCTACTTCACTCTTGTCAACTAATCACTCGCTTGCCTCTGGAGCTCCGGTCCAGTGCGATGTGATGTGATTTATCCTTCACTTGTAGTTAACAGTCATACATTCATTCATCCTAACACATTTACTTGTGATTTTGATTATCAGTCATCATTAGATACATGTGTTACTTTCTTACTCTGGTTAGCTACAAGCATTAGTACTTAAGTAGATTGTTTCATATTGTTCCCCAGCTTGAAATCACAACACACAAGTTATATCCTTCTTTATTTCGGACCGCACCGGACATATGGACAGTGCAATTTTTCCGAAATTATATTAATTCTTCACACTTCACTGGGACACCCAGATAGCATATAGGGAGCATTGCTAATAGCTTCGCTGAAGTCCCTTACTTCTGAAGGACTGTGTAGCCTTCGCTTGTGCAATCACCATAGTTCCCACACTTTGGAGCTTCGCACTTCGCACCAGAGCGTCGGACAATCAACCTCATTCTTCACGGCTGCATAACCTTAACAGGGAGCAGCAATGTGTATCTTGTTTGCGAGGGCCACGTCCTCCTCATTCAGAGGGCAATAGGGGACAGACAAATTTGGAGGGCCATTGTTTGGGCAGTTGCCACTGAGATGACCAGCAAACAACTTGTAGCAGCAGTAGCAAGCCTCGAGCTTGTACAACAATTTTTTTTGGTCAAGCTGGAGCTTTGGGAATCTATGGGATTTTGAGGCTGAATGAGTAGCAAGGGGGCCCAGGACTATAGGGTAGTTTGCTGTGGACGAAGGAGTCATAATTTGATCGCTTCTAGTTTCGCGTTTGGGAACATAAGTCGGAGTGGAAGAAGTAGGAGGGCGGTGTTCCTCCACATCTTTGCAAGCCGCCTTCCAATCCGCATACGGGAGCTGTTCAGAAACTCTACAGTCCTGAAGGTCTGTGTGGAACTTGTCAGGCAACTTCTGCATGATAAGGGTTTGTAGCACTTCGTTCAAACAATGGTACATAGTGCCATGTAGATGACGGTTGTGAGTTTCCATCAAGGTCACCAGCTTTGAGAAACCAGTGGGGTCGGCAAGCATAACATATTTTTCATGCTTCATGTCATACACCCACACCCAGTCATTTCCCAAAATTTTATCACAAACTATGTCAAAGGAAGGATGACAGGCAAAGTCATTGGGGATAGAACCCATCCCGTTCAGCTTAATCCAATCTTTATTTGCTAGGATATCTGAGATTTTGGAAAGGATATCTTTTAGGGAGGCCCATTTGGCAAAACAGCGGAGGAACTCCTTCTTCTTCAAGGCTTCATCCGTGATATCGCGGTCTTCAAGGTTGGTTGTGACATAGCCCCAGAGTTCTTCCAGTGCATCAAGAGAAGGATTAGGTATCAAAAGCTGACATCCCGTTTTCGAGGTCCCCATATCAACCCATCCACTCCCACTGACATTACATGCCATATCACTTGAGATGGATGATTTGGAAGATGAAGGAGAAGGAATTCAGGATAAGGGCAATGAGACTCGATCTGAAGTAAGGGGCGAGGCGTTGGCAGGTTCAGATGGTGATTCGGGGATCGGATCAAAGGAGGTTATAGCTGGTGTACTCGAAATTGGGGATCATACTGAAGAGGCGTATGTAACACTTCTACGTCAAGCCTGCTCAGAGCAATCTTTCGCAACAGGTGTTACAGGTTTTGGACATGAGTTGTTTGGAACCACAGGCATAAACCTATCAGGAATCGCGGTGAGCGATAGATTCATGTATGAAAACAACACGAAGTTTAGGACTAAAAGAAATCAAGGTCAAGGGCAAGGAGGTCACATGGACAAGCAAGAATCGAGGTAAACAGTGGGTATCGAGATCAAGGAGGCCAAGTATATGCACATAGGCACCACACAGGCAAACACGAATATTGTGTGTTCAAGTGTTAATATATGCATATATATCACATGATATATCAATGGCAAGTTTGACGAGGAGCTTGCAACAGTGCAAGAGAACAAGAATGAAATACAAAAGGTGAAAATGATACACACAGAGTGTTGTTTGACATTTTGTCCAAGAGGAGTGTTTATGAATATCAAAAAAAAAGTGGAAGTGTCATATACACGACGAACACTCACGTTTGGGCAAGATGATACGAACACAGTATATTCCAGGTGATATGGAGTAATTATACAATATAAAGTATGTGAGGTAAAGGGAAGAAAGGAAAAAGGAAGCAAGCAGTAGGTAAGGGTAGTCCCAAGCTATATGTAGTCTCGGGAGCCAGGAAGCTGAGTGTATGTGCCGGGAGGCCGGGTGTAAGTGCAGGCAGTGCTTACACAAAGGTGACTTTTACCGTTCCCTATGACAATATGTGCATGTCAATTTTCCTTCAGAATCCCTCAGATCCAAGCAGACAGCTTTGTTGCTGTCATTGACCTTCTTCATGTATCTTGACTTGCTTGTCTGGCAGGTGTCTAAGGTGTCTGTGAAAGCTGTGCCCAACCACTAACACAAAATCCAACTGAGCCAAAAGGCCACTATGACAAGGTAATTGTCATAGGTGATTGGAACTATATATAGTGCATGTATTAAGATCTTTGGCATGATCTTAACAGTGTCCCACCTTTCTACTGAAGCTCTTCCTCCACTGTCGGACCATGATCAGGCCTGTATACTATGGCAAAGAGTTATGGCTATAAGTTTATATCTATATACATCTTCTCTTGCTTCATCTAGAAAAAATACCTGTTGCCTAGGCTTCAAAAAATTACACTGATAACACCCCAGGATGACCAGAGAGCCTGTGCTGCTCTGGTAGCAGAGGTACTTTCAGAATGCCAAGAGACACTCCCCTAATCATGTGCAAACCTGGGTTATACAAAAGAACATAAAAAAGCCTCATTGGTTTTTATTAAGTTCTGAGCTTCCCCAGGTAAGGTCATTTCAAGCATTAAGAAAGTTGGGGCAGAATGACTGCTCTCAAATCTCCAGCAGCTTTATTTAATACA
>MU790523.1:0-172867 GCA_027886635.1 Lentinula boryana
GGGCAAAGCTCGTGTAAGCCTTGTCGATTTGGGATTGAAGTTTGTCGATGGCGAGATCGTAATTTTCGAGAATGTCGACCTGCTCTGGTTCACTGCGTAAAGCAGATCGTTTTCTCGTCTTGGCTGAAAGTGCTTGGGCGAGGCGCTTATAATCGAGCTCCCATGTTTGTCCATTGAGCTCGGGACGCATTGTGTCCTTCAATTCCTTTTGGGAGACAGGCGGAGATCCATGGTCGCCGCTATGAGCAGACGTCGAATTGCGTTTTGGCGTGGATGACACTGACATTGAAAGCGAGTTCAATGTTGTTTAAAGCAATGTGGTCGACACGTGCTTCAATGTTTGCAAGCTTGAGAAACCAGCCGGGCCGCCTTTTGTGACTTTGTTATCTATAGCTACTTGTACTGATAACAATTGAAAAAGAGGCATACAGTTCACTCAAAGTGTTATATGTTTTGTTCCAATGTCGAGACACTCGTCCAGGACTCACGTTAAGTACGCTTGTTATTACTGTGGGACTAGCTCAGCAATGCGCTGGCACGAGGAGAACACGCTTGCTTGAGTCCTTTACCATATACCCGATATCGCTTCTTCATTCAATATTCCGTTCCTTGACCGTTCGCAACATAACAAAAAAAGTTTGAGGGACGCTTTTTTGCCAGGTTAAAGGGTCAAAGCAGCGAAATAGAGATTGACTTAGATAACAAACCGGAACTCTATAGCTTAAGCATAGTCCAGATCTGCGCCATATGAAGAACGAGCAAGTTGTTGAGATACTTTCTACTCTTCCAACAGTAGAGACACTCCGGATGAGCTCTTCCTATTGTTCATGCGTTTTCAATTTTTCCGGCGGCGCATGTTGTATCTGCCCAAAGTCGTGAAGACAATCAATATTCTATGAAGAGCAACTCACCTCCACGAAATCCACTCAAGAAAAGGGTACTGCTATGACAGAGGAGCTTCAGGTTGTGGCAGCCAGGATAGCAGCATAAGAGAACGACGAAGCGATAGTAGACCGAATGTGTTATGTTATTTCGGAAAACAGGAGGAAGTTAAGTACATATATACTGTTAGTGTAAAACTCGACCAGCAAGTTGGGGATTACCTAGTCTCGTTTGAATCGAGCTTTATACAAGGTACATTCTCTGAGAAACAAAAGTTCCTTCACAACCAAGACCAGTACAATCAGTCATTGACTACCGCATAAATGTTCTTTTCCTGACTATTCATCAGCAAAATCGGAAATGTATAATCCGTGTGGAGCCACGCGGATTATACCGAATTATACCAAAATGGGCCTGTATTGCCGTGTATTGTCCCGGGGGGGCATGCACAAATACAATATAGCTACACCTCGAGTTAAGGTGACTAGCTCATTCACTATCTTTTGGAAGTTTGTAGACCTCCGCAAACGGATCCCAAGAAGGATCTCCATGCCTTTCATATTCCATCTCTTTTGCAATCCTATTTGCGTGCTCCTCTCCGTATACCTCCTGAACATATGCAAGAGCAGAATCCATACCGGCAGTCACGCCTGAAGACGTCCATATGTTCCCGTCTACTACCCATCGGGCATGCGCTACCCAGTTCACTTTTGGACCCACTTCTTTTGTCATCGCCCAGCCTTGCTTGTTAGACGTGGCACGCCTTCCGTCCAGAACTCCGGCTCGTGCAGCCACCCATGAGCCGTTACAAATTGTCATGAGGTACTTCAGGGAAGGGTATGTTCGTCGGACGAAGTCATATAATGGATCGAGATCGTCCGCCTGAAGGCCGTATCCTCCGGGAATAATCAAGACATCGAGGGGAGGAGCATTGGTGAAAGTATGTGTAGGTACAACTGACTCCCCAAAGTTTGACTTCAAACGGTTCAAGGAAGGATCGTGGGACTTGGTAGAAACTGGCTCCAGAGTCTGTGCGATGATGCTGAGATTCATCGGAAAGTTTAGAGATAGGAGGTTGAGGATGTCCATTGTGCCAAATGCATCCAGTGCCTTGGAGACCAGTAAGCTCGAATTTTCAGCAATTCATTGTGTATTGCGGACAACATACCTGAAATGTCGGGAACACCAGTAACCCGTAATTTACTGGAAGACCTAACATAATAGAACGACATCATTAAACTGAGGAGTGTTGAAGGGAAATAGAATTTTCACCTTCTCGTTCTGTCTTGCGAGGTTCAGTGGCCATATTGTTCTATGATTCGAATGTGGGAGAGAGAGAGAAAAAGCCTATCGATATTTATACGGCACATGCCCGGGATGTCTCAACGGCCGTAGCGTGTTTCCAGCGTATATGGAGATAAACATCAAAGCTAATAATTTCCGATTCTATAGACCCTTGTACCTATATACGGGCATTGCACTGCAACTCGTACTCACTTATCTCATATGCTATTTTATCTTTCCCGAATTACTGCGCAGTCTACCGCTACTGAGAATATATTATTCACTCTGTTCATCCTAGTGGTTGTCGTCCCTTTCTCATTCTTTTTCCGCAATCGGCGGCATCTGTGCACTCGCATATTTCTACCTCATCCGTAACCCGTTCACTCCGCTCCATCCATTCATTCTCCTATCGCATACGATGTCATCCAAGCTCGCCAGTGATTAAAGCTTTCTTATTATCTCGTGACCACCATATACTCAGCTTAGTGTACATTAAGTATCTCTCCAAAAGTTCTACATTATCTTTCATTACTCTGTACACGTAGTACGAGTTGCCTTTGTTTGTATCAGGCGTTGTTATTCAGAAGGGCCAGAGATAACTATTCCCAGAATCGTATAACCATCTGTAGCGCCTTTCAAAATGAGAATGTAACAACGGGTACGAAAATTTAGGACCTCTTTCACATTCGTCCCTGGCTTACCGCCTTCACTACTGCCAGTAATGTGCATGAAAATGTTGCCACGAATGTGAAATTATACTGCGGATTTATTCAAATCAAGAGTTGCATGATATATGCACCAACTTGAAGAATCACTACCTTCGTTTCTCGTTCCGTGCACGATAAGATACAGCATATGTACTGGTCGATGTCTGCCGAATGATAGAGTTAAGGTGTGAAGTTGAAGAGTATCAGCCTTCTGAATGTGCCTTCAACTGGAACTCCCTGCCAATCCCTCGTTGTCTTTACGAGGTTTACGTTGGAGGATGAGGATGGTGTCATACATCGTTGTAATAGCAGGCTAAACTTGATCTTAGCGCAGGGTGTTGGACTCCAAAGCAGAGACGGAAGTTTCGTCGTCGTCAGATTAATGACGAACCCTTTGCCTTCAAAGACTATCAAAGAGTCCGGGCGAGGAAAAGATCATCGCGTCTTCTAGCTTGATCACATGGATTTGGCTCCAGACGTTTGGACTGTGGGAGGACAAGATCTGGTTTGTTTCGTTTGAGCCAAAAATGGTTTGTCGAAGTCTCTTGGCCATGGCTGCAAGCTCGGCCCGTACTAGTCCCAAACAATTCCCTCAATTCGCAATGGACTACATATTAATTCGAAATCAGCTAATATACACAACTGGGTCATGTCAGGTCATGTCACTTGAAAAGGGCTATGACACCGTCGTGGGTGAAAACGCTAGTCAGATTTCGGGCGGACAGGCACAAAGACTCCAAATCGCTATGGCGCTCGCTAGACCCTGTCGAATTCTGATTCTTGACGAATGCACCAGTGCATTGGATCCGGAAAACCAGAAGGAGGTGTTGGATACTATACAGGGGCTTGATAGAAAAAGTCACACCACCGTTATGGTCACTCACAAGGTGCCAGCGATGACTCAGATGTGCGATCGAATACTCGTGGTCGACAATGGGAGAATCGTTGAGGAGGGCAAATACGACGACCTTATGGAACGCAGAGGCGTCTTTGCAACGTTGGCTAGTGGCGGTGAATGGTTTGGCGAGTGATGGTACTGCCATCCACTATCCTTTTTTTTTTCCTTTGCTACTTCTTATTCTTCACTTAAAAATCTCTCTCTCTCTCTCTTCTTTGCGCTATATCGTGCATCTACCTCTCTCTTCAAGCATTATAATGGCTCACTTCAATTCTTCTTTCATTTGTAGTAGTACAGTATACTTTCGTCACTTCACCGTTAGTGAATTGTCTTGATGACTTCCAACCTCATTTGTATCACTTTTACTGCATTGCATTGCTCACGAATACTTACTTACAAGCTACGAATTTTTGTATCTAGTACGATATACTGGGTGATGAATTAAATAGACATCCTTATCCCAAATCCCTCAGGCTTGCCAAGCAATTGCCTGCACAGTAGACCGAAGTTGGGACTTCACAACGAATGGCCCGTAGATAAATTCGACTCGGGTTTGTCCTGGCTAGTAGCAGCAGGAAACTCGGCAAGAAGAAAATAAAACTGCGGGTGATAACGTTCAACCAACGCTCGACTCGTACGAGCTATCCAAGATACGCCCCTTTCTGCGTTGACCACGGGAAGGAGGAGAATGAGAACTGAAAGATCCGTAAACGTCGCTCCTCATCACTCATCACCTAAAAAATGCTGTGGGATATATAGAGCACAGATTCTCGAGGGAAAGAGGAGTGATATGCCTCAGAAGACAGAAAATCACTCATGGGAAGTTATCGAGATGATGAGTGCGCGAAAACAAGCGAGAGGGTCAGTTCAAAATCCAGCCCAGTTTCAGGTTTTGCTTCTGTCAGTATGTTCATTAGGCTAGCTAGTCGTATCTGGGGCGATCATGAGCGATGAAGGAGACCTACACAGCCTGCACGGATAGAAACGATGAACGAGTTGACTTTACCGTCCTTATCGTATATTCTGACTATTTTCTGCTTCTTCATATTCCACACGTGTACATCCATACTAGAACATGCCTACAGTTCACTATCCGAATCGCCGGATCCTCTGGGCCTTAGGCTTAGATTTTAAGAATCGTCTGAGTGAGATACATACACATAATACAAGTTACAGCTATTGTGTCGACTTATAATCACAGGCACCCTATGTACATTGTACAAACTGCATAGCCAGTTATGTAGATAGTGGCGATATGAGACGAAGCAAGATAGCACGCGCACTTTCCGCTTCACCACTGGCTGACGAGATGGTATTCTCTCTGCGGAAAATATCTATCACACATGAAATCGGAGGAACAGGCTGGGCTGCTGGTCTGGAATACGCTGTCAATGCGAGGAATTTTGTGACCATTGGGCAGTCATACCTGAGCAACCAATTGATCTTTCGCATATGAGTTGTGTCAAATTTCTTCTTCTGAACTTTCATCTTTTTACTAGGCCGCTCAGGTATCAAAATTGAAGCTGCCGAGCTGGACGCTGGAGTGGTTCCATTACTAGACTCGGCCAGAGCAGCAAGCGTTTGAAGTGGCATGCGTAGCTCCTGTAGAAGAATGTCCCGCATTCTGCTGACTGTATCTTCCAGCCTTTCCTTCATCGTCAGCTCGATTCGTTGTATACCGGGGATCGACCACTGGTTATAAAGTTTCCCATGACATCCCCTGGTCTCGATAGATCCAAAGGAATTGAGGAAAGCTTTGCACAAAAAGCAACTACGCTTACTGCATCCCATGTACTGGAAGAGATTCTCGATAGTAACACGGGATTGCGCTAAATGCAAAATAATCTGTAGCTCTGCATGGACTTGCAGAGACTGTTTCTGCCGTTCGTCAAACTTTTGCTGTGCCTTTTCAACTGAACATGTAGGAGAGATGTATCTCCGAACGGTAATCTGGTTCAAAGGTCGAATGTCGAATAGGCGTAATGTGTCCGACAATGTGAGTGGACTGTGGATACTGATTATTTCATTCCGACTCTTTGTGATGGGGAGAACTGTAATTGAGCGAAAAATCAGAGGGATTCGTAAAATTTTAAGAAAAGTGCAATGAGCTCTCCAAAGGCGTGCAAGAAATCCGATTGACTTCCACAGTTGATTACCGCTCTTGGACTTGATTTGGACCAGATTCTGCGCCAAAGGGATTTTCTGGATCTGAAGCGCCTGACAACAGAGACGTCCGAATTCATTTGTACCGCACGGTTGTTCAAGAATATCAAAGAAAAGGTTGAGCGAGTGCCTGAACTCATTATTGTCAATGAGACTCAAGGTTTGGCGGTGCTCCTGAACCTTTTTCAACAATCGACCACGGTAATCCTGGAGACGAGGTAAGTAATAGTTCAGAAGCAAATTCCAGAGGGAGGCTCCTGAAATCGAGAGACGTTCAATGGACCTTCCAATCTTAATTGTTAGTAATCGTACCTGAGCCATCAACATTTCGAGCTGCAAGAGCACACATTTCTGCGGAAAACTTTTCGAGGAAGGATATGTCCTTTACCCTAAATCCTCCATTGCGTGCCACCCAGATCACAACGTGGTCTCCAGACTCTCTCATAATTGTGCATGCTACATGCTCAGCACCTCTTTGATTAGAGATGACCTCTGCAAAGCGATCTAAGAATCGCTGTTTTATTTGTCGGTGAGGATCATTGACAAAAGGAGCGGATTGGTTTACACATTTAAGTTCCAATTGACGTCCATTTCGTAGGGACAGGAGGTTAATGAGAGCATTAAACACCCTCAGTTTCTGTGTCTCCCAGGTGAAACTCGAGGCCATTGTGAGCCACTTTTGAATGCGTAGCCTTGGATGTCAATTGGAACTTCTTGTAGCATCAATGGCATCTGAGTGTTCTTATAAGCTCCTCAAAACAAAGTTCCGCAGGCTTTCGAAGTTGATTACGGTTAGGCTGCGGCCAGAACTGGTGAGAAGGTTTCGTAAAGCGTCAAGCGAATCATGGGTAGTAAGAACATTACTCGGTCGTAATGAGGCCATGCTGAAACTTCCACATCAGAGGATGGAACGAGAATAACAGCCTGAGAAATCGAGGCTTGCCTTTGGGAAACTTAATACAATACACTTTACAAGCTCACCATACGTACAAAGTAGTAATGCCATCCAGCTTGGTATCTAACTTGGTTTTGCCTCGAAACAAATTCATGAAAGCCTATTTCTTGCTGAATTTTGGATGAAGCTGGTATCGATGTCTCTGGGAATAGACGCGATAAGCGGGTGGTTAGATCGGACGGAGAGGATGCATATCACGTGTTTCTCAAGTACGTCATCTTGTTCAATCTTGCAGCGAAGTATTCGCCACTGCTACGGTTGCTTGACATTCCTTTTAACAATCAAACCCCCACTACCTCTAAGCTAGCGTTAGCGGAAATTCCAGACCAGCACCCGACCCATATCTTTATTTTTCTTGCGCTTGCCAACCCCAGGGACCTGTCTTTTCCTCTCCTCTTGCCGAGTTTCCTGCTGCTACTAGCCAGGACAAACCCGAGTCGAATTTATCTACGGGCCATTCGTTGTGAAGTCCCAACTTCGGTCTACTGTGCAGGCAATTGCTTGGCAAGCCTGAGGGATTTGGGATAAGGATGTCTATTTAATTCATCACCCAGTATATCGTACTAGATACAAAAGTTCGTAGCTTGTAAGTAAGTATTCGTGAGCAATGCAATGCAGTAAAAGTGATACAAATGAGGTTGGAAGTCATCAAGACAATTCACTAACGGTGAAGTGACGAAAGTATACTGTACTACTACAAATGAAAGAAGAATTGAAGTGAGCCATTATAATGCTTGAAGAGAGAGGTAGATGCAAAATATAGCGCAAAGAAGAGAGAGAGAGAGAGAGAGATTTTTAAGTGAAGAATAAGAAGTAGCAAAGGAAAAAAAAAGGATAGTGGATGGCAGTACCATCACTCGCCAAACCATTCACCGCCACTAGCCAATGTTGCAAAGACGCCTCTGCGTTCCATAAGGTCGTCGTATTTGCCCTCCTCAACGATTCTCCCATTGTCGACCACGAGTATTCGATCGCACATCTTCATCGCTGGCACCTTGTGAGTGACCATAACGGTGGTGCGACTTTTTCTATCAAGCCCCTGTATAGTATCCAACACTTCCTTCTGGTTTTCCGGATCCAATGCACTGGTGCATTCGTCAAGAATCAGAATTCGACAGGGTCTAGCGAGCGCCCTAGCGATTTGGAGTCTTTGTGCCTGTCCACCCGATAGCTGACTAGCGTTTTCACCCACGACGGTGTCATAGCCCTTTTCAAGTGACATGACCCAGTTGTGTATATTAGCTGCCTTAGCGGCTTTGCGAATATCAAGCTCGGTTACCGAGGAATTTCCATAGGCAATGTTTTCAGCGACCGAGGCATCGAAGAGATGGGCTTGTTGAGAGACAACGGAAACGTGTTGTCGGAGGTACTGAATGTCCATGGCGCGAGTGTCGATGTCTGCTACTTGAACGGAGCCGGACGACGGTTCATAGAGACGTTGTATGAGCTGGGCAATAGTAGATTTTCCGCAACCGGAAGCACCGACTAATGCAACGGTTTCACCGGGGGCAACTGAGAGGTTGAGACCTTTGAGGACAGGTACATCAGGACGGGAGGGGTAAGAGAACTCGACGTTGTGCAAGGCAATGGGAAGGGGAGCTTGCTGAAGTTCGGGACGTAGGAAACCTTGGGTCTCGGAAGTGTCAGTAGGCAATTCGAGCACGGCATGCAAATCTCTAGTAGCCTGTACTGATCTTGCGATGCGGTTGGCTGAAAAAGATAGCATCAGAATCAGAGCAAGACAGAATTTGACCCAAAAAGTACTCACTGAATGCCATTAACTGACTCCCAATTGTCACGGTGAACACGACTAGATCGAGTACCTCGACCATCTGTAAATAGGTGTAGGTACCCTTCGCAACCAGAACAGCTCCAACGTAGAAGAGGAGCGCTTCTGCCGCGTAAATCAGACCGGATGCGACACCATATGTGCATCCTTCAATCATAGCACCCTTGACTCCAAGCGACATAGCACAATCGAGCGAACAATCAAAACGCTGCTGGAACACAGTTGTGAGCCCAGTATACCGTATAGAGCGAACGTTGGCAACAGCGTCGTAGTACGCAGCAGCGACTGACTCCCTCGCAGCCTTGTTTTTCCTCTCGATATCAGCAACAAACTTGCTCTGGACGCTCATCACACCTGCAAACACCGGCGCAATAGCGAGTCCGACGAGAGTAAACTGCCAGCCCACAACAAAAGCCCATATTAGCCCAACGCCGAGCATAGAAATAACAACAAGAGCTTGGCCAGCAACGACAGCCAGGAGGTTCTTGGCGTCTTCAGCGGACTTAGTCAAAATCTGGGTCAGTGCGACAGGCGAAGTACGGGCGGCTGAATTTGGAGAGGGCTTTTCTTTACCGACGACGCCCGCATCGAAGAAGCTCTTCGGCATAGAAACGAGTCTTGCGAAAGCACTTTCACGAAGTCGCTCGATCCACATCCAGCCAAGGGTTTGCATGAGGAAGAACTTGGCACCCATAAGGAGCCCATCGAGAGCGGCCATCCCGAGAACTAGACCACCATAGTTGTTGACGATGCGAACATCCTGAACACCAGTTGAAACTTCGAAGAGAAGACGGGAGAGGAGGAAAGAGAAGATCGGGGTCATTGCACCAGAAGCGACACAGATCAAGAGACCTATGAAGAGAAGAGGCTTGTGGGGCATTGAAGGGTACAAAGCACGGATAAGTTTCCAAAACCCAACCTCGGTCGCAATAGGAGGAATTTCGGAAGCACTTGGAGTTACGATCTCGAGTTTCTCCCCATCGATGCCCAAAACTTCGCGACGAGTTAGTCTCCGGCGAACGCTGACTGATCGTGCACTACGTTCCAGCGCCTGCTTTTCCTCCAGCCCGTGCTTCTGCAAATCTGCAAAAGTCAGTCCAGTAGGTGTGGCAGGTTCGAATTGCAGGCTATATCTACGCTGACGATGTACCTTAGGTTGCTCAGGTATTGAAGAGGCATCGTCGAAGGGAGACAGCGTATCCAGATGAAGGGGTGAGGGGATAGATATGGAAGAGGGGCGGCGAGAGCGAGTAGGTACCGAGAGAGGAGAAAGCGGCCGAAGAGCAGGAGGGAGAGGAGAGGCGGAGGAGGGAGAAAAAACAGTATTGCGGATTTTAGGAGTGGGTGAAACCGCTCGACTAAAGCGGCTTGGAGAAAGGGCACGAGAAATTCTTGAAGCATGACTGGGCACCTGAGCAGAATCCAAGGATGCGCTTTTAGTGAGATCCGCCACGACGTCAAACATCCAACCACCCATCATACTCGCGCCCATGGTAAGTCGATGAGAGAACGGTTGGTGTACCTCGAGCGAAGCCACTTCGAAGGCGTCAGACTCCGGGCGTTCTGAAGCGAACTCAATGTCACCCCCAGGTGACTGAGGAGTACAATCGTCTGCATCGCTTTGGGAATGAATTCCTTGGTTTCTAGCTAGCCTCATGAACTCGCCCTCTTCGCCATCCTCGTCCACACTGCGCTCCAAATCGTGCCTATAACCGGCTTCAACCATGCGACCGTCTTTCATCACATAGACGAAATCATTCTCGCGAATTGATTCGTAGGAAAGATCGTGAGTAATAACGACTGTGGTTTTGGGTGAGGAACGAGAGGAGGTGGTTGCACGCCAGCGACGCAATGCAGCATTTACGAGGGAGCGAGAGGTAGGGTCAAGAGCGGAAGTAGGTTCATCTAAAAGAATAACGAATACATCATCAACTAACTAGACCTCAGAGATTGCCGATGGAGACTTACCGAGAATTAACAAGGAAGGATTTCGTAGCCTCGCACGGGCAAGTGCAAGTCGTTGTTTCTGGCCACCACTAAGCTGGATACCAGTATCACCGCCTGACTGCTGGCCAACAGATCCATCTCCACCAAGACAAGTTTTGTATCCTTCTGGAAGGTCTCGAATGAATTCGTGCAGCATAGCCAGAGTACATGCATTTACGACTTCGGCTTCTGTTGCGCTTTCCATCGTGCGCTCTGGGTGTGCAGCAAGAGCGACAGCGACGTTATCATGGATAGACTGACCACCAAGGAGGACTGGAGGAGCTTGGCTGATGATTCCGACATTTGCGCCGATAAAGGTCGGGTCGAGATATTCAATGTTCTGCTCGTCGAGGAGCACTTCACCGCTGTTACCTTCTCTGCGGTTGAGTTTGTATAAACCCGCAATGATGCCGGCTAAAGAGGATTTCCCGGAGCCCGAAGAGCCGACAATGAAGGTGATCTCCCCAGCGGGAATATACATGTCGACATCGATGAGCACAGGACGATTCGGACGTGAGGGGTAAGCGAAGCAGACTCGGTTGAGGTTAATGTCACCTTTGAACTTGTGGGGACGGATTTTGCGTAACACACGAGACTTGTTGGTGCTGGAGCGGTGCAATGAACGGCTGGGACGAGCAGAGTAGGTAGTCAAAGTCGCTGATGATGCTGGAGAAGGTGGAGGAAATGTTGCTGACATGGGAGTAGAAGGTGTATTGTAGGGGTGCGAAGACGGTGAAACTTCTACATCGGGCTGATAGTCGGGGTTTTCGTTGACTAGAGCCATCAGAGCAGCCATTGCGACCTTGCCCTTTCCAACAGTGACCAACTGAGGGACACACATCTGGAGATTGCTCGTCGCAATCAAGCAGGCCCAGAAGACGCTCATGACAGCACCAGGCTGAATGGTGCCTTCGCGAACGAGTTTGGAACCGAACCAGAAGGCCTGCACAAACATGCTCATCATGACGAATTGTGAAGAGCCACTGGAGAGACCCCAAATGGCATTCAAGACAACTTCGTTGGAGCGCATACGGCCAGTGAGCAGAGTATGAAGCTTGGCCTTGTGGTACGGCACGGCTGTGAAAGCTTTGACGGTAGAGATGAAAGTGAAGGTCCGCTCGAGAAGGGTGGCTAACTGTCCTCCGTCCTTGCGTTCGTTCATCAGTAGAGGACCTGCGATGCGCTGAGATATTGCTTGGACGATAGAGAGAATGGGGACAGTGGATAGAGTGAGGAGGGCCAGAAGCGGAGAGCCGACGAAAGCAAGGACAAGAGCAGTGATGGTGGTGACAAGATGTTGGAGGAGGAGACCAGAGGCCAACGAAGAAGCCAGACGTATGGAATCAGTATCCCTTCATGGTCGTGAGATGTCATAAATAATCTAGGTGGGGTTTAGTACTCACTGATTAAACTGGGCCATAAGGCCTGCAGCACCGATACTATCTTCATGTGTCTTCATATCGAACCACTTCATTTCTTGACTGACTACACTTCCAAAAACTCTTCGGCGTACTTCACGCACATTATATTCTCCGGTCCATATCCACAAGCTGCTGGTGATGGCGCTGAGAACAAAGCTACCGACTGCGAGACCAAGGAGCTCGAGGGCAGCAATGCCGACGTCGTGTAACAGCTGATGCTTTGCGGATTCTGGAGGATCCAGAGTCTGAGGAAATTGGGCGAAAGCATTGAAATTCTGGCCAATCACAATTGTCATAAAAGGCGCGATGCCGCCAGCGATAACGGAAGAGATGATGGCAGGAAGAAGAATCATGAAGCGATGACGGTTAGATAATAGGGAAAATAGTTGTTTGAAGGAGCCAGTGCCCGGAGAAAGTGGTGGAGTAGAGGTAGGTGTTGGAGAAACTTCAGAGACTGGCTCTGGTTTCTCAATTGTTTCTACACTGGAAAGTGTTTGGAGATCACTGTCGATGGGTTCTGGACGACGTGAAGGCATTGTAAGCGTCGTCGTCGTCGGGTAAGTCGTCGAAAGTCGTCAACGTCGGGGACGTTGTGAAAGGGGCGTATCAGAGGTGGAAGAACGAAGGAAAGAACTGGGTCAACCTCCCTACGACCATTTCTTTTTGTTCTTGCCGCCATAGCTGAAAGACAAAAGAAAATGCCTGGCCTGATTTGGAAGGACAATGAACGATATTGATCATGCCGTAATAAATTTAACAATAAGACTTTCATTGTCTGTTTACATAATTAGGCCACGGTCTACACTTTGTAAGCATCTTTGATGAACAACCCTTTGTCCTGTAGGGCGTGGGAACGTCGGGAGACATAAGCGCTTGTAATGTCAAGCGCGCACAAACATGGTTAGGCGCTGAGCGCTCTCTTCATACCTTCTGCCCTAACTTCGCACCTCGCGTTATTAACATGAACGGGTCCGATTGCAGAGGCTCGCCTCTACACTGCTGACTTACCTCTGACCCTAGGTCCCACTGCCTTTGTACGCTAGCTGTCAAGTTTTTCTGTCAAAGTGACCATTCTCAACCTCCGGACAGACTACAGATGAAGCGGAGGTACAACCCCAAACCCCTTGGCAACAATTTTATGCTAGCTCAAATCTTTCGGCTGGAGTAGTATCTGCTGAATCAACTGTTACTTGGAAGCCGCGTCAACAATGTTATTGGTTGACGATCTATGCTACTAGTATCCCTTGCTCCAGATCATGAACTTGTCAAGAAGCATTGAGAGACCTGTTGATTGAGCTCCGAGCGTGCACGAATAGCTTTGCCTAAGCATGTGCATTCTTATTTGCTCTTGCTCTTAGGTGCGTTTTTGCTTCAGAGTTGGTCATAGGATGTGGCTCAGGCTTACTCAGTACATGTGTCTCCCCTACAGTTCGATACTTACCATGGAACCATATTCCCGTCGGGAGTGCTCACTTAACGGTAACAAATTTCTCATTCTGCCATTATCAAATGTGATTATCGCCAACCCATGAGATAGGCCCGCTGCGTTGATACCCAATCGAGCTATGTGCTCATGTGCTAGATCCCTGTCTTAAATGACACAAGCCATGATACTTCAAAATATAGAGGTAGCGCCAAGAACCAAGAGACGATGCATCCACGTTAATGCACATTGTATGGACGACCGGTAGTACTGTTTGGTAAGTGACTGCTATCACAATGAGTTTACATACGATCTTATAATTATCGAATACAATTCTAGACCTTTCATTGCATACTGGCAGACCCGGCTAAAAGGTGGCCTCAAAAAATCCCCTTTTGCAACCAGTATCCCTTGGTGTCTGGCCTGTTTTGCTGCCGGATCCTATACTTTCTTCACTTTCGTACTGTCATTCTGGGGGCCCAAAGGGGTGAATGAATGCATCGCTTTTTGTTTGAATTCCGATCTCGTTCTATAACAGACTTTACCTAGTAAATCCAGTCAACAAAACAACTCTGAAGCTGAGGCATTGCTTTCCAATGACCTAGAAACCTCGCTACGGCTCTACTGGAAATTAGCCACAAGTAGAGGTCCCTCCCAGTACTCGAGCCTTGCTAGAATTTACGTACTACCCTACTGGGCATGGCTTTCCTCACTCTCACCGACATATCGTACCAGGTTCTGATACCTCTGATATATACACCACGTCAATATCCGCCGGCGAATTGGATATCTCCATAATAATTTGGCTTCATTCTCGAAATCTTCGTTGGATTTGTGAACGGAGTCCAGAACTGGGTAGTTCTCTCCTCAAAAATGTGGGCTTCGAAAACAGCATTTTGTTCCTCCTTATTGCACTTCGCACTCTTATGGGCTCTGTGATGTAGCGTTGTATGTCGGTGGTCTGGGCGCTTCTCGTTTTTCAGTTTTTTGTCTGTGATTGTGACGGCTTCCAGTAAGTGGATAATACTAGTCGTGGAGTTAATTGATACCTCATTCATCATTGATTTTCTTTGAAGTAGACGCCATGTATCAGTATTAACCAATGTTCCGCCTAATGTATCAGGTTCTGTGAACGGACTAGCCCAGACGGTATCTTCCGGTGCCAGAGGCCTCGTACATGTTTTCGCATCCTCACTTTTCTCGCTCTCTTTGGCATCTCAGATCGCCGGTGGACATTTGGTCGAAATTGTACTCATAGGTGTCACGGTTGTTGGTATTTATTGCATTTTACCTTGTTGAATAAATACTAGATGATTGGAGAAGGGCAATCTTGAGTCCCGACCCGCGACGGAGAAAGCAAAACAAGCAAGCACTGAACTTCGAATCAGCAGAATGGGAATCATACGGTAAAATTTAAACTTTTGAAGCTGAAGGCAAAGCATGCTGTCACCTTCGACACGTGGTTCATCGTTTTTTTGTCTGCCGCCGTCACTCCCCGAACTCTGAACTATTTACTTCCTGGGGAGTCTTGGAACTGAGTCACCCTGAGCACAGTAAATGCATGCTTAGGTGTGTAATGAGTCCTCTTCTATGTGCCTCCTTTCGATATTTACTTTTGTAGACGAATAACATGTGGACCTAATGCTCAGAAGTCTCATTCCCGAACTCAAACTTCATGGCTCGCGCGCATTAAGCATCATTTATCCTATGTCTGTGCTCATGAATGGCTCTGCTATGGCGCAGCGTGGATATCGGAAGGTCAACAATGCTGCTGCTGGCGAGTTTTTCTGTAACCCAGCGGCGCAAGCTCCACCTGCAGTGCAGAAGCTCTTGAAAAAGTTTGAAGCGCTAGGGAGTAATCCGCCTCGTATGCCTTCCTCTCCCTGCCTTGTACTGCTCTCATGGACATCCCCTAGATGAAGCATCTCTGTATTCTCGGGAAACAATTCAGAAACACGTATCTGCTGATATCAGAAAGTATACACAGAGAGATGAACGGGATATCACACTCAAGGACCTTCGGATAGCCAGGTGCTTAGAAACTATTCCAATCTTCCTCGCGTCGTCTTCGCTCATTCTTTTGTGAAAGGCGCTTGGATTTTCAAACTTACGTCCGTACGAAATTGAATGAACTGGACCCGTCGACCACTAGACAACACCGAAAACGAATGACATTCAAATCTATCAGTCATGCTGTAGCGAGGTGGCATTCTCTGACGTTGAAGGAAAAACTGGTGAGTTGCTACTTGCCAAAAGACAATTTGAAGTTCTCAACATCTTCGAAGGACATCGCCTCTTCTATCAGGCAAAGGAGAATGGATCCCAATAGTTCTTCAATTGGTCCTCCTCGACGAAGCGTCATCGAACGCCGCCGAATGAAGCAAATCAAAGCCAACAAGAGCATTAATCACCAGATCAGGCTCTTGAGAGTGAACAAAGCGTGGAGGAAGCGCATGCGCAAACGTTACATATACCGCAAACGTCGCGAGCAACAACATTCACATTCGTTACTACCATACTCGTAAAACTATCGTACACAATATTCGCCGTCCCCGAAATAGAATTAAACAAGAATAATTTATAAGCCCTCATATGTTGGATATCATGACTTTTTCATTTTACAAGCACCCTGACCGAATGAGATATCTTCGAAATAGGGCCCTAGGGAGATAGTCTTTTCATGAGAAACTTTGCTATGTCTCAAGAGGTCAAGATGATACCTAGATGATCAGATACATGCTCTTTGAAAATTGAATTCCCCTCGGCGCAGTGTTTGTTCTCTTGTCCGGGGCACGCAACCACCTTCGTAGCTTGACCGTCCTTGTCGACATCTACTACGTGTATTTCTCCAGAAGGATGATAATAATCTAGCATCCGAGGTGGAAGGTCGACCACTGGGTCCTTGCGATCCGAGACTCGAATGAACTCCGTACCAATCTTTGAAGCCATACGTTAGTCTTACAGTGTTTATAATGCTCAAGATGTACCGTCGTGTCGACTAGATTAGCCCAATGTTCATTACCCATGCGCGGTAACCCAAATACGACAACCGACAGTTTGATTGAGGAGTCGAGTTGCTCGTGGAGCATGATAGCGTCTAGGGTCGCGATTGCGGCACCTACAGCCAACGGTTACGAGGAGGCGCAAAACATTTCAGAGACTTTATTCACACCTTTTGAATGTCCAGTGAACAGAACAGATTTGGAGTTGAATGTGGCTAACGCGTTCTTGACCTCGGTGGAAATAATTTCAGAGCTCCCCTTGAAAGCTTTCTGGAAGCCGTCGTGCACTTCGACCTTCTCTAAAGTCCATGAAAGTTCAGAATACTAGCATTCGCAGATGATCATGACAATGCTGACTCGCGGGTTGTTTGAAGATCGACTTGTCCAACCCGACATGGAAGACATTTAAATCGTTCAATTCAGACAAGAAGTTGTGCGAATTGGTTCCTTGGTGAGCCACGACGATGGTATTCGTCAAGCCATCGTGTGCAATAAGATCTAGAGATATATGAATACATATATGATTGGTCAAGAGTACACCAGGAACCTCACAAGATGGAACCAAACCATCATCTGTAACAGGTACTCCATCAGCGCAAATGTGAACACGGTGAGCTTCATACTTACTTCCTCCCCATTTGACGACATGAACGTCGGGCCCAATGGCTTCGCAAGGCCCACCACAGTCCCACTTTGTTACATCTTGTTTAGCACAGTATACAACACGACTGAACATGGCAGGTCTTCGCAATTTCGAAGATATAAGATCGTTGCCCACTTCAGTCGTTGCTTGGGAAGACACGTCATGACTATGATGGAAAGGGATTAGAGTTGGGAAAGCAAACGTTGAATGTGCAAGGAGAGTGAAAATGAAGACCAGCTTCAAAAATGGTGTTGACTTCAACGACATTCTTCGCGATAGTTAGGAAAGAATTAGGACCAGCCTTGTGAAAAGTAGCAATAGGTGGGGGGTCTTTTATAAGTTGTCCATAAAATTGTTCCTTTTTCAGCCCCTAGTTCCAAGAAGGTCCCGTCGGTGTGATATCAATCGCGTCGCTTTTCCCACGTCGTTATATGTTTCCAAAATCAATTGAACGGAAACGCTCTCTCCGACCTTTCTCTGTAGTGCGTATGTTGAAAAGCGAAATTGGTGCATCATCAGAATATACAAAGCTATAGACCATTAACGTCGAAAGGGTAGTAGAGGGTAGCGACTCTGGTAGACTCCTTGTCCCCTGCGAGCCAGTAAGACGGTAAGTTCACCTCATAACACACCGAGGACCGATACATCATTCTTGGGCAACCACAATAACCTTCTTACCCGTGTTCGCGCCAGTCTGTACATCTCGTATCGCTTGTCCAGAGTTCTCCAGTCCGGTGGTGATATCCTCCGCGAATTTAAATTCACCGCTAGCGAGTTTCTTGGGAATGACTTTATAGAATTCTTCTTCCCATTTCGGGGCCAGGTCACTGACGAGGAATCCGTACAGTGTGATTCGACGGGCGTAAATTTGGTCCAAGTTCTACAGCAGATGATAGAATCCATCAGGGAAATCTTGAATATCATGAGTGAAGATGAGCAACGAACTTTCATCTTCACACCATCCTTCGAGTTGTATTGTGATATAGCACCACATTCGAGGAAACGCGCGTGGTTAGCTGCATTCTCAATTGCAGCATCCAAGGTTGTTCCGCCAACATTGTCCCAGTATCTGGAGGACACCCTCAAAAATCATACAATGATGTGTAAGACAAAATGGCTCACATATTCAGCGGACCCTCTTGTCTTAGAATATCCAGTGTGCTCGCGGTCTTGTAATTGAATGCAACATCTGCTCCGACGTCCTTACAGAACTGCACTTTATCATCGCTCCCAGCCGATGCAATCACTTTGAGACCATCTTGCTTGGCTAGCTGAATTACAAGACTTTTGGGGGTTGACGGTCACTGTCATTGGAATACTTGAGTTATCGAGTCACCGACCTTCCTACAGGACCAGCTCCTCCAGACACAAAAACAGTCTCGCCCTTTAGTAAACTAGCATTCAGTCTAACATCAAACAGGCTTGTATGACATATCACAAACCGCCTTAGCGTTAGCATATTCTTTCCAACCATAGTATGAAGTTTGACCAGGCATGCCTCCCGCACCCACGTAGGCGGAATACTGTAGGCCTGGCTCTGGGTTGAGGACTCTGATTCCAAACACCGGTACATCGGGACTGGGTAGAGAATACTCAGCGTGATCTAGAAAGTGGCCTCTCAATACCAGTTTCGTGATGTCCATGCTGCATTGAACTTACCCAGGAGCCCATATACATATCCGCCAGGTTTGAAACCGTCCCTTTCTGAGCGAAGAATCTTTCCTACGCCTAAGCTGAATATCCTGAAGGAGAAAGATGACTGCGTGTGCATATGTGCATCACAAATTGGAGGAAAACGAGATATTTACGGTTGACCGACAATGAAAGGAGGCTAAGGATAAGCATTATATCATGAGTATACTACTAAATTTTCTTCAGACACACCATATAGCTTTCGATATCAGCCTCCCTCATTTGTACACGCATGTACGGATCCGCTGACAAGACCAGGGTTTTAACCAAGACGCCACCATTGAGGGGTACATTTTCTAAATCAATAGTCTTGCTCGTATCATACACAGTTGTTTTTCCCGGTTCAGGAAAACCTGGACGAAAATCACCCGAATCGTCGTTAATCGATGCCTTTATCGAAAAGGAAGTGTGAAGTTAAGACTCGCCAGTGGGGATCTCATTGAATAGAGTTCGTCCATTTGTTATGGGGGCCATCGTGCAGATAGTTGAAGGATAATGAAGAGCTGTGGCGTATAAATATATAGTGAGAACTTCTCATCACCTCGGGGAAAATTTTCTGACCCGGATGAAGCTAGCTTATAAAGACGACCATTTAGCTTATCAACTAGTCGAGGTTCTACCGGCAGCAATCGCTGGTAAATTTCCCCGGCTTGTGACTTCAGGAAGTCGGAAGAAAGAACACCCTGCTCAAGTGGCTAGCTGTGGCTCGCAAATTTGCAGGTTCAATGGATGATCAATCGACATAGAAGCATGAGATTGAATAAAGTAAGATTGCAGCTGATGGTAGTCCATGATAGTCTAACACAGTTTTGAGCATGTGATTTAGTCCCTAGAGACTGCCATACCTCATAGTTAGTTTGGTGTAAGTAGGTGCCGAGAAAGAGATGGCGATATGCGAGTTGAAATTATTCGAACGCAAAGTGTGGACCAAACGCCTCGCACAAAAGGACAAGCCTGCAGTTAGGCACATGAAAATCATATTGATACAGCAGAACGAAGGATGAAGTGACTACTGCTACAGAAAGGATGAATCCAGGTGTAGTACAGTAGTATTGTGGATAGGGATGAATGGTCGATGATAAAACACAAAGCCTACGTCGTACACTACATACGTAGATCAATCCGAGCGACACCGAGAATAGCACAAAACAGGAGAAGATTAAAGCATAGCCCATAAGCTGGATGAAAATTTTAACACTCCCGTTAAGTATAGGAAGATAGGACAGACAAAATTTGCAAATACACGCCCTAATGCCACAAGCTTACACGCGACGTCCCCAGTATACTCGGCTTTCATCAGATAAGATATCTTGAAGGCCGAGTGGTGTTCGACGCAACTTCCGAGGAGGCTCTGAAGGAACTCCTATACAAGGAGTATTTATCACAGGCGATGGATTGACGAGGGTGTACGCTGTAGCAAGAATCGTCGGCATAGCGCTCGTGACATCGCAATCATACTCTGCGCTGATAGGTTCCAATTCATGAGAAAAGGCAGAGGAGGTAGCGGTCGGCTGTGCAGCGTCTGATTCATACCCCGCATTCAAAGCATCTGGCAATGCCAGTTCGTAAGACAATGGAGACGAAGTAGTTGACGTTGTGGCGTCCGACTCGTATACGCCAGTGGGATCAAGAGAGCATTCAGCAGCGACAAAAGCAGGGTGAGAAGGAGACGCCGAGGCAGAACAAGAGTATGTGGAAGGTGTTTCAATGATGATCTGCGGTTGCGCACAATCAGCGGGTAGGCCATTGCCTGGATTACGGGGTTTCCTTGGCTCTGGAACGTATTCGTGCCGTCTCTTTCTGTGGCGGGTGAGCGAACCGGGATCAGGAGTCTCAAAGTCGCACGTGGGACATTTGATCTTTTCTTTCGTGCTGAAAAGTGTTTCGTCAATATATTAGGCCACAGTGGAGGGAGTCAAAAACCACGCCTTACTGGGTTCGAATATGCGTGTCGACATTACCCTTCTGCAGGCTCCTGTAGGTGCATCCGTCATATGGGCAAGCGTAAGACCTGGTCAAGTTGAGAGACGGGGTAAGACGGAGAAAAAAGTGTGGCGTACTTGGAGAATTTTTCCTCTGCACTGAGATGGCTACGCATATGTCTAGGTAAGTCACCCTTACGAGCGACTTTGGTTCCACATAAGTCGCAAACAGCTGGGTCCTTGAGAGTACCATCTGCCTTAAAGACCTAAATTGATTTTAGCTTGATTATATGTTTCGATGGAAGAAAGCGTACGGGTTTTCTGGTTCTAGCCATAGGTCGGCTGCTCGGCTGAATGATTTGGAACGATTTGAAAGCGAAAAACAGGCAAGAGATCAAGGATGTGGCAAAAGGTGGCGGTTAAAGTATGATGTGTGGGTGATGTTTTCAGAAGTTGGTGTCATAGCACGCGCCACCTTTTTTAAGAGGAATTCATCAAACGATTGGTGTGGGACAGCGATTCAAAAAATACCCGTTTAGGACAGCGCCTCGACAATTCCCAATCCTGGTCGGCGAACAATGATGCGAGCCACCCGCTTCTCAGTGTGTTTAGCGAGTCCAGAAATACCAACTCGGGAAAAAATGCTGTCTGAGCGTGTTTGTCGTAAGGAGCAGATTCGTAGTTCGATGAGAGGTACAAAGGAACGAAGACGAAATAGGCAATTTGTTCGGAGATAGCCATTAGTTTAACCTTTGTTCTCGGGGTGGGACCTTGTGGGCGTCAGCTAGATCAGAAGATTCAGCTCAAGCCACGATCTCTAAAATTGGGGAAACTTGCAGCACAATTCTGGGACAGAGATACATTCTGCCTGAAAAAGAGGCAGAGAGGGGCCTCACGACTCGCGAAAGACGTGACGAACCCTTATGCGGAACACAATGAGCAAATGTAGATTTCCCATTGTCTGGACACGATGTCAATTTTTTGATCACTCCCATGAGACTGAAAGAAATTGCTTGCCTTCCTTTGTTCTTTTCCGGAAAATTTCTGGACCACGACTGCAAGCAGAAATCTTATCTTTCGCTGCTTCGTTGCAAGCGGCGAAACTTGCAAAGGCTAGGGGGTTACTATCCTTCCACTTGAATACAAATCGTGGGCTCACTTCGGATTTGTGGGTGCAAACTGGGTGTAATAACGCATTATAGCGGAAGAGGTTGGCGGACTAAAGGTCATCTTTGGAAAGCGGTGCATGTTGTCCCTTCAGCGTTCACAGCTGCTCCTGCTCTCATTTACTGGTTAATAGACAACGACCACGGCCACACTGCCATCGCCTTCGACCCTATTACCCTCACAGCAGCATGCCCCTTGAGGGATTCCGTCGTAACTAGTTCAGGTCGTTGCCCTCCTATGCCCTCCCTCTATCGACATAAACACCAAATGGGGGTCTAAGAACCTACAGATGTCTGTCCAGAGCGTGCATGGCTGTAGACTTTGGATTCGCTGTCTGAACAGAGAACGCTCCGCACTCGCAATTCATGCCCGTCAAGGTTTCGCCGCTTTGTGGAGGGATAGGACAGATTGCCACGCGCAATGGCAGAAACAGGCAGGAAAATATGGTCAGCACGTCCAACACGGCAGCCTTTCTCTTCCACAGGTGGGAATCGTGTCCACCGTCAATTCACAACAGGATTGCGCCAGACAAATCTCAATAACGCTCCCCGCCCTCTGATTAGCGCAATTTCTTTTATCGAACGAGGAACATTGGCTTGGAAAGTGATCGGTCTCAGCATGCCTCCTTGCGTCCACTGGAAAAAGATCGACGCTGGCGTTGGATAGCAGCCCCAAAACGCAGGTCGTCGAACTAAGCTGCGATTGTAGCACAATGATCAGCTGGACATAAAGAACAATATCAGTAGTTATTGCGCTGCCTCCCTCACAGAAGGTGTAAGACAAGCACGGCATGAAGATCAAGGAATCCGGGTCCGAGAGAAGACAATTGCGTTCTTTTGTCGCAACTGCCGCTGGATAGGTCGTCGAATCTATCCGCCGTCAGGGAATGCTACGATACCGCTCAGCTGGCAAGAAAGGGAATATTCGTAGTTGCATGTTACCTTGCTCTCCGAAGATGTATAAGACAAAGCACCTCGTTTTGTCATGAGCTCAACCCAGAGAACTGATAGACTACCCTCAAAAGATAACGGGGACTGCGTTACATTCGTCGCTACCGGTGGGGTCGTTCACAGAATCTGGGCAACAAGTTGAGCTCTATAGGGCTGCCGGAAAACATACTCCAATGAAGTACATAGCCGTTCTAGGGGAAAGTCTCTTCTGTGAAGTCTGTCTAGAGAATCGCATAAATACCAGCCACTGGATTCGTTCAAACCTGCCCGCCGTCCGAATATCGTTCGGAAAGAAAATTTTGGTGAAGGACACTGGAGGCAACATTGCCCAACAACATTGTTCAACCAGGGTAGATTGTCGGATCCCTGGAACTAAACAACCTCATTCATTTTGAAGATCCTACTTCAGGCCTGCAAATAGAAAATTGCCTTCAAAACGAGAGTGGTAATTGGGTATGCGAAGACGAACCACGTTGGAGCAGAAACGACGATAGACGCCAATCTTCATATGAATGCAGCAGTATCGAAACCTGACACAATGACACAATTACTCTGGGGCATTGGAGAGACTATCAAGGAAACTCGGTGTTCTATCTGTTTGGCCAGATCAGACTGACAGGGCGAACGACGAGCTTGAAAGGGTTGACCCGGTACGAACTACAGATTTTCAAAACGTTGGAACTTCAACTGTATGTGCGCCAGTGCTATACGTTCAGTTCTGGGAAAGTACGCCTGTTCGCCTATCCTGAAAATCGAGCGGTTTCGCACTGGCTGTTCACCGCTGGATACTTAAGTCGGCTTCAGTGAGTGTGATAGCAGTGTTCAGATCTCAGAGCCTATGACGTTGATTGTCGAGGTAGATGGTAAGAGGCGAACGGCACCGAACAATGGAATTTTTCAACCGGAGCCATGGTCACAAAAATTTGGGCATTCAACGTTCAGGATTTGAAATTGTCAGCCTTCTGGGCTTGTCCGATGCGTTTTTGAGGTGTCAGCTGATCCAAACCTGGTGGCGAAGGTGGAGTAGCCTCGCTAGCCAGTCTGATAGTTCAACGAAGAGTAAACGCGTTCGTTGAATAACGGTGGAGGTCCACATCCCTTAAAAACAGGTACTGTCAACGTTCAAAGCACTTTAGTGAAAATATTTATCCTCTGCGTGTTTTTCTCTCGTTGCACTATAGGATTTTGAGTTGAAGCGATACGCAATTTAAGACGCGTACCGGTCAATCCTTTTAGAAACTCTTCTGCAGCTTCTGTGCGTTTTTTTCTCCAAATGTGTGCATTGAGGCCCCCGTTCTGGACCAGTTCCGCTCATAGAATCCGAGCAATCACAATGATCTAGCCAGGCGGCTTTGGGCCAACATATGTAGACGTACTTCAGCTGAAACGAAAGAGCATTGAGGCATGCATCAAGAATTGTTGTTGAACAATCGCATTATTGGTGTTTGCGTGCTATAAATTGCCTTCTGTAACTTCTTTAAATGGCTACCTGGCGCAATGGTAGCGCGTTTGGCTTCGACTGCTGAGCGTACCAAGAGGTTGCAGGTTCGAGCCCTGCGGTGGTCAATTCATTTTTTCTTTTTCAGTTTCGTAATATGTACCTACCCTAGTTATAAGTTAACGACTAGCAGATCTGAGTGTATCTGAATTGTTTTTTTAAACACGGGTTGATAAGGAGAAGACAATGTGTTTCTGTATTGTCTTTGGTTGGCTGAGTCTCGGACTGATGAACATTTGATAATTGTTCAGATGTCGATTATTTCAAGCTGCTCGCTTCCGACCGTCATCTCCTTGGTCTTCGAGCTCGTAACTCTTCATTTATTCTTGACCAGTCGTCCATCAATTGTCTGCTCCATATCTCCCAACAACAGCGGAGCAGCTGCATAGCCCAACATTTCTCCCTTTTCCAGCGATCTCCCCTCAACATCTTGCTTTCACCTACGTCAACTACCAACTATGGCCTCTTTTGATAACAGAAGAGGGTTTCATCATAGCAGTGCGAGACCTTTGAACCCCGATTTCAATCGGAAATTTCACTCAGATTTGCCCATGAATTCGATTTTGGCAGCAGTCGACCTTGAGCCAGAGCAGACCTCGCAGCAGCAACAGCAACACGGAGCTTCTCAGACGCTTTACATGCCCATAGATTCGCCACCAACACCTGCACCGTCTCCTGGACCCAATATCATGGCAATAGTCCACAGCGAGCGACCATCACCGTCATTTGATCTTTCAGCTCGCACCACAACAGCACCAATCTCGCCATTAGCCCTACCACAGAATCCAGTCCTACGAAGACAGTACTTATCTGCTGTCATCCACGCCTGCAACCCAACTGAACTACTTTTTATATCTACAACTATTGCTCCTCTTTTGAAAAGAGATTTCCTCCGTGCTCTCCCGACAGAACTTGCGTTACATGTACTTGGTTTTGTCGACAGCCCAAAGACTCTTGCGCGAGCTGCGCAGGTCAGCCACCGATGGCGGAGGCTCATCGGTGATGAGGCGCTATGGAAACACATGTGTGTACTGTACGCATTCGATAAGCCACATCGTAACTGCATTGGTCAAAGTCAAAGGAAAGGCAAAGATAGGATGCCGTTGGTGGAAGACGATGAACACATAAGGAGTGGACAGCTTTCGGCAATGTTACGAAATCGGTCCACATCGCATCCTACCTTTACAGCCAGTTTTTTATATCGGGAACATTTCAAGTATTCCTACTCGATCAGTATGTTCTTATCACGCTCTCGATGATGTTTATCTTAACCGTGTACCCAGTGCAGAATTGGCATAATGGTGGACATCTTCTCCGTGCCCACAAAGTACCAGCTAGCTCGACAAATCCAGAGAGCGGCGTTGTCACCTCTCTAGCGTTAGATGAAGACTGGGTTGTCGTTGGATTGGCAAATTGTCGAATACACGTATTTAGTGCACGTACTGGCGTTCTCGCACGAACACTTGTGGGACATGATTCAGGCGTGTGGGCAGTGTGTCTGGTGCACAAGGGCGGCTATATGGGTGGACCTGATCGCGTGAGGCAGCAGGAAGGTGGTAGTGGAACGAGGAATGGAAAGAGGCGGAAGAGAAAAGGTGTCCGCGAATCCCAAGAAGGTGAAGATTATGAAGAAATCGAGGAGACTGTGTCACGGAGTCCTCGTCGTCCTGGAGCTCGGTCCCGACACAGCGAAGGTGATGTCGACACGATCAATTTCAATGTATACAACTGGTCCATCGGGGGTCATACTACGACAAATCACACCAACGCCAATGCTTCTGCAGATGCCGATCCTCCGCTCAATCAGTTTATCCCGCCTTCGTTGAGGATTGCGCTTGGTCTGAAACCCGATAACGACGATCCAAATAATATACACGCTGATTGTGGCGGAGAAGAGGTTGGGAGTGACTGGGATGATCAGACTGTTTGGGAGGAACATAGTGTGTTCGATGAAGATGCTGAAGTGGGTGCTGTTGATATGGATGAAGGTAGTCCAGGCATTGGTAGTAGACGGCAATCTCGATATCCAGGTAAACCCAGCAACGTAACAGGATCATCAGATGGGTGGGGTCAGCCAGGCGCGTTGGTAGTTAGTGGTGGATGCGACAAGGTTGTTCGTGTTTGGGATATTCGATCCGGGTACGGTCCTTACTTCTCTCACCACGTTATCCTGCTCAGTGCTCGTATACGTACTATCATCATTACAGTTACTGTATCTACGTCCTTCGTGGTCACACTTCAACCATCCGGTGCATCAAGGTCTTGCATAACCGACCCATAGCCGTATCTGGGAGTAGGGACAATACCCTTCGAGTTTGGGACGTTCAACGAGGTCGATCTCTGCGTGTACTGGCTGGGCATGTAGCTAGCGTTAGATGTTTGGACGTTTGCGGCAATCGGGTGGTCAGCGGGAGCTATGATAATACATGTCGAGTGAGTGAGCTGTTCCGAAGTTGCTTTACTCAATGGTTGAATCCATGTTGCCGATAGCTCTGGGATGTTGACACGGGCGAATGCTTGCATGTGCTTCGGGGACATTTGCATCAAATATACTCAGTCGCGTTCGATGGGGTCCGGATAGCATCAGGTGGATTGGATACTACAGTCCGAGTATGGGATGCTGAGACTGGGTAAGCGAGCGAAAAAACATGCACAATAATGATAAATCTGATGATGATCCCTTGTAGTGAATGCAAAGCCACTCTGCAAGGCCATACAGCCCTTGTGTGCCAACTTCAACTCTCACCATCAATGCTCGCCACAGGTGGATCTGACGGGCGGGTCATCATGTTCTCTCTCCCACCACTCCACTCATCCAACCAGACCCATCATCATCCTCACCAATCCCACCACTCTCAACACCAACCCAACCAACCCAACCCATTTCAAGTTCTCCATCGTATCGCCGCACACGATTCATCCGTGACCGCGCTCCAATTCGACCAACGGTTCCTCGTCACGGGCGGCAACGATGGCCGGGTTAGGCTGTTCGAGACGCAAACGGGAAACTATGTGAGGGATCTGAGTGAGCCAAGCGAGAGTGTGTGGAAGGTGGCGTACGGGCCTGGGGCGGAGGGGTGTGTGATTATGTGTAGGAGGCAGGGAAAGACGATTATGGAGTTTTGGAGTCTGAAGCCAAAAGAGGGAAGAGTGGATGTGGAGAGGGATAGAGCGGAAAGGGAGAAGGAACGGATCAGGATAGAGGAAGAGAGGAATATGGAGCCTGTCCTTGATTGTTAGCTCAGGTATCTGTTGATGAGGTGCGCTCATCATCTACATAGGTGACGATGTGTGCGACATGGATTTTTTACTGAAATATATCTCTATTGATGCGATTGTGCGCGATATACAACGTTGTTTTATATCATGCAGATTTCTGCAAGAAGGAGGAACGCATTTGTGTCCATCTGCAACCTGCTGTCTGAAATTCCATATAGGGTAGCAGGCGGGACACAGTACAGTCGGCGGAACAGATGCCAACGTGAAATGAACAAACTTCCCGACTTGAATCGGCTCGAATCCCTCAACAAAGGACCTCCGAGTCGGGAAGATTATCGTCAATAACAAAAGCGCCACGCGCATCATTTTATCTTGTGCCATCATCAACCCACAATAGGCGATATTGAACCATGAAGTTTGTGTTACCGGTCGTTGTTGCATCAACGATACATTTCCCCTCATCAACAATCATGTTGCTTGTACAGTGTCAGGGCTCAATAAGATTTTTACAACGTATGCTGTACCAATCCCGTGGATCTTCAAGATATAAGGAACATTGTAGATTGTTTCCCTGTTCTTTCCTTCCTCCTTCAAGGTTTCCTCTCTTTTCTTTCTCGGTTTCTCTTCTTCCCATTAGGCCGCGCCTCACCTTATCCTGGTTCAAAGCAATCTTTGTTGTTTTTTTCGTTGCCACTTGAATACAAGGACTACCCGATCTTGTATCATGCTTCGCTGTAGTTCTTTCGTTTCTATCTTCTTATCCACCAGTCTGCTTACCTCGGAGCTCTCTCTGGCTGCACCCCTCTTTGGCTTTGGCTCAAGCGATGACAACTCTGCAGGGACTACCGCCGTATCCAATGACACTGTCACTTCCGATTTTCTAAGACCCGCCTTTTTCTCTCGCATCGCTTATTGCTCTAGCGATGCAGTTCAAAGCTTTCAGTGCGGTGCTCCTTGTGATGCTCTGGGCTCTGATGTTGATGTCTTCCAAATCGGCGGAAGTACGTGGAGAGGCATCTTCATCTTCATCGATGACTAACGAACAACTGTTACATATAGATGATGGGACCATTCCCATGTGTGAGTATTACCTCGGGTCTGTTGATTCATTGCAAGATTTGACGAAGCTCGTGTCCAGACTTCATTGCTCATGATCCGTCCACGAGTACTATCGTCGTTGCTCACCAAGGAACAGATCCCAACAACCTATTGTCCATTTTAAACGATGCCAAATTTGGGCTGGTTGATCTTAACACCACCAGGTTCACAACTGCTGACGGGAGTGAGTTGGATCATGTTTCCGATTGTGAATCATACTGATCATCATGTTCATTGCAGAAGGGATCCAAGTACATGACGGCTTCCAACAGACCTTTGAGCGTACTGCAGACGGCGTGTTGGCTGGAGTTCAGAATGGTCTTGCTACGACAAACGCAACTAACGTTTTGGTTACTGGGCACTCATTGGGTATGCTGGCACGAACACGATCTTGGATGTCATTTTCTCAAGCTGTTGCGTAGGTGCCGCGGTTGCGACTCTCGATGCAATGTTCCTCAAGGAAAAACTTGATCCTTCGGTCCAATTGACGACCTCAGTTTTTGGGCTCCCTCGAGTCGGTGATCAAGCCTGGGCTGATTTTGTTGATTCTAGTGTACGTGCTCATATCATTTGCTCGTGTTCTAGAGTACTGATCATCCTTGATCAACACAGCTCGGAAGCACGCTCTCCCATATCACAAACCAGAACGATCCCGTACCCACCGTCCCGCCGGAGTTCCTTGGTTTCGTTCATCCCTCCAATGAGTTCCATATCACTGGTGTTGACTCGAACGGTCAGGCAACGGGTATTGTTGCGTGCCCGGGACAGGATAATGAGAACTGTTCTACCGGGAATGATATTGTGGATGCTAGTGTAGCGAATCACTTAGGTATGTTGGATCTCTTTCAACAGAAAACAGTTTGAGCCAATGTCTTCCCGACAGGTCCATATTTTGACGACATCTCCTTCGGAGGATCTGCTTGCTCTGCGTGATTACTTATAAACTCGAAATTTTGGTTTTATATGTTAGTTATACACCTCAGTCGTACGAGACTACGTTCTTTACCAAACGGACTATATGGTACGACTATTAGGGCTTCTTGCCATGAGTACCCATTGTACTAGTACGTAGACCGTTACTTGTAGTACTCAGAATTTTAAGCGCGCCGCAGGACGCCACACAAAGCCTAACGCGATCGGAAAATGAACGCGACCGCCGACGTGTATATGTTCCGGCCGTCTTAGAACTATAGAATCAGATTTACATTCCTTTATCTTGCTTTCTACAATCATCATGTCCGAAAATCAGGGTAAAAACGAGTTATGCACATCCGGGAACTTGTCCCTAACAAATCGTTTCCTAGTAGAACTCAATCCGGCAGTCGACTTCATCGCTGGCACGATGGGGGTGTGTAATTCTTGCCTGCTTATCACTATGCTTATTCCTCACTTGCATGCAATGTAGGGAGCGGCCAGTCTCGTGGTCGGGTTTCCGTTCGACACAGGTAAACACCACTTCAAATTGACTTTGTAGTGTTGCATTGATCAAACTGGCGGCCACGGATATCTGCAGTGAAGGTCCGCTTCCAGAATCCGGAGTTCGCGCAGAGATACTCATCAACAATGAATGCCTTCACAACAATCGTTCGGGAAGAGAAATTTGTGGGCTTGTTCAAAGGAATCACTTCTCCTCTTGTGAGTCTACTTCAAGCTTCGCCTTTCAATTGATCATACAAAGTTACCCCTCGAATTATGATAGGCTGCAGTTGCTCTTATGAACGGTCTCGTTTTCGCTTCATATCGCTTCCTCCTCAAGATCCAACTCGATGCTAACAATGATATTCCTACTATGTCACAAATCGCGCTGGCAGGCGCAGGTTGCGGTGCCATATCTTCGTGGGTTTCCTATCTCATTGCATATCACTTGACTTTCATGTCAAGAATTTAGTATCATCACTACTCCAACAGAACTTATCAAGATCCGTCAACAGTCGCTCACCACTCCAACAAGTGCTAAACAAGTCGCTTGGGATATCTTTAGACGTTTCGGTGTTCGCGGCCTGTATCGCGGTGGAACGTCAACCATACTCAGAGACTCTGGATATGGTGCTTATTTCTGGGCTGTAGGTAATTCTTGGACACCGCGACCGACAGGAGACAGGCTGATCACAATCACCGTTAGTATGAAGCAACGTGCAGGTACTTGAATTCGCGTGTGCCATCTACGACTCGTTCGTCTGAGACGTCGCTCGTTGTGCATGAATTTGATCATCAGCCGAATCAATCCTCGTGGACAACATTGTTGACTGCAGGAGCGGTAGCTGGCATCGGTAAGTTTTGTTATGTTGAGGATATAGGTCTTTATCCAGTCGATTATGCTTTAGCCGGCTGGATCTTCACTTTCCCCTTCGATGTGGTGAAGACAAGAATACAAGGGACTGAGAGCTCGCACACAACACAACCACTTTCGACACGTCTTGCCAACACTGTATCTCCACCTGCATCTTACCCGGTTTTGTCTCAAATGTATTCAACGAAAGCCATGCACAGTCCAGTAAATCCATATCGTTCTACTTGGCCTACAATTGTGAATTCCTACCGCAGCGAAGGAATCCGAGTATTCTTCCGTGGCCTTTCACCCACTCTAATTCGGTATGTATCGATGTATTTGAAATTGAGATTGAACCGACGTTTCGAAATAGTGCAATCCCCGTTAACATGGCTACCTTTGCAACATTCGAAGCCATTGTTCACGCGTTGTCTTAGAGCATACACTTAGAACACTTTGTATATTATGAGTTTTGTACCTTATACCAAGTCTATACTCAATGAAACCCCAGGTTTAAAACAGTCTTTCCATAAGTTTGTTGCACAAAAATGAGAAACCTCGATCTGCCACATACTAGCGAAAGATTTACTTGATCCTGTTCTTATAGAAAAATCCTCTGATTATTCATATGTGTACAGTTGTGTACCACTTAGTATCATTACTAGGTCATCTCTATTACCTAGGAATGCAACCATAGTGAGGGTACTACCAATAATGGTATCATTGGTCCTACACTCCACTGCTTCCTGTAGCTCTTTGGATCAAATCTGATACTCCAACCTACCTAGGATTACACAGTCCTAACAATTAAGAGCAAAAGGTCTGACAGGGTCTTAATACCTCAAAAGTGTCAAGAGGTATAATTTTGTCTTTGAGGGACAACAGGTCCTGTTGGATCTTTGCTTGAACATGTACCTGCTCAGAGGGCCACCAGACTGCAGACTTCAGCTTGGGCAATCAGAAACAGATATAATATCAGAAAAACCAAACCAAATAGATGAAGAATTATCAAAAGTTGAACCAGTCACTGTGATGTATAAAGTAGAAAATCACTTTCTGACAACCTCAAGTTTGAGTGCCAGTTTTCAAAGTGTCAACCCAGACTTGAGTCTAAGAATTATTCAATGCTTGTGTCTCCTCAAAATGAAACAAGATGTATGGAGAAGGTAGATGAGAAGTTTTGGGAACAATAGGCACACAACCATTGTGGTCTAAAGCTCTCAAGACTGATCCTATGATGGGAACAGCCTCAAGCTACAGGAGACAGTTTCTATGTAGGTGGATATTTATGTATGTGTAAGGGAGGAGGAAGGGTGAATTCTAAACTACATGTGAAAATGATCTGTGAGCAATGGTGAGAGGACAAGGTTTCTCGGCCGCATCGCAGATCTACTGTGGTTGCAAATAGTATCCCCGAACATCCGGTTTTCAAAATCACCCTCAATTTGTTCAAGACTTTTTAAAGTTTCAAACTAACCATTCTCAGCTACAACTTTATCTCTTATACCTTGTAAGAATATTAATTTGCTGTTGAGTTATGAGTGCATGAAAAATTAGGGTGTCTGGCCCAGGTGTAAGGATGCATAGCATGGGTAATGAATCCATTCTGTTTTCAAAAACTATGACAACAAATCACTTTTTTTTCATATGGTCATTTTCTATGAGCATGTCACATCTTACACCCACAAAACAGTCATGAGTTATCCTACTGTGGGACTTATGATCATGCACAATAGGATCATATATGAAGTAAAAGTGGAGTTAAACTCCACAGAGTAAAGTCTGATGCTGGAGGAGTTGTCCTAGTGAAGGGAAAACAATCCTTTTGGGATGTAGTCAGATGTTGGCAATATTATTAATATCATCCTTGACACATCGCAGTCCAAAAGGAAAGTGAAGGGGAAACAAAGACTTAATTCCAATTGTGAGATTGTACTGAGGTAGTCAAGGATGAAGGTGAGCATGGATATCTATTGAGATGACTACCACTATCAAAGGGTGCTATCAAAGTCAATACTTGAACTAAGGAAATACAGTATAAAGAATTATTGGAGTAAAGGTGGAGTAGGGATTGCAAAGCCTTGGAAAGGACTTGGCTTTGCATGGATGTAACAATACTCCCACTTACCATTGAATAGGGCTCCATAGAAAATTCAGTTTATTCTAACATCTGTTCATGATTGTCATACTATAGTTAGCCAACTTGTGCTGGATCCGGGATATGCTGAATTTTGACAAATTGCTCAATTCACGCTGACCTCGCCATTGGGTGCCCTCCAAGATTATTTGGTAGATTGCTTAGATAGTATTGATTAATGTGAGATACTTTATTTGACCAGTATCTGATATAAAAGTTTGCAATAAAATCGAAAGTACAGAGTCCAGACCAAAAATCCATCAAATCTCCAGGAACGATGGATGAATGAATATAGAATCTTGAATTGAGCTGCTCCAGCGCAAAAATGTGCTGAGCAGCAGTAGAATCCAAGTTCTGTAAGAGAAATGTGAAGAAGTGCTCCCTCGAGAATCAAAATATTGAAAAAAAGGGTTTTAGTGTGATGAACCTTTGTGCCATGATTTCGGCACTGCAAGCAAGCTGGCAGCAAATTCAAATGTCTGTTTGTTACCAAGTTCAGATGATAAAACCTCACCAATCTCACACTACTAAACGAGGAACGTGGACTGTCAGTGAAGCAGAAGAACAATGTATCGAGCTTGCCTGGAAAGAATGGTGCGATGGAAAATTTAAGAGTATCCAGAAGGCCACTACCACACACAGCATTAGATATGACACGCTCAGGCATAGGATTCATGGAACTGCGCGTCCAGAAAAGAATGCGCATGATGGACAGGCTTTACTCACTGGTGCTGAGAAAGAAACCCTCATTGATTGGATCCAGTATCTCGGAGTGACTGGAAACCCAGTCAACAAGAGAACAATTTGTCCAAAGGTTCACGCGATTTTGCAGTCAAAAGGGAAAAAGGTCAGTGTGAATACCGTTTTGAAAAGCTGGATACTACGGCGCTTTCTGCAGGAGAACTCAGATAAGGTGAAAGCTGCCCGCGGTCATGGTTTGGATACCAAACGCGCACAGGCGTTCAACTATACAACAGTTCAACGGCATTTCAAATTACTGGCCAGTGTCCTCAAGGCAGATGACATTCCTTGGGAGAATGTTTATAATATGGATGAGAAGGGTGTTCAACTTGGAGGAGGAAGGAAAAACTCACAGCAGAAGTCGTTCTACACGTGACATGACAAGATGCAGTACAAACAGAAAGGGGATAGTCTAGAGCTGGTCACCATCATTGACTGCATCTGTGCAGATGGAAGCGCACCTATCAAACCGGCATTCATTTTTGCAGGGGCAACAAAGTTTGACAGTTGGTTTGAGGTTGATGATGAAATCTTGTGTGTACAATGTCCTAATGATGAGTTACTTACACCTGATTGAAATCCATGAAGGATCGTGACATCAGACAATGGATGGACAGATGATGAGGTCGGATTTGAGTGGTTCAAGAAGTCGTTCATCCCTCAGGCTCAAGCACGAAACCAGACTGGAAAACAAATTAATTTGATATATGATGGACACCAATCACATACACGGCTCAATTGGATCGAGCACAGTTGCGAAAACAATGTGATCCTGTATTGTCTACCTCCTCATATGACTCATTGACTCCAACCGCTCAACGTTGGCTGCTTCGGACCCCTCCAAACTGCTTGGTTCAACAGATGCAATGAAATCTTGGCAATGACAGGAGAGCCAATGGAGTTGCGCAACGTGGTGGAGGAGTATATGGCAGCGCGCGCAACGGCCTTCAAAGAGAGGACAATCTTAGCAGCATGGCAAAAATCTGGTATCTGTCCATTAAATCCAGAGATATTCACAGAGGCAGATTACGCACCTAGTATCACCTCTTCCACCCAGATCCAGCTTCCCAAGTCCTTCCCTAAACGCCTACCTCGCACTCTTGATGCATCCTCAGACGATGCGGAATTCAACCCTGTTGTTCTTGAAGAGAGGCTCAAAGTTGGAGGGAAAGATGGGGATCAAATGACATTGGAGGAAAGCGACAGTTCAGGGAAAGATGGGGACCAAATGACATCAGACTTGGAGAGTGACAGTTCTGATTCTGATTCTGATTTTGGTCCCGATGATCACATGGGGAGTCCATGTGTTGATCTTTTGCTTCCAACTCAACATCGCAGCACCCTGCCATCACAGGTTGAGGACAGCCCAGCATTTTCGATGGGCTCTCAACATAGAACACGCAGTTCACGCCTCTCCACTCTTGCACCTGAAACTCCACTCTCCACAGCATCCACCAGTTTATCCTCATTGAATCTTGAAGCTATCACATTGCAGAGGGAGTTAAATGAATGGAGGTACAGGGCTCTAGTTGCAGAGGGGAAGGCACTTGGCTTACAGGCTGAACGTAATGCAGCAGCGGTCCATGCAGTTCTTGCTGGCCAGGAAGCAGCAGTCTACAAACACCGGCTGAATAAACGTGACAAGAAAGATGAAACCTCGAAGCATTTTGCTACCAACGCTCGGATCGTGACATCGAGGGAGGGTAAATTACAAGCAAAGAGGGAAGCGGCAAAGAAAGCAGCAAAACAGAAGGCTGAGGAGGAAAAGAGGAAACGCAAGAAGGATTCTGAACGGGAGGACATTCTCCGACGAGCAGCTCAGGAGCGAGATAGAACTGCATTCTCTGGTAATATCAAAAGCAAGTCGAAGCGTGAGCTGCAGGATATTCTCTGCGCTCTGGGACTAAACGCAGATGGAACTGTTGCAGTTCTTCAAGTCTGCATCAATGCTCACTTCGACGCTACACCATCACTCAAAGAGAATCCCCGATATGTTGCATTGTTTAAAACCTCATGCAAGTGGAAGCATGGCGTTGATGACAATAGCGAGAACAAATGGCCAACAACATCTCCCACTTTCCACTTGTCACCCTCGCCCATTCACTCCTCTCCATCACCTCTCTCATGTTCTCATCCTCATCCTCATCCAAATCCATTGCCAAACTCTCAAGTGTTGCCACGGTGGTTTGGTGCGGCATTCAATCACTCAGTCGCTTCCTCATCTCATTTTCCTGGCTCTTTTCAGCCATCATATCCTTCGTATCTCGATCCTTTGCTCAACTCACCATCTATCCGTTGTGTATTGCCTTCTTGTTCCCATTCCACTTTCAGTTAAGTTCATTCTACATACGTTGAATATATCATTGGACAAATATACTTGTGATTACTATTATGCTGCCACTGTAATTGTAAGAGCCTGCTTTTTTTACTGTCTCTGCAGCGCACTTTCTCGTTGCCGGGAATTATCAGGCGCATCAGTCGGCATAATGTAACCAATGTGTTACTGCTGCAATCAAAATGCAGCATATCCTGGTTTTTGCTTGGGAAACGCCCGATGCAATGAGCAAAATCGTTAAAAATCTGAAGACTTAGATTTGGGGCTTTTGAATGACTTAGAATTGATTACTCTACTCAGAATTGTAATAGATTCATTGATGATTCCGCAATACAATGTTCAGCACAAGTTGGCTAACTATAGTAGAGTAATTATTACTCACTTCTTTCCTTTCTTTTCCTTTTTATTTATGATGTCATTACTGATTTATCTCTGGTGATAAATAAGGACAAACCAGATTTTCTCATAGTTACCATTTCAATCCTTCAATATGGTGACATCCTGGACTCAATTCCACTACTATAGACCTTGCATTATTGATACTCACATTTACCTTATTAATTATTTGTGATTCACTGAGTGTATAAGATACAGTAGATAGGCTCAGTTCCCTATCTTGACCTTTTGGTCATTGTGAAACTGTTATGATCATGTGTATCGGTCGTACGCATTGCGCGTAGCGCTTTGCACCGACACAGTCGACTGTATATGATCAAGTCCATCATCGATGCGACACACCGATGATATGAATCAGGTAATCTACTTCCGTGATACTCATCCACCTATCCTCCTTATCCCATCATCCCTCCTTCGGACTGTTACGAATTGACTCTTTTTCCTTTTATTGTTTCTCTTTTAGTACTTTAGACGCCCATTCCCTTTTAAGTACATTAGCGCTGTAGGCGCTTGTACACGCGTCTGTATTATTCTTTTATCTTTTCTTTTACATTTGTTTATGTACATGTGACAGCCTTGCTACTCTCGCGTTATTGTAATTACTATAGATCGTTAACGCGACTCTCTCGTGTCTGTCAGACCATTGACAGATCGTCGCCGTTTACCTTCGGTAACCGCACGCTCTTTATATTGCCTTATTGTTTTGTCGTTGTATACGGACAGCTATACTTATGGATACGGGCTACTCTTATTGTAGGGCCTCACGGCTACGACGCGAGATAGTTCTCATGGATTCATCTTAGGATATGTATATAAGATAGCGTACCTCATAGAGTAGTCTCTATCTCTGATCTCGTCTATTCTCCTCGGTAGCTAGACAAGTATTAGGAGGTCTCCATCCTCTACCGCTATACATCCTTTTTTGATCTTTTATTGTTGTGTGACGCCTGGCATCCTGTGAGCTAGCGAGTCGCTGACACGGACAGGCTATACACCATACCGCCTTCCTCTCCCCATTAGTCCACTGTCTTCCTATCCGCACTCGTTATCTCTACTTCCGATTTGTCGTAACTACTTTAGGATACTTTGTAGCGATACCGGAGATAACAAACTTAGTATATAAGACTTGCGGTCGTAGGTAGAAGCCTTAGTTTTAATATCGAATTGGTACGACTCCCCAGAATCACATAACACTTGCCCTCTCCACTTCTATACCTCGTTCAACCCCGTCGACCTTCAGTCGATACTATCTCGATATTGAACGAACTTAACACGGACCACGCAGCATAGCGAGGATACTGTCAATAACGGTATCAAAGGTCCACTTGACCCGCACGCTCCTAACAGAAACTAGGTATCTTCACTTACACTCAATACTCATTTGGTGTTATGATCATGCACAAAGGGATCAGAGGTGAAGTTGAAGCAGAGTTGAACTCCACAGAGTAAAGTCCAACACTAGATAAAATAAACTAGCGAAGGTAAATTGATCCTTTGGAGGTAGTCGGACGTTGGCAATATTATTAATATTGTCCCTAACATGTTGCTGTCCGAAAGCAAGGGGAGTTGGAACAAAAGGGTAATTCTGATTGCATAGAACTCTGTGATTGTACTGAGGTAGTCAAAAGAGAAACTGAGTGAGAATATCTATTGAGATGACTACCACTATCAAAGGGTGCTATCAAAGTCAATATTTAAACTGGGGAACTACCTACTGGGTATTGTAGCTTTATGCTTTACTGCTAGCTAAGGTATGTGCTGCTTCACTATCTCTGAATAGGTAGATTAAACATGTGGATGACATATTGGAAAACAAAGGAATGTCCAAAAGGGTTAATAACATTGCTTAGCAATGGAGAAAGGGAATTGTGAAGTAAGTGTATTGCAGAGTACAACTCCGCAATGGAGTAGGATGTAATGGAGTATCAGAGTAAAGGATCACAAAACCTCAGAAAGGACTTGGCTTTGCATGAATGTAACATTTGGTCATTGGGGAACTAGCTTGCCTTACTGAACCCTTGTGATTGGTGTAAGGATTACATCCTTATGCTATTGTTCTGAGACTGCCAAACAAGGATTATCCTGCAGGGGATTATTACTCCTCATCAGCCATCTTACTCTAATCAACTCCCCCTGTCTGACCTGCATACCTCCACTTAGTAATATTAACTCCTTTATTATTATGTACTGAAAAACTTTGTACTGCTTGTAGTACATTGTCAAATCAACTCATCTTGTTTCACCCATTACCCTGCCTGATCCCTAACAATTGGCTTTTTGCATTATCACAGCTGTTGAGATCACTTTATCTTTCCAACCTTTGTGTGTTGGGCTCCACCCACACTTAGGTTTGTGCTTGTGCCTGCACCTGTAATTATCTCATTCCATTGCTTTCATCCTTGTTGTAACATAAACCATGTTCATAACACATTAACAACAATTAACCAATATTGGTAACTTCTTTCTTCCTTCCTTCTCTCGCCCTTTCCTTCTGAGTGAAACTCGGTTGTGGAATGGGCCATCACCATGTTCCTCATGTGAAAAGATGTGAGTAATGGCTTGGCCTCCTTAAGGATGTGATACTAGAGTGAATATCTGGTATCCCACCTGTACTATGTGGGATCTCTGTCAAAGGTGTTTGCACTTGTCCAGGACTCATTATTGTTGATGAGGACATTGATTGGGACCATAACCACAAATATTCACACTGGTTTTTGTTACTAATATTCATAATTCCTTTTTCACTTATTAAGTCACATTTTCACATACATGTTAATAATATGTTATTGATGAGATGAATAGCCCTGTTGAATTACTGGGGGCCGGAACAGTTCGGCAATGACCAAACAAGTGGATGTCGAGCTGGTGGGATGTCTTCTTGTTGCTTAATACGAGGGCAAAGGGAAGAAAGGGCAGAAAATGTTCTTGTTTCGGGTCTACATAACAAGTATATAAAAAAGCTAGAATTTCAAATAAATAAGGGCCTGTTCAGCTGTGAACTCGAACCTGAGCAAACCGAGCACAGACATTCAAATTTCCTATTCAGAACATTCCGATATCAACGGTGTGATTGCCATATATATGGAGTGACAGTGTGCATGCACTTGAATATAGATCAAAGTGATAAGCCTCTTCCTGTACTCTCCATGGATCAATCATGATGCATTCTTGAGCCATTGCAGAAGCTCGTTGCAGCCTATGCCTTCCTGATGAATGTTATAGAGGCTTTCTCTTCCTTTGGAGGCCTGTGAGCACACAATTTTGGGCCAGAATTTTCAGTCAGCAGAGTGTCTCCTTCAACAGGCAATTCAGGCATATGAAAGGTGGAACCAACTTCTACATGAAAAAAGACAGCACGATGAAGAGTGCAACAGATCAAGTAACATGTGACAGGTCACATCAGTCACTAGTAGTAACTGTGCTCAGATTTCTCAAACTTGTTTTGCTCAGGTTCGAGTTCACAGCTGAACAGGCCCTAAAGGCTGTATAAACTAAAACATGTATGATAAGAAAGAAGGGCGCCGCGACCGGAACAACCGTCGGGCCTCTATTCTTGACAAGCCCTCAGAAGGTCGATATGATTAACATGCCCATGAATTATTCACGGCGAACCTCCTTGAACGTGTTCCTTCGGCATTGCCATTTAGCGCTCAGCTTATCTAAGCATATTTGCCGTGGTGACGACCAGAACGCGCTTTGAACATTAATACTACGCGCTTTTCTTTCTACGATATTCTCATTCGCAGCTAGGGTGTTATATTACCGAAAGGAAAATGGACTCAGATCTGATTAAACTGGTGAACAAACTCCAGGATACGTTCCATAATCTTGGTTTGTCCTTTGCAATTGCTGTATTCCCTTTAGCTTATATCTCAACCCCGCAGGAGGGGAGCTTGACATGCCTCAACTCGTAGTAGTACGTGCTTCTGTCGCTGTCAAGTGCCTGTGCGCCTCTAATCACTATTCCAGGTTGGCAGTCAGTCAGCCGGAAAGTCCAGTGTCCTCGAGACGTGTGTCCAGAATCACAATTTTACTTTTGTTCCAGCTAACTCGTTCGCTCTTCAGCATCGTCGGTCGAGACTTTCTTCCTAGGGGATCTGGTATCATTACACGGAGACCTCTGGTTCTCCAACTCATTCACTCTCCCATCGCGGAAGACAACCCACCACCGTATACTGAATGGGGACAATTTCTTCACCTGGACAAACGATTTACAGACTTCGATGAAATCCGAAAGGAAATTGAACAGGAAACTTTCCGAGTCGCAGGGCAGAATAAAGGAATTAGCAAGCTTCCGATATCTTTGAGAATATACAGCCCAAACGTGCTGGACTTGACGTTGGTAGATCTTCCTGGACTAACAAAAGTATGTGTCGTGGCGGCTTCATCTTGCGTTTAACGCTGATGCTCTGTGCCTCTAGATCCCAGTAGGAGACCAACCTAGCGACATTGAGCGCCAGATCCGCAACTTAGTATCCGAATATATTTCGAAAGCTAATAGGTGTGTGCGCCCAGCTCTAACTATGCATTCCATTTTAAACTTCGTTATTGTCCAGCGTGATTCTTGCCGTATCGCCAGCCAATGTGGATCTCGCCAACTCAGAATCTCTCAAGCTTGCTCGCAGCGTTGACCCTCAAGGACGACGTACAATTGGTGTTTTAACGAAGCTCGATCTCATGGATGCCGGTACAAATGCGCTCGATATTCTGACAGGTCGTGTTTATCCTTTGAAGCTCGGCTTCATTGGCGTGGTCAATCGTAGTCAGCAGGATATCAATTCGGCAAAGAGCATGTCAGATGCGTTAGATTCAGAAACGGAATTCTTCAAAAACCATCCAGCGTATAGAAACATTGCACACAAGAACGGAACAAAATATCTAGCACAGTCTCTAAACAAGGTAGGAGCAATTCTCTCTCTGTGCACTAGGAACTCTAACGTGATTGTCTGTAGGTCTTGATGAATCATATTCGAGAGAAACTACCAGACATGAAAGCTAGGCTTAATACATTGATGGGTCAAGCTCAGCAGGAACTCAACTCCTTTGGGGATGCAGCCGTTTTTGGAGATAAAAATCAGGTTCATGATTATGAATGATCTTCTTCTTTGAAGGGAGCTGACGTTCCATTAGCAAGGAGGATTAATACTTCGGTTGATGACCCAATTCGCGCGGGACTTCGTCTCGTCCATAGAAGGAACGAACGTGGCCGTTTCAACGAAAGAATTATCAGGTGGCGCGAGAATATACTATATCTTCAACGACGTATTTGGAAACGCGCTGCTGAGCCTCAACGCGACACAAAATCTTGATAACCAAGATATACGGACAGCAATCCGAAATTCGACAGGTCCACGACCAAGTTTGTTTGTACCAGAGGTTGCATTTGACCTGCTGGTAAAGCCGCAGATCAAACTCCTTGAGGCACCAAGTCTGCGATGTGTAGAGCTAGTCTACGAGGAACTAGTCAAGATATGTCACAATTGTACCAGCGTTGTGAGCTACATTCATCGAATCGACTCTTTGTGGTATTAAAATTAGGTTTCTAGGAACTGCAACGATTCCCGCGATTACATGCTCAACTCATTGATGTCGTTTCTGACCTTCTTCGAGAGCGCTTGGGTCCGACGTCAGATTATACGCAAAGCCTTATTGACATTCAGGCGGCGTACATTAATACCAATCATCCTGCATTCATATCGGGATCTGCAATGGCAGCTGCCCAAACCCAGTCACCCCACAAAATCCAACCTCCACCCCGCGTGAGGCTTTTGTGCGAGTTTTACTGAAACAGATACTGATGAGATCCTAGCCTGCGTCCGCAGAGCCTCTCAATGGTCACGCTCACATTGACGATGAAGAAGACGATATATCCGACTCCAACGCCAGTACCTCGAGTGTAATACCTCGCAACGACAGTCGCTCGGTGTCTTCAACCGTCCACGACCGTGCGCGAGCATCAACATCAAAAGCCATCAAGCATTCAAAGCACTTGTCTTCTCACCATCCCTCGCAGCCGCCGCGACCGCATTCCTCAACCGGAGCATCAGGGTCTTCACCTCCAACCGCTCGTGAGACCTTCCTGAATCTTTTCTTTGGGCAGAACGGCACTGCACCCGTTGCTCACTCCGCCGCTGCTAATCGGTCACAATCTTCTGCTTCACATACCGGAATCATCCCGATCGGTAAGGATGTATCAGGCGAGGATCCTTCTCTTACTGCTGGGATAATGTCTGGAGCTCGAACATTGGATGGCAATAACACAGCATATGAAATGAAGAGCTTGGGAAGACATATAGAGGCTGTAAGTTCCGTCCTTTGACTTTCTGTATCATACTCAAGCTTCATGTTCATAAAATAGATTTCCAATGACGGATCTCAGCTGACGATGCGTGAAGAAATGGAAGTGAACCTCATTCGTTCCCTGATCACATCTTATTTCGGTATCGTCCGTCAAACGATTCTTGATCTGGTCCCAAAAGCGATTATGCACTTCCTCGTTAACCACACCTCGCAGCAAGTTCAGAATCGATTGGTAGCGTCGCTCTATAAACCGGAGCTATTTGCGGAGATGCTCAACGAGGATGAGACATTAGTAGCAGAACGTACGAGGATGAAGGCGTTGTTGGATGCTTATAAGGAAGCGTTCAAAACATTGTCGGATGTCAATGTGAAGGCAAGCTAATTTGCCATTTCACCATAGATAATTTTCTTTCTTTATCCCGATACTCAGTAATGCAAACACACAATTCGTTATTCGAGCATTCGGTAATGAAAGGTCATAAAGATGAAAGCGGTCAATGGAATCCAATTTCTATCCAGCCTTCTAATTACACACATGAAAACAGTAATATGTACACAACGCGACCATTAACATCCAAGACAGGTGGCAATAATCAGACAATCAGCACGGCAACACAAAGTCGAACGCACAAACAAGGAAGCAATAGATGATGAGCTACAAAGGCGATATAGTAGATCATGTCGTTCTCGAGCCCGAAGAAGGTGATAGAGTTGTGCTGTAATGAACATAAGTACACACCAAACGGGATGAAAGAATGAGGCGGTAGATAACGAATCGCCCACAAAAGGACGCGCACAAAAGGACACATTGTGTTCATGTCCAACCAGGCTAATCAAGCACAGTATACACTCTAAGGATGACCATTGGGTGCATCGGAGGTTGCAGGAGGTGAAGCAGATGCGGGGTTGGCAACGGCAATCCATTTCTCCTTGGTCGTATCCTTAACTGCTACTGGTCCATCTTTATCTGACTCTTCTTCAGATGTCACACTTTCTTCGGTGTCCGCATCAACACCCGAGCTATTCTCTGATTCCGAACTGGATGATTCACTCAAAGAGATTGCTGCGTTCGTAGAGGGAGAAGTTGAAGGCTCTGCCGAGAGCGGCTCAGAGGAATCAGTCTTTGCTACTGTTGCGGTCAGCTTTGCCTTAGAACGTGTGTCCTTTTGCTCGAGTTTCTAAACAAAAGGGAATCAGCAGGTTTCGTATAGCAAAGCACTTGACTCACCTCTTTGGTTTCCTGTTCCTCTTTCTGTAAAATTTGAGTTTGAAATTCAGCATGATGGACAAGGATACTCTAACATCAAATTTCACCTCTTTGGCCTCCTTTTCCTCTTTCTATCATAATTTGTCAGTTTGTTGGGTTCATGACGATATTTGAAAATGAAATTTGACCTCTTTGGCTTCTTTTTCTTCCTTCTATAATGATATCAGCGCTGGTATTGCAGGTCAATTGAATGAAGGTTTACCTCTTTCTGCTCCCTTTCCTCAGCCTCTTTTTTCTCTTTGGCCTCCTTCTATATGCAACGGTCAGTGGAACCTACGCTAGATAATATTGAACGCACCTCAGCTTTTTCTTTCTTGAGCTTCTCTCGGGTCTGACGTTCTTGAACAACCCATTCTGCCACCTCCTCGACGCATTCTCGCGGTCTGGTCTTGTTCTTCAGAAGATAACCTTGCAAAGCCGCCACACTGAGTTCATCCTCCGGTATAGCCTCCGCGAAAGCCTTGGCGAGAGCACATATTTCCTCCTCGGTTAGCAGAGGAATTGAGTGTGCGGATTTACGCCTCGGTCCCGGTAAGTTCTGCTGTGAAGAATCGGTGACAGTTGAAACAGAGGTAGAAGAAGAGGAGGCAGAGGAACTTGAAGCCACGGGATTCGCAGGCTGGGAGGGGAAAAAGCACTTGAAGATTCCCTCTGCTTGCCATTTAGTGGCGTGGGTAAAGTTCACCCATACATCCATACGGCCCGGACGACTCAAAGCCGGATCCAAACGTTCAATGTGATTTGTAGTTGCGAACAAAAGCCTGCAAAGGGATTGTAACATAAGTTATCGGGAGATGGCAGATATTCAAAACGTGGCCAATTGGAACGCAGAAAATCGTCCGTATGAAAGATAAGTAGACACTTACCGTCCTTCTGCGGCCGCAACTCCATCCAGACTGTTCAAAAGCCCCGACAGAGACAATGTTGATCCGTCTGTTGCTTCTGGAGTGCTAGTTGATGCTGTGGATTCTTTTGGCGCCCCTGTTGACGATGAATCACGGCTGACTGAACGTGTGAATGCAGCGTCGAGATCTTCTAAAAGTAATATGCATCTGCAGCGGTAAAAGCGGAGAAGGGGCATTTTATATTAGTATCAAAGTTCACAGTCAAAGAGAGGGCTGTAACAGCGGGAGAATGTGAAGAAATTAATGCGCACCTTGAAGGTACATTACCCATCAAAGTCGTTAAAGTATTGTCACTCATTCTGAATATCAGAGTCAGCCGCGCACCGCAGTTACACGAAGCGGAGATAACACAAACCCTTTGGAAGACAATGATACAACATAGATGTCAAGACCAAGCTCGCCGGCGAGTGAATGTATGAGAGAAGTTTTACCACTATGGATCCGGAGTCAGAATGATTATATTTGAGTCATTCCGAGAGCGTATTACCTCCCTGGAACTCCGTGAAGGAGATAGCCTCTTCGGAATGGAATACCTAAGATGAAAATACGTTATTGAAATCCACGCATTCGCAAAATTGATACGAACCTCGCTCGGCATACCTAAACGGAAATGGGGAAATGGCGAGTGAGCTGGGCATCGCGGGTATTCTAAACAACTCACCAGTCCTCCGAGCATAAGAAATCCCTACAGTCGGCTAAAAGCATGTCCTTGACACCGGGTTGTAACACAATTGAGCTCATAGGCCGTTTTTGGCGTGCGCCGTTCCATCTCCAACAGCCATAGGTACTAAATGGAGCATCGGAGTCAATAAAGGTGGGAGTATGCACGTAAGGTATGGACCCACGAATCGGCCATGAATATGTGAACGCGGTGCTCAGCGTCCTTTTCATAATCACGTTTGGCTTCAAGCACAAGTTTCTTGAGAATATCGTTATTGCGAGCCACGACACTGCAAATAACCGTGAGTATCGTTTGAAAATTCTTCAGAACGCGAGGTACACGGGTCACGGACCTGATCTTTAGTGAACCACTGTTGCCATAATCAGGATACCTTTTGGACCTAGTTATCTGCGAGAAGGCCGCAGTGAGATATAGTAGTATAATATTCCATCTCCTTTAGAACATACTCTCAACCAATGTCCACGATAGTAGATGGTGTGTGTAGTATCTGAAATTTAAATGAGTCCTGGGTTGTGAAGGCATTGTGAAAACGACTTACCGACACTGGGCATGAACGCCACTTTACGTTTTCTCCTCCCATGTATCAACGCGTCATCATCATCTCCATTCTCCTCTTCCTCCAAGTCCCCAGTAGTTGTCTGGGTAAGACCGTGTCTACCGACTGAACGAGTGGTAATCTCAAACTCCCGGCTGCGGCCCCAAGCAGGTTGCTGTGCAATGGGCGCCAATTAGCTAAAATTGTATTTTGTTCTAAAAATGTGGCGTACTTTGGAAAGCCAGTGCATCAACCTGAGAATAATATGCATCACTTGAGAGTTGAAGCTTAGCAGAGAGCATACATACCAGTCATAGGGATAGTCTTCTTGACTAAAATGAGCAGTGAGGAAGAAGGCTAACAAACCAACTTCAAGGCGCGTTCGTCAAATACAGATGTAGACAGAGGCTCACAGTCAATGAAACCGTTCCACGCAGACATACTAGCTCGCCTCGCTGTCTCAACGGTGCCTCCAATGACGACGAGTTTCTACAAGCGCAAAGTGGTCGATACAAGGTCGAAATGAAAACCACTGAAACACATACGAGTGTATCATGAATAGCACCAGTGTTCATGGACAACGGCGACAACACATTTTTGAGAGCATTCATGGCGGAAGACAGATACAACGAAAAGAAGGATACGAGGAGGGGGACGTCAGCACAAGAGTATACATCCGCCTTATATGGGACGGACGCATCAATAGTGCCTCGTGTTTTTGTCAGGGTAATAGCGCTCAAGGGCCCGCGGCAATTATTACCCCTTCAATAGAAAATAAAATTGATAAATTTCGATGTCAGTTTGTGATGCCATTTTCCCTTTCCCCGTTAATATGAGCTGAAGAATTGGAATCCGGGCAGCTACTTATGTACTTACTCATTTTCAGTATCGAAAGTCGGAGGATTCTTTACGTTTAAACGGTTCTGAAAGTCAAATCAACACAATTCGAAGGATCGCATTCTCCCCGAGTAAGAGTCATTTGGAATAAGATTTTCCAGGTAGGTATTATCCTCAAGGTCGAATCTGAACTCCATGCAGTTTGTCACTGATGGATTGAGCTTAACACGAACTTAACAGCTTTTTATGAGTTTCTTCGAGTCATACTGAGACGACTCAGAGGTGTTGAGGGTTCATCAACCCGTATACCTGGTTTACCCAATTTTGAGATCCGCCATCTTACAAGGATCAATGAGAATAGATCTTTGGGTCTATTTACCCAAATGCAACCCGAACATAGACAGTTGGCGATCTGTTGCGCCTTAGTGTGTAGTTCCAGGGCAGCTCTGTTCGGAATAGCAAGTACCTCGCAAGCAACACTAGCAGACCAGCATGAGGCGTCAATGGCTCGAAATGTGTTTCAACACGATGCTGAACCTGCACAAATTTACAGAACCTTCGTATCACAGAGCGCAAAGAACTTCGGTCCGTCGACCGAACGTACAATCCGCTTGTAACGGAAATGTTATATGAACGATTTCGTGGAACGACAAGCGCTGGTAAACGCCCGACATGAAAAGAGAGCGGACATACATGGAAATGATTACACTCACCGTTCATTTGTCCTCGCTTGAGAAAGAGGTTGGGATGTCTAGTAGTTCCTGGCAGCGCGTGGGTGTGTGAGCTTCACGCAGCGTCCTGTGTTTGCCAAGAGCTCTGAGATTAACTGGCTCCGCGCAGAGAATTTACATACATACCCCCTTGAATCTTGATTCAGTAAGCTGTTTCCTTCACAAGAGCTGGTCACGATGCGATTGTCCTTCAGATCCTCCCAAAGGCCATTCGTGAGTTGGGAATCTGGAGAGACCATAAGTTATACATAAGTGTGTCACAGACTCATACCATGAACTCGATTGGCCGACGCAGTCGGCGATTCTCTGGAAATTGCATCAGCAAGAGGAGTGTTTACCTTAGGGGCTCTCAGATGAATCTAAATCTCTTCAGTCTGAGTTAGAGCTATTGAGCCAATTGCAAGGTCCGCAACCATTTTGACTTCGAGATCTCCAATTCAACTTAATGTTGATGTTAGCCTATGGAAGCCTTAATTCCCCTCAGAGCTAAGAAGCGCTGTCTTTCGAGTACATGTGAGCGAATTTGTGAGGAGGAATAACAAACAAGATTTGAGTGCAGGCTGCAGAGGACTTTGGGCTGTGTTTAGGAGGTTTGAGGGTACTGATATGAATTGAACTCCGAAGGGAGCATGACAGAGCATATCGCGTGTCGGAGTGGAAATTTACCCTTGAACTTCGTGAGTGAAGAGTACTACTATATTTGAAAAAAAGATCTACGGGACCGAAGTTAATTCACTGCGGGCTTTGGACGAGTCGAGAGATAGTCGCTCAAAGTGATAAATGCCACTTCACGCTTCGAGCGCTGAGGTTGTCATAAGTATCCATCTTCGTTTGCCGCCCGAGGGATATGAACATCTTGCTAGTATCAGCTCCGACATGGCTTCTCAATCAACAGGCGAATCACACTTTCAATGAGCTACAGCTATACTATGGATAGAGCGGTGGATCAGGCTGATTTTTCAGCGTAGGTAATAGGATCCTTACCAAAAGGAACATGTCATGTTCCCCTGCAAGAAATCAAACCTCACCCGAGGTTCTCCCTTCATATGACTACATTTTAATCAAACATAGAAATCCGGATGCAATACTGAACGAAAAAGAAACTTCGTACAAGCTTGAGTATGGATAGAGCAAAGGGCGGGCCGTACGAGACCGTACGCAATTACATCGTGGCGCATATGTCCGGATGTCCCACAGTGTTCAACCAGACGTATAGAGCTTAACCCTCCCGCAACTGAAATGACCGGTGGCTGTCGGATGAAGATGGCCCTGCAGTGGTCTTGAAAGCTTCTTGAGGTTTCCTATCTAACGATAGCATAGCTCACGTTCATCGGCCAATCACAGGTCAGAATGGCGCAGAACCTGGGTAAAACTTTTACATTATCACTGGCCCGGACTGTTTCGCAGAGGGAAGACGATCACGCTCATTTTTCGGGAGCTAAGACGGACGTCTCTGGAATGGCAAGGGTAAATTTAACCGAAAATGTCGATAACCTTGAAGTACTGTGACCCATGGGGCGAAAGAGCCGAGAGCCACGTTCATCTTCCTGAAAGCACTTAGGACATATTCAAAGGAATGGACTGCCTCAAGGCATGCCGCAATCATTTACACTAACGCGCGTAGTGTATTGCAGGGGTAGAGGCGGTAGGTAGAGCCTTCTAGTGTAAGTCTACATACACATCCAAGAAAGAGTATCAACTCAAAAACTAGAGACCATCCGACTTTAAGCACTCACCGGTAACTTGAGAGAATCCCCATATCATCGTTGAGCGAAAGCATTACAGATTTTCCAGGATTGTAAGTTTTAGACAATATAGGCGGAATGAAAGAACGAAAGAGTAAACGACGGGAGAATAACAGGATAAACAGCGTCTTCATAGGACCGTTTGGTCAATGACACCCAAGAATACCGGATATGAACTTCAATTCATGAAAGGCGAATGAGTACGGCAGTTGGTCAAAGGGTTGCACGTACATACTCGAAGACGGAGACATAAGGCATGCAATTTCAAATAGAACGTTAGTACCTAGGAATCGCTTTGGATCCGAACAGAAGGACTTCATTATCGCTCTGTAAAGAGACACGACACGGTGAAGATGGACCCCGAGAATGACAGGAGGTCGTACGAGGCAACACGACACATCCGAAGGATCAAGTCATAAGAGTCATACAACATATTCGTGAAGCCTTGGATAGTACGAATGGATAGAAGAACAATCTAAAATGAAGACGGTTGATAACTCGGGAGACCATCGCGAAGGAAGAACATCACTTGCCAATGATCTAATCTCTTCTTGGCAAGAGCTGACCCAACTCCATTTCATCCAAATCTTCTTCTTGTGCTCGTGCAGGAGCAACATTCAATCCCTCGTTCATCTCTCGCTTCACACATAACTGTTCAGCAATAACGACCGTCATGGCTGTCCCGGCAATGACAATTACCCAGAAAAATAGTGATGTTGGGACAGATGATGAGTAGTATGTTGTTAACACGAGGTGATTAAAGGTAAGAGTAACAGCAAAATCCAGGATAAGACGCGGTCGGCGGACAAGAATGTAAAGGTAATAGATGCTTTAAAACGAGTTAGTCTTCATGTGCGCGTAACGCTTAAGGAATTGACGTACTCTGCAGAGCAAGCTAGTATCCAACAAAAGGCAATGATCCACCCACGAATTGGGTCCATACCACCTCTCAACTGGTCTTCTCTCCACGTAAAGCCCAATATCTTGCCTCCACTCCATGCCCAAGAATATGAGCCCCATCTTTCACTGTCATAGATATCTCGGACTGTAGGTCTTCCGGCCATTTCTCTCCAATCCATAATCATACCTAAATGCAGTGAAATCCAGTTCTCTTAACAGGACGGTTAACTAGGACGAACCAACATTACTAGGACCTCCTTCATATGCAAGAGATGCAGAGTCAGCAAAGACAGTAAGTAATGGCGGAATGAAGATCGATAATGTTATATAGTGAAGAGTTTGCATCGAAACGATCTGGAGGCAGAATTCAGATTGAGTGCGGGTTTATTAGCGAGGCAAAGTTGACCTGTGAGATGAGAAGAATAGGATCCCAGCTTGATACCTGAGAGCTCATGGCTGTCTTCGTGAATGGTGATGCAGTCTGGGTTAGCAGGCCATTCGACGGTCGCGGGTTGAACACTTGATGTGTTAGGGCAGGGTTAGGGTTTCAAGAAATGTACTAGGAATATATATTTGGCGCACTTCAACAATTGTTCCCCAATAACAACCTGCAGTAGATGTCAAGAAATGAGAACCTATGGATTACATCTATCATATACACGAGAACAAGTACGCCTTCAAGATTGACGATTAGTTGTACCCAGTATGCTCTTGCCTTGCGAAAATTAGCCTATAGAGACTATTGAATACACACTGTTTGAACTCGATATCTTCGTAGTGCACCGAAATAATTGTAGATGTTAGATAGTTACTCTTATTCAAACAGGAAGAGGAATACATTTGACAATAATTATTGTTTCGACGGCTTGTTCCCAGTCGGATGTAACATACGCATAGCATATCTATACATCAAATGATCTGTAGATGATACAAGAGAATTTAGCAAAAATGATACATGATACAAAGACGTGAGTCCATATAAGCGACATTAGTGAGATCCCAAAATAAATTTCCACCTTGTTACAGGCAACGTCCTCGTTTGATTGATCCTGATTCCAGAATCTACGAACTCCATCGAATTCAACTCCAACAGCCAGACATCCTCTTCCTTCGTGTGAACGCAGTGGGGTTCTACTATCCAATCGTCCACGTTGAGGTGACGAAGGGGATCCACAGAGATAGCGCCGACAGCAGCTAGCTCGGCAGAGTCGTGTCGAGAATCAACACCGTTCATGACAGTGTCCGGAAATGATGAAGAGGGTTTTCTCGGCATAGAGTCCGGTAAACGATAGTTGAAATATTCTTTGGCTCGAGATTGTTGTGTTATAAACAATGCGTATAGACTGGAGTGGGAAACCTCAGCATCCACTGGCTCAGACCTGAGGATACAACAACGATCCGAGTCATCCCATTTGATAAGTAGTGGTGCATGAGGTGTTGGCGGAGTAGAAGAGCCAGATTCATCGATATCAACTTTTTTGCGCTTCGTCGGACGTTCGGCAAGGCCATCGCTGTTGTGAGCAAAAACAGCTCGAAGAGAATCAGGCGTGTACTTGTACCTGTATAGGAAAATCATTGATCATTTTAGGAAAGAAGAGAATCTATCGAGTCAAACATACCAAATCTCAGCACCCTTCCCGAAGACCAACGTCCTCCTATCTGACATCTTTATTTCCTCAATGGACTCTTCATCCAAAAGACCAAAAGACGACACACGACTTCGACTTCCAGATCTAAAACCAATTTCGTCCTCTTCTTGTATCGTGTCAAGGGCTATTGCATTAGGCTGTCGTCGGGAAGCCGAACCGAAATTCCATCGCGGTGTATGGATAGGATAGCTAGATTCGAAGACGCCTCTGGGTCGTTTGCGGCCTGCAAGGCTGGTTGTGACAAAGGGTTTGAGTTTCTTGGAGTGAGCCTCGTCACTGGCGAACATCTTTGCTCGTCGTTCGGCGTACTCGAAAAGTCGTTGGGACCGATTACGACGGCCAGAACGTAGCGAGGCGTCGCGCTGCAGTAGAGACAAGCATAAGTAAAAGTAGCATAAAATCGGGGAATGAATTAACCGGAATAAATTCTGCATCAACCACTTCGATCCCGCTTCCATCGTGTCCAACTCCCCAGCCAGCACTAAGCAAGCTGCGACCATCATCTTCCGGTCCGCCGTCAGGCACTTCCACTTCCACTTCTTCCACTTCCACAGTTACCGGTGCGCTTTTTGTGAATTGTATCTCCGGATGGGAGTCCTGATCTAGCTCACCCTCCTCCTCCTTCAATTCCCCTTCTTCTTTCTCTTCCTCAACTTGTTTCTCCTGTTTTTTTGGTTTATCTACCATCGCTTCTACTTTTGTTTTGGCAGCGTTACTCTTCGCCTTGATATCCCCACCGAAATATTTCTCTCCCGTACTACCCATGAATCGGGCGACAACCTCCTCCCTTCCTCGTCTTCCTTCGAGGGACTCCGTAGCTGTGTTCACACCGGTATCTGTCCCTGGAGAAGAGCTCGTGCTTGACCCATTCATCGCAGGCAGAGGTTTGGTTCCGGAACTCTTATCATTGACTTGTGCCCAAGGGCCAACCGAGTTATTGGGTTTTCGCCCTAGACCAGGCGGGACGTTACCATTTATCTGCAATGGCACAGTTGCGGTGTACTCCGAGCTAACAATTATGTCCTCACGAACACCCAGACACCGAATGATTCTCAGGCGGACTTTGAGATCCTTTCCTTCCTCGCGAGCCTTCCTCGCACCAGACCATGATACCCAGCCAGAGTGTAAAGCACAAAGAAAGATATCGGAATCGTCTGTGTAAATCCTTCGACGGCGCGGAGGCCGACGGTTGGAAGGATGAGATTTGCCACTTGAGTTTGCAAAAGAGTAATTCTGTTCCTGGTACCGGCCGCGCATCCGTTCGTGTTCTCTCTCCCTCTCGCGCTCTCTGTCATGGCTAATTACATCGTGCTCGTTGCCTCCGAACCGAGGAAGAACACCGCCTCCCCAGATTCTGTACTTGTTCCTCGAACCAGATTTGGGTTTCTCGAGAGGAATGAACCCATTTGGAATAACAATCGTCATAAGGGTTTCGCTGTCGAGTAGATCCTTGTCGTCGTCAAGTCCGTTCGTGACGTTAGACGCATTGGTCGAAGGAAGATTGGAGTCCGCAGGGACGTTACTCCCAATCAGATCGATGTTCATTGGCTCACGTTTGTTGTCGTCATTGTCTTTGGCGACCTGCTCCCTATCCACAGTCATCTGGTCCGCTTCACCACTGGCCTTCGTCTCTCCTTTCTGCTCGTTCCCTTTAATATTGCCATCGGAATATGCCTGCCATTTGGAGTCTTCGAAGAAGTACGGGAAAGGTGTTTTCGGCCAGACGTATGTCCCCAAGTCAATTTTGACTCGGCTCTTCACTTCTCGGTCGGGGATTTCCACAATTTCATCTGGGATGGGGATCATACCCATATTGCCCGTAGGATCCATTGCTAATCCGAGGCCCATACCCATATTCCCGCTTGCACCCATTCCCATGTTCATGTTAGGCGGGACACCCATCGAACCATTTGGACCTGGTGAGCCCATTGCACCTAGCTGTCCCAAGACGCGTAGATCATGATTCGAGTGATTAGGATATCCACGCCCATGAGGATCTACCATCATCTGATGTATGTACGGGTCATTCCCATACAACTGTGGATCAACATCCATCATGATGGGGATACCAGGGCCTGGAGGAGGAGCTGAAGACGATGAAGAGGACATGTCTCCAATGACAGCAAGCCTCGTACGCTCCCGTTCTCGTTCTCGCATCAGATCCCTCTCCCTCTCCCGTTCTCTATCTCTTGCGCCCATGGCTAGAGAGATATTCATTTGTTCCCTCTCTCGTTCACGCTCACGTTCCCTTTCCCGCTCGCGTTCCCGATCTCGGTTATACATCTCTCGTTCTCGTTCTCGGTCTCTTTCCCGGTCTCTTTCCCTGTCTATCCTCTCAAGCCTATCTCGTTCCCTCTCTCGCTCTAGACGTTCCCGTTCGCGGTGAGAGTGTAGTGGAAGTGGAGGTTCTGAACCAGAAGTATGACCAGGACCAGGACCCATTGCATTGCCAATGATTCGATAACCCCCATCTCTGTCCCTTTCTCTCTGCCATTGCTGCTGCTGCTGCTCACGCTCCCTCTCACGGAGGGAGCGATCACGTTCGCGGTCACGCAAATCTCGTTCATGTTCACGCTCGCGTTCCCTTTCCCGGTACTCTCGATCTCGTAATTCTTTCTCCCTATTAAGGTTGGCCATAGCAGAAAGCGGTACAGATGAAGGTGGAGCACTGGAGGTAGAATAACGACGGGAAGATGAGTTCATAGGAGCAGATGGAGGTGGTGGCAGCGGTGGAACGTGTCTCTGCCTTTCCCTTTCCCTGTCTCTGTCGCGCTCACGGTCACGTTCGCCAGGGACCAAAACGCCCATCTTCATACCCATGTTGTGTGCAGGTATAGGAGATCCTCGTCTGGAGCTGTGCGTACTGGGCAAATGTTGGGATTGAGATAGAGCACGATGAGGAACGTGCATCTCCCTGTCTTGTTCTCGCTCACGCATCTCCCGCTCATCTCGTTCCCACTCTTTTTCTCTGTCTCTCTCCCTATCTCTGTCCCGTTCTCGTTCTCGTTCTCTCTCCCTGTCCCTATCATGTCCACGCTCCCGCTCCCTGGGAGGTAGAGACGATGACGCAGACGGACCCAACTGTAGTCCAGGCAAGAACTGCGTGTGAAACTGATTTTGAAACTGCTTTTGAGGAGGCCCATTTTGAGTTGAGCCATTGAGATTGAGAATCACGCCTCCTCTAGGCTCCATAACGCCTGTGTTCAAGCCAGAGGTTGAAGGTCCAGCATGGATCGGGACCGGCCCCTGTGCGTTAACATGAATTTGCTGCTGTTGAGCTTGAGCCTGAGCGAGTTGGTGCTGTTGATGAGATTGTTGGTGCTGAGGAGGTACAAGAGAAAGCGTCACAGGTGCAGGTGAAAGAATTGGTCCAGGAAGGGGAGCAACAGCGGGTACAAAATGATGAGGATGAGATGGAGGTTGAAAATTAGCAGCATGGTAAGGAAAGTCTCCACCGCGCGGAGGAGGCGGTCCGGATGAAAGATGTCCTTTTTCAGTTTCAGTCGGAGCAGAGCCAGGCCTACTGCTACCGTGACGCCGACCAGGTGGCCTAATATAGTCAACATCGTTTTCATGCCCTTCATCAACGATAGGTCCACCTGAGCTGCTTGAGCGTCTACTACTCGTGGCACGCATGATTGGAGATTGGGAGTGACTTTTGACCGGTGGCAGAGTACTAAGTGACAAGTCTTCAGATCCTAAACAAATAAGTCCAAAATGTCAAGTCAACATTGAGGAAAAAAAGTTTCGACTCACCTCCAAGCAAAGGCCTTCTGGGCAGTCTCTCGCGTTCTTCGCCACTTTTGGACCTGTCTCTCTCTCCTTGCCAGTCCATAATATTCAGAATCCTCGGCTGGTCCTTTTCTCGGTCTCTTTCCCTGTCCATTTCTCGAATCGGGTCGCGACGAGGGAGAGGGAGAGTGGAATCAGCTATTCGAAACTGTTCGCCACGTGCGTCCGGCCCGAGAGCACCAGAAACGAGGCGTCCCGGGGCGGGTCCCCATACACCGCCCCGAGGCCCGACTGTGGGGAGAGTGGCAGAGTGCGGAAGCGAAGGAGAAGGTTGTTGTAAAAGTGTAGGCTGGGACAATGTTCGGTTGTGGTTATGTGTATTGAGCCGTGAAAGCACCGGCGAGGATGAAGATGAAGATGAAGAAGGTACGAGGGATGTCTGCCTCGTTGTCGTCAATCCGTGGCCATGTGCTGTTCCTTGGGTTATCGGTTGTGAGTCGTTCTTTGTCAATCCTAGTGAATTTGACCAACCTCCACTCGTCCCGTCCTCTGTTCTCCGCCAGCCAGCTGGGGTTCCAGAATTGCTGCCACCGTGCGAGGCTATGCCCGGTGTTCGCGACGAAGAATTTGAGCTGTAATTGGTGCTCTGAAGCTGCTGTTGATTGTTACCGCCATTGCTAGTACTGCTCCCACTATTCCTCCGTCTGTCATCCGAAGGCGAATCTTGCAGCAGCGCAGCGACGTTCATATCCTCCGTTGAAGTCCCCAGTCTTTTGAGCCTTTCTGTCGAATCGACGATGGTCGGATGAACAGGAGCGAACGGGAGAAAAAAGAGGCTTTGTTGGCACTGTAACTGAATTTCCAATCGTGTGTGCAATCAACGAGATCGAGCCGACCCTATTTCGATGCAATGTTAATACACGTGGCAATGCAAGGGCTATCTCAGATTGACAGATCACCCGCTTTTCCGTCCGTGACGACGTAATTCCGACATTCTTCCCAAATTGAATCCTTTCAGCTTTCCTTCCGAGGATCCCGAGCTATTTCTTGAGGCTTCTCGCGGAAGGAACCATCTGAGCTTAAAGAGCCTTGAGTCCATTACTCAAAACCCTTTTGCTCGAACAACAATCAGTGAACTTACACACAACCTCGTAGAACAAAACTTGGTGATCCATACGACCTCGCCGTTCATATAATCAAATTCCATTCACCGCGCTCCTAGCCTTCTCTCACACGACAAACCTCACAGCTGAGGATGGTCACCATATGGTGGACCTTCCCGGTCTTGCCGCCGTCCAAGATGTTTATGCATGAACTGCCAGCACTGAATAACAACAATCACCATGGCGTCTGTGCCTCCCACAACCTTCAAGTGCAATACGAGACAATCTGGACACAAATTGATTCGTGTAAGAGACCGAGATACGCACTGATACGCTTGCCTATTCTGGAAGAATCGACGACGCGCGTTTTAGGCCGGAACAGACACTGAAGCGTTAGTAGTTGAAAGGTGAGGGTCAATTACTAGCGCAGCTCCGACTCCGCTTCTTCGAGTCAAATTCGAGGTCCCAATTCTGCGACAAAGCCGGAGGCATAGTTGTGGCAGATGTATCGAGCAACCGAATTTTGACTTGCTGAGTGCGCAGGTGACAACAATTTCGCTTTATGGGAATTACCATCAGTGTTGTGGCCATTGCACGGCGGAAAGATGTTTCGATGTGGCTTACTTTTCCAGTTCAATTCAATCATGATTTCAATCTTGACACTATTTTGGACTATACGGACCCTAGGATGATCGGCAATACGAAGTATATCGATTAGACTGTAAGCGCCTGGTTTTGATTGATCTGAGAGTACAATTTGGATGGGTATGCAATGAACGACCTGCATATATGCACCTTGCTGAGCAAATGCGAGCGATACAGGCAATTATTTCCCAAGTGCAACTTTTAACAGAGTCTGTTGTGTCCATCCAGCCTGAGAGAAACATCCTTCAATTATTGACAATGCCACGATGGTGCTCTGTTCTTTGCGTGTATGATCATCAGGTTCTCAAGATATGCGAAGTCACTCACTATCTTTAGGTGTTAAGCAGTTGAGACTGATCGACAGCATGATTAGTATTGATGTATGAGCAAGCAATTTCTGTTCTCCAAAAATGAACGCGTTCCAATCGATGTTCGCTCCAGGATCGCTTAGGCTGGGGATGATTAGGACAATTCCCGTCCGTTGTTCCGAACAGTTTGAAGAAGATCAGTGTAAAGAGAGCATTCGATTCATTTTGTATACATAATGAGAGAAAACAGAAGAGATGGTCTAAGATCATGTGCACGTGTGTAATTACTCACCGGTAAGATATTCGAGTAGCCCCTCGTGTATATCTATATGTAGTGCAGTCAATATCAATGGGAAGGTTTTGCCTGGTGCGAAGCCCTGCGCTGGGTGGGCATACCACCCGAACGCGGAGAGAAAGATAGGGCGTCTAATATCTCTCGTCACATTTTGCCACTCCTTATCGTTATCCTATGATCTGTGGTCGACTTATCTCGGATTGAAAAGTTCGCATCTCATTCTTGTGCTCATGATCAAAGAGGTCAGGCATATCTTGCATGTATCAATCTCAACTCTTCTGCTTGCTATGACTAGCTCTGCTGGAATGACAGCTACTTGTACTCGAAGACACTACGATTCGCTGGTTATTCTTAAAGACAAAGTCCACCCAATCATCGAAACAGCTTAGAACCTGCAATACTTCATGCTTTGCGACTAACTTTAGAAGTCCTCGTTTTAGGAAGGGTACGTGTATCATCTATTTTGCGGACAGAACTTCCTTCTCAAGCCTTCGACTAGATTGAGTACAATCGATGACGAACTTGTGCGTCGGTCATTGTCTCTCACACCTACGCAACTATCGACAGCTATGGAATACACTTTGAAGACGAACTCATCGGCTTTTTCGCCCGCGTTGAACCTCCGCTGTGTATGTATCAACAAGATCAGTTATCCGTTGTTGGCGTTATAGAACTCCGGCTGGACTCCTTAGCCTACGTGGTCTTTGAACCGAAATCAATGGCCAATGATAGATGCACACCGGAAGGTGCATGTGCACCCCGCGAAAGGAAACCCTGCAAAGCTGTTTGTGTTAGCTACGGAAGTAAGGTTCAAGACGTCAGAGTGTAATGATTATGCAATTCCTACAGTAGTTCCGAGTTCACGAAATTCACAGAGCTGCTACTTCCTGTCCTAGGCCCCGGTACAGAAGGATCCATTACCATCTTTCTCGGTCTACTTCTCCTTGAGAACCACTCTCGACGTTCGTCATTGATATATAGTCCCAGGTACATCAGTATACAAGCACCGAGCCAACACCTGCCAACAGCCATCTACTTATCGCGCTTCACAGTGGCGACATTTATAGTATGACCACGGAGTGTCTTTAACCCCGACAGTTGTCTGCATTTATATAGGAACGAACGAGTATCGCCTTTATGGCAAAGGGTATGTGATATTTTGTGGCTATTGATATTCGCTCTGCGTTAGACAGATGGCTTAGGCTTCTAGCGAGACCTGTGGCTCTCCTTGGATCTCTGCCTGTTATCGAGCTCCCCTTTACCCGTTGTCCTTGTCAGTAAGAAATAAGTAAAATAGTCATTTCATCCTCGTACACAGGGCACGTCACCATGAGGTAACGAACTTAGTTCTCTTAAGGATATATCCGAGTGCTTATCTCCAGGACGAACAATATGTTGTCTTGAATCTGAATTCAATTTTGGTATTTAGTGAAAGATATGCAGGTGTGGGTTGTACAAATTGCAGGTATATACAGAAATGCAAGAGATGGATACAGGTAGGATGAGGCAGAGCAAGTAGGAAACAGCAATAGTTAACCCATAAGAACAAGTAAATGCGAAAACCCCAAGAGGATAGATAGATAGGAAAAGCAGATTATGATTGGTCCATTACATTAAGATCTATGGCGCCGCCGCTTTCTTTTTGAGCCCGAGCATACAAATCCTCTCGCTTTTTCTCATCGAGCGTGAGGTTGGCTAGTGTAAGAAGAGCTTCCTCAAGGAAATGCTGCAATTCATCGTCGTCCTGGTCCATATCCGTGGAATTATTGGAAGATTTGGCTTTCTCTAGAAACGAGACGGCCTCCGTAAGGGCTTCTCTAGCTTCGTCTGCGTCCTCGGACCGTAAGACGGTCTCATCACCATTTTCCAGAGCCTCTTCGAATTCTTCTGCTTGTGCAGTGCCAACGATTAAGCAGCACTGGCCTCTAGCTCGGTTAATGGGACCTCTCCAAGCGTCGACATCAGCTTCCATCTTCATTTGATTGAATACAGAGTCAGACCAGGATGCCCAATACTTCCGCTCGGAAGGAACTTCGAGTTTTTCTGCAACGAGTAACACCTCGGACCCAATAGTAAAGAGTTCCTTCGCACGAGAAAATGAATCGAGAGCAGGTGCAGCACCTGATGCCGTTGATTTTCCCGAGGGGGGTACGGCATGAGATGGATGAGGCATGTGAAAGATACCCCGGGAAAATTGGTCCATAGCAAGCTTCAGGATATCGTTGGGAGTAGAAGTGATGAGAGACATCCGTCGAGTGACAGGCGGCCTGCGTTGGACGATGATAGAGAAAGGAGATTGTGCAGGCCATTTGGGTTCATCAGCGAAGAACGGTCCAACTGGAGCCTTGGGTATAAGAGACTGGGTAGGAGGGGTATCAACAGCCTTCCGTGATCTAGTGATAGTATTGTCGGCAAGACAAACCAGCGTGCGACCCCAGACAATAGCCATCCGCCAGTCTTCTGGAAGATGGGCACTTCGACCACTAGTCAGAGTAGGAAGATTTTCACCGGTCTCAAATACATCAAGTGCCGCAAGCCAGTATTGTGATGGCGAATCGGGTTCACCTTCAAGCGCAACTGAAGGATCTTGGGCTACAAGGTTCCCGAACAGGAACAGTGCAGTGCCAAAAATAGCATGGAAGGCGGTAGGAGGTTCCACGCATTTACTGTGGTGATTGAGAACAACTGAGAACAACAGTTGAGCAAAGATAACGACTTGACTAACCAGTGGGGGAACGATTTGTCTATTGGCCCGGCCAAATTTTTCACAGTCCAGTCACGAGGTATACGCTCGTCGGGCGGAGTAACTGCATCTAGAGAATGACCAGGAATGTTGTGTGGTATAGAGAATAGGACTGAGGGATCCTGATAGAACAATAGAAATCGATGGCATTCGTGAACAACGCCACGGATAAGAGGAAGAGCATCGGAGGCATCATTGCCTAGATTGAAAGTGTCAGGGTGAGACGAGAGTTTTGCGAAAAAAAAAAAAAGAACAAACCTTCATATTGCTCGACAGCTTTGCTAAAAAGATCCTTCAAATCTTCCCAATCCTCATAATCACAGGTAGCTTTCGAAGATGTTTGAGTGCCCTCTGACGCTACTGAGGAAGTATCCATTATCCGCGTTCGTCGTGTCCAGCTGCTTTCTCGTTTTGGTGGAGGTGTACACTGACGAGAATAGTCCCAGTAATATAATTCAGCAGCGGAATCACTACCACTGCTCGCTGAAGACGAGAGGCGTCGTCTTTTGGAATTTGAAGTCGAAGAGCGGATCTCTAACTCGTCGAGGTCTCCGAGTTCGTTGTCAGAATCAGAGTCGTGAAAGGTGGCTTCGCTGCCAGTGCCAGTGCCGGGCAAGAAACGTGGCGCCGAATCGGTCACACGGGCTTTCCATAACCCTTTTGGCCGTTGATACTTCTTCTTCGGCGTCGCCTTTGACAGTGAAGAGGCCATTGGTCGTTGGGCAAGAAATGGTGAGGGCATTGGTGGGGGATCGTGATATCAGGAAAAGTTCATGGCTTTGTCAATATGGGATATTTATTGGAGAAAGCAGTACCGGCTCGAATTCTGGCCCTCTCTGTCTAGACTTTCTTCATCAATCCGCAACTAAACCCTATTGGCTCGCGTCCCGTCTAGCCAACCAAAGTCCAGAACGCCCCAGAGAGATCATTACTACAGAGCACTGAATATGATAATTTATTATAGAATAGCCTTTCGAGGAACTATAGATAGCCAATAGGATTTTAGTATGGTCCAAATCAGTTCACCAGCCCCTCCTGCGTCCACCTTTTCCCCATTTTTCCTCCAAAAATCCCAACATATATTCATACACCTCCCGCTGAGCACCTCTTCTTGTGATCGTATGATCGCTGTAACATGTTACAAGAGGTTCGGGTCAGCCAATCAAATGCTGGTGGTAGGGTAGCAACAGTGCGGAAACAAACGAACCTATCAGTGAACATCCTGAATCTAAAGTTCCTGACCTGGGCCTTGGTGAACATATCCAAAAGGTGCGCTGAATTTGCGAAATGGACATTGTCATCCCCACTTCCATGAGCTAAAAGATATTCAATATGGTGGAAGCCAGTCACATTCGATATCGAGGCATTGATATAACCACCCGGATTGAGCTCTGGAAGGTTCATGTACCTCTCTGTGTAGATTGAATCTGAATGTAAGTAGAACCAATCAGCGTCTCATATTCCAGCAATATTTGTACTCCGGTTCTTACCGTACAGCCGCCAACTAGTCACAGGCTGAGGAACAAATCAAAACTTGCGAAAAATCATACCTTGACGAAAAAAAGCTTACCGCGACGGCCATGGCAAGTGAATGGATGCCAGCATTTGCTTCTGCAATTTTCGAACTCATGAATCCTCCGTAAGACTGTCAATATTACTCTTTCGGATCTGGCACTTAATTTATGAAGACAATTAAAACGTACCCAGCCCCACACGCCAATTCGTTCCGGGTCCACGTAGTCCTTTGCAGCCCAAATCCTGATGAAAGTGCGTCAGTCGATGCAAGCGATCGATGAAAATACCGAAACGCCGAGCGGATGAGCCAATGAAGATGAGCAACATGATTCAGTGGCGTCAAGGTCCTGACCGACACATTTCGAGAATTCTCAACGTACTTAGCAGCGTTGATTTGATCTATCGTCTCGAAATACCCAAGATTGCTCTTGACCGTATTTCGCAATTTGCGACCTTTGTATCCTGTTCCCCGGCCGTCGACAATGACATAAATATACTGCATTCTACAAGCCAAGTAGTCGTCCCACCCGCGCTGCCAGCGCGTGTTCACCATTTGGCTGAACGGTCCGCCATATCTATAAGTGACACAGTCAAGACACACTGGAGTTCGGATTTGGATTCGACTTCTCTGCTTACACATAGAAGAGTACAGCGTACTTTGTGCGTCCAGAGTCATCCATTCGGGGTGGCCGGACTTCTCTGACGTTCAATTCTGAGATTAAGATTTAGTAGAACTGGCAGGTAGAAGGCAGGAGTGTATGACAGACTGTGACCGTCACTTTCGATAGTGGAATACAAAACTGTCGGCGCCTCGAACTGGCTACTTTTGTTACTCAATTCATCATTGGTATGGAGGACAAAATGGAAATCTAGATATCGATTCACGAGCATGTGAGTTCCACGTAGAAGCCGGTCGAATGAACTCACCAGTGTTGGTAGTTTGAATAATTTCCTGCCAGGGTATGTTCGGACCTTCGTAAGAAAGCAGATAAAAACCAGCCTCAGGAGAAAAATTTGTGTCGTAGTAAGCAATCTCATCTGGCTCTGCCGTTGTCAACTGCGTCGGAGGAACGATATCTGGAGAGCTAATGGTAGGTATCGGAACAGAGAATAAATGTCTTCCGATTGAAGAGGGATTTGCGGCTTCAAAGTAGCTATGAGCATAATCCCAAAGTCAGGCAAACCTTGGGATAGATAAGAAAAAAAATCACATACACAAGACTTAGCTCCGCGTCAACGCCTTTGACACCGCTTGAGACCTCCCATTCACCGGAGGTGAGGAATCGAGGCGTATTTGAGTTTGCCGGACTGAACAATGCGATGTGGTTATACCCTTCAGGCGTCGGTACTATATCGAGATACGCAGTTGACCCTGAACCTTGCATGCTTTTAGGTAGCGGGAAGATGTTTTGATTCTATGGTCATTAACGTCAGCGGTCGAGTGACTGGACTGTTCGGGAGTAGGCCTAGGCGATACTAACGTTGTCAATCCAGCCGTCATCCCCTTCTTCCCCTTCCTTTCCAAGTTTTCGAACCACGGTCCCACGAGAACGTGCTTGATCATCAGAGCTATTCAAGTCAAAGAACACAACGCTTCCTGTATCTGCATTCCGGTTGACCTCTTTTAAAAGAAGCTGCGTATCATCCACCCAGGCAATCTCCATAATAATGCTATTTGAGATTGAATGTCTACCTGGCCAATCCAGTTCCAGAGTAGCGTTTGCGGCAGGAAAGCCGCTTATAACGACGCTATCAGAATCCACGTATTTTCCTAAATCAAAGACGTGCACGGAAACTAGAGGATTGTTGTAACCGGGCTTTGGATACTTCATTGTGATTTCGGATGTGTATGGAATGACAGCGGAGTTGTTCTCGGTCGGGTTGTATATAGGAAAGGAGAATTCGTCGACAGCAGTTTCATCGAAACGGAGGAACGCGACCTTCTGAGAGTCAGGAGACCACCATAAGGCGTGATCACCAGAGAAGATTTCCTCCTCGTATACCCAGTCGGGCACGCCATGGAAGAGTGAAGCATTACCTGAACTAGTTACCCGTATTGGAGCCGTAGAAGGTCTATGAACAGACAGCTATAAAGAAGTATTTGATAAACGAAAGGACAGGACTGACGACGACGGAGATGTCAAGATATACAGGTCATTGTTGTCGACATACGCCAATGAACCACCTGTTGGTGACCAGGTAGCATAAGCAGTAGTAGGAGGGTTTGATGGGGTGATCATCGGACGTGTAGCCTTTGCTACAATGTCATGAATATAGTAATTTCCAAAGCTTGACCATCTCCATTGCTAATATATTACAAGTTGAATAGCGGAAGATAAATATCAGTCGATAGCGCGCACCTTCTTGTAATCTGCCTTCACCAGAAGATATCTCATGTCAGGCGACAGTTGCCAGATTCCCCAATGTTGTAGAGGCCTTCCGTACTCCTACTATAGAGTCAGTAGCAGAACCGCAACTGTGCAAGATCGAGTCTTACATCCTGAACATCGTCTTTCTTTACTAAATTGGACGTGGTGTTGGTCTTCAAATCTACCAGCTTAATGTAGCCGTCTTGCGTGGACACAGAGAAGACGCCATCCCCAGCTGAACTGAAAGTGAGAGCTTGTTCGCTTCCTGCCCTTGACGACGGAATTACCTTCTGAAACCCAAGCGATAGATGATCTCTCAGCAGCGAACGTGCCGTTGAATATATGGTCCATGGTGATTTTGCGAGTGCCTGGAATACGATACACAGTTCCAACATAAGTCTGCGCGGCTATAATACCAATAATTCCACATAGAACGACCAGGATAATGAGAGTGGTGACAAGGAAACGAATGTTGGAAGCACGCTGAATATCAGAAGGTTAGTGGATTAATGCTAATATGCATATTTGGCGTACTATTTGTCGCTGGCTTGAGGGAAATGCTGCGCTAAGATTTCCAAGTTCTGCTACGCCTGGCGTAGAGGGAACTTTTCTTTCCAGTAATGCTTCTTCTTCCTCCGAATCCGAGCTGGGAGCTTCAAAAGGTCCTTGGCCATAGTACGTTGGGGGCTTGGCTATTGAGTGATTAGAGCGGACGGAGACTACGGTAGACGTTTCGCTGGGGTCCTCTGATTCTAATGGCTCATAGCTCGATGTCCTCATAACAGATGTAGAGGAGAAGGGAAAGATTGAGGGATCAAACTGCTTCTAGCTAGCGCTCGATGATAGGCGCTTAATCGTTTTACCTAGGAACACTCATAGTGGACCTCTAGGAATGTCCATTGCTTACGGCCACTTGGCCTTGAGGAATTACAGTAGTAAAACGAGCCAAAGGTGGTCGGAATAACCAAGTTACATACAACAATATCATGTAGATATACTAATTGTAGAACACGAGAGCCCTCAACTCGATAGATTCTCGGAACGGACTTCCTTCAGGTGTAGACGGGTCCTCAAATGCTGTATGAGGCGTAAGGTCAGAAACACCTCTATCCTCTGTCGAGTCATAGCTACAACAATATCGATGAGCGTGAAGAACCCATAATGGTATAACCAGAAGCACATACCATTTGATCAAAACAATTTCTTCCGGTGTCATTCCTTTCAAGTACTTCCACTTATGCTCCGGACTGTACTTGACGCCATAAGTTTCGCCTTCTCGGTCAGGATAAAGTAGAGCAATTGGTACGAGGTCTCTGTCCTTGTCTATGCTGCGGAAATCACATAATGTGAGAGGCCAATCATACGCGGGATTGGAGATAGGCCGCCAGAGATTGATAATTTGAAATCGATTTCTTAGCAGTTCCGGGGCTTCAGATTCTGGAAGATGACGGTGGACACGATTGACAGCTGACTTGCTTGTCTGGTCTACATGGACATTGGAGACAGGCTGCCTTTTCGATGGATCACTGTCTAGTTCCCCTGGGCGTCGCCGCCTGATAGCTGATGACGACGAGTCAGTCAATCATACGTATGAGCAGCAGGCAAGACGAGCGTAGACTAACTGTGATCAAACAATACGACTTTACTTGCACCGGTAAGCTCTTTGATCAGTTCTTCGCTCTCTGGGTAGTACTCCTTCTCTATCTCTTCATCGTCGAGGAACGAAGTGTGGGTTGACTTGTGCTGGTAGTACTGAAAACCGGCAGAGTCAAGGTTGTAAGAACCCTCTCTGCCACGAATGTTTTCGATGGGAACAATGTGTTCTTCCTGTATCCAATTATACCGACTCCCGTATTTGGCATCTTCGTTTATGCGAGTGATCGGTCTGGATCCGTCCTTTGGCGGAGTGAAGTAGAGAAGTTTTCCGGGTACAGTCGAGGGTTGGATAAGCGTAGCAGGCATTGTTCAATTGGGAATGGTTGTTGAGATACTCTCTAAAATGCTCTCGTTCTTATATACAGCAGGAAGTTGAGCCGATGTCGCCATTGTTGCGAGAGACTGCGAAGTAGAAAGTGGCAGCTGACGCTAAAGATGAGACCCACATGAGTAAGATTTTCTCCAAAAACCTCTTTGGTCAGCAACAGTTTACGCCTCAGTCAGCAATCGGCTTTTCGATGGTCCATCCGTGCCAAATGGGTTGAACAAGAAGAGTTAAACGGAACTGAAGCTTCAGCAATTCGAATAACCACGTATTCTGTCTAACTAGTACACAGTTTAAGTTATTGATTCGGATCCAGATTCTCGCCTCAATGTACTACAAGTTCCATCAGATTCAAACCTCTGATGAATTATTGAAACTAACCACCGGGGTCATTGGCGTAACGGACGTCTTCGTCCTCTCTCATCACAGGCTCGTTATCACCAAGCTTTCGAAATACCCATTTCAGCCCGTCACCACCACCGCGTATCAAAACAATCTGAATGTTCTCAAAGACAATCCTTTCAAGGAGGGGACACGCTTTCGCAAGTTTGCAAATGCGTATAGCGTTGCCTACAAAATCGTAGTTGGGATGTTTGTAAAGATGATACCTGTCATACTCGAACAGCACGGGGGCTTTGAAGACATTCAGAAGAGGCAAACAGGCCAAATGAGGGAGAACTTCGTCCTGAAAGAGATGTGAACAAAACTTCTTTGAGGTACGAAATTCTGCACCACGCACCAATCTTGCTTGACGCACCCAGAAGTCAAGGGTGAGTTCGCGTATGTGTGGAAACGCTGCGACGACATCTCCAAGATCGTTTGAATCGCCCCGGACACCGAGATGTGTTAAAGAAGGTAATCGGTTGGATTTGAGAATGTCCAAGAAGGGTTCACGAAAGGGAGATGGGACATCTTCACCGGACTGATCAAGCTCTATGTCGCCTTCGTCATTTTCATCTAATTCATCTGGGTCATCGAAGAATACGTCGTTCATGACAACTCTCTCGGATAATAATACACCGGTGAGTTCGGTGACTGTTGATCCTGCGCCATGTTCAACGAGCCAGATTACCTGGAAAGCTTTGCACTGCAAACGCTTCAAGTGAGGAAGGAGAGGCTTTGAGGGTGGATTTTTTGGCTTTTGAAACCATCGTTTCCCAATGATCAACGGTGCCAAGATCAGCTCCTCAATGCCTGGATGCGCATGGAGGAATCCCAGTAGTGCGGAGGGAATGCAGTGAGCTCTGCCAGATATGTTGAGGCTACACAGGTGGTTCCATTGAGCGGTAATGATCAGAGCTGTTATCGACATCGTGATCGGCGATTTGAGCAAAAGATGCAACTTCTAAACATCGATATTTGAGAGCTTTCAAGAAACGTCCAAATGACCATTCCGCACCTCCAAGTCTTTATTGCCTGCAAGCATTCCGACAATACCAGTAAAATCCACCTTGTCTTGTGTTTGATCATAAGCATGAGTACATATAGTCAGAGTCTTAAGCCCTCTCAAACTGAGGAACTATTGAAGGATTTCGTCAGTGGTAGAACCAAGAGTTTTGGGAAAGATGACGCACTGTTTCAGTGCTTGCCAACGGTTTCACAGCTATGTATCCAGCAGGCGCATGAGTAAGCACTGAGAATGGTTCATCAACGACATCAAGCTCCTCCAAGCTTCCTGAGCTACCCAAAGCATGCCATAAATCGTTTTGGTCAACGATTACTGGGGGCGGAGATCGATACCAACCAAAACGTTTGAGATTCTTCATTCGCTTCACAGCATCAATAAGCAACACTTCATCTGCTCTCGTTTGCTCAAACGATGGCCTGCCCGAAAAATGCTGATTTTGTCCCCCTCTGGCAAGTTCCTTTGGTACGACGAGAGGTTCGGCCATCCAACGATCTGGTCCGTAATCGCCATGGCAAACGTCCGAAATATTTTCAGGCAGGATATCTAATTCGCGAACCTCACCCGCAGTAAGATCTGCTTGAGCAAAGAAACGCCAGATTGCAGCAGAGCGAGATATCCTGGCACGAAAGACGCGATATATGCAGTGATGAGGGATGGCAATGTCCGCTAGAGCCTTGTTCGAGAGCCCAAAAGACAAAACGTCGGAAGGCGAATCTAAAAAAGATACAACTTCGTGTAGAGTTTCGACAGGTAGAACATCGGTTATTGCTGACATCCTGGGTGAAAAGGCAACGGACTGGCTTTATTCAGTCGGTCAATTATAATAGAATAATCGCCCATGGTGGTGACTGATTAAGCTAATTAACGATACACATGTGATAAATTAAGCTGCAACGTTCCCCTTGCACATTACCAAGATCCTGCCCTGGCTTATGATTGAAAATATTCATTCATTCTAGCTTTGAATCTCTCTTTCTCCATTGCTTGAGCCTTCATCGCTCGCCCTCAGCATCTCTGTTGTCTTCAAGCTTGAACTGCCAATCACAGACTCTGCAAACTTCTGAAAGTCTTTCCTCGAACAGAATCTTCCCGGCTAAAACTTGTCACAGACCCGGGTAGATAGAATATGAACTATTCATACCTTCAGAGCGTAAACGACAATCTCAGTCGCTCCAGATGCCTTTGACCCTAATGACTCTGCCAGCAAGAGCCTGAGGATGCATTCCTGCGGATCGAACGTGCACCGGACCGTAGGTTGTAGACGAGTGTTCATTGAAATCTTCCAAAGAGGTTCTCTGCGAAATACTGGAGATTTGCACAAAGTCAGCACGTTGGACTAAGATATGCACGCGTTCTCTCACTCACAAAGTCGCTGAACCAAAGTTCTTTTGTCCAACAAGTACTTGACCTGCCCCAATATTCCACTCGAGTAATCATTGCTGCCGCGTTTGACAAATAATTTCACGCCCTTCAGCTCGCATTGAACGTCCTCATCTTCTTCTCCGGTTACATCTGCTTGTTCGATGAGCATACAACTTCCTGTTTCTGCTGGCGGAAATACTGACGGGTGTAAGTTGGCGCGTCCCGAGGAGAATTCAATCCGAGGGCGTGAGGTTCTCTGCTTTTAGAGCTGGAGAGATCATCGTCGAGCCGTTCGACGAAGGAATGTCGCTTCCTAAAACTGTTGGTTGAGGACCATGTTGGTCTCATGTTTGCTCCCGAGGCCAAAGTTCCGTTGTTGAACGAGAAAGAGGCTGGTGTTTCAGTCGCAAATCCTTCAAAGGCAAACGCTTGCGACGTTGGTGTCGTTTTTCCAGCAGGGGGCTGGATTCAGAGATGAGATTAGGGACAATCTTACTTCGTTAAGTCTTACCTTGGAAGCCGGTGCGTCCTTCTTTTCTGTCTCCGAAGTAACCTGGTTGACATTGCAATGAATGTCAGATTACAAAAATCTTCATTCAACTCACAGGCATCAAAGGTTCATGAAGTGATCGCGAAAAAGCTGGTTCCTCTCTTGCACGTCGTTCTCGCTCGCCGGTAGGCTGCTCGAGTGAATCACCCGCTTGCTTAATTGTCACCTCTGAAGTCGCGGCAGCTCGATCATCGTTCTAAGAGCATAGCAGGTTGGTGACACCATTCTTCAGAAAGAGGCGAAAATCACCTTCTCTACAGAGTCCTCAGCCGCAAGCATACCCTGCTCACTTTTCTGTGCCGATTCAGGTGGAGTTTTGCAACGTTTATTAGGATACAGCGCCGCAAGATTCTAATAGACATAAGCAGTCATGCGTTTGTATTCAAAGGGAAGACAGCGTTCGACGTACGTGTGGATATTCCAATGGCTGCGAACCACAGTTCACAGATTAACGATTGGTACTTTCGTATGGGCAAGAACGTACGACATTGTTTTCGTCGTGATCGTGCATCTGCTTACGCTTCAACGACGGTCCTCTAGCCACAGCTCGCAAAGGCTGATCTGGAGTGTTTATTAGCTCTGCAGGGACCGTTCTCGATATACTCTGTGTCTCAGCTCCTTCAGAAGAGTTGGACGCGGAAAGTTCGTGATCCGGAACTATTGGTACTCTTGTGCCAAACACGGGATTGTTCTTCGGTATTTCTACCTGGTTTGGCAGCTCTCTTTCTCTGGAGTTTATGTCTTGTTGACTGTGCCTGAACAAAGGAATCGGAAAAGTACAAACGAGTAATTGAACAAACTTACAACTCTATCCTTCGCCTTTTGGCATAAACATATCCCACTGTCGCAGCAAACGTCGCCATTCCACAATAAACAAAATTGAAATCGGAAGTCGGAAACATCTTGTGGTCAGCGAAGGCTGAACTAAAGGAGGATAACAATTGGAACTGAGGAGTGGCAAACGACAAGATGATGAGCCTTAAATGTCACCGATAAAAGGATGCGCGATTCCTGCATGTTTTTTTTTTCGGAGCCTTGCAGCAACCTCACGTTCTTGGTAGCATCGCAGGCAATGCTGTCATCCGCTCAGATGACATCGTTTAGCACAGCTAATCATGGAACATGCGTCTAACATAAGGTTACCAGACACGGACTGTTCCATTAGGGTTAAACGTTGGACGTGAATCATGTGCCGACGCAAGCCTGAACCTAGCAGAAGATAGTAATCTGAAAGATGGGATATGGTGGGCGGCTGATAGGCTGGTGGAAACGGCAAAGGGAATCAGAAGATCGCTATAAGTAGGGCAACAAACTACTTCTACTAGCCAGAGGATTAACACCAAAATGTAAAAACCTATGCCGAGGTGTAAATAATCGCTATATACCTTGCCTAATCCCACCACTTTCTAAGAACCCTCTAGCTCACAAAATTGACATGCCATTTAGGTACACGCAAACACCAAGTTCAAGGTGGTTTTCTTCTTTCTCGATTAGATGCATGTGGTGCGTCTCAACAAACAAGGTCTAATTTCACGACTCCGCTATAGTGGAACTTCCAGGAACAGAGGAAAGTATGTACAACCTGAAAACAGCTCGAATTACTTCTCTCTGTGCCTAAGTTTATGAGCACGTCCTAGAAGTTCTAGATATTCTGATGAACTACAATAGTCTCAGCTTGGTCTGTTGACTGTTGTATCTCTTTCTTGAAATCTACAGTTGGAAAGAAGCCGGCCATTGCAACTTTCATCATACTTGCTCTGGTTTTCTTGTAGAGTTAAATTGAGAAAATTCGAGAAAAAGTTCAAACAATGTCTTCCAACTCGAATCAAAAATGGACAAAAAATAAAAAAATGCTCACTGGCAGGGTCGAACTGCCGACCCTTGCATGATATGCGCAGGTAATCACGTGCCCTCATAAGTACAATGCTCTACCACTGAGCTAAGCGAGCTATGAATGTGGTTGGAGCGCAGCATATATGTACAGCTCTCAACTCGCTTGAACAGATGTCTCATCTTCTATAGGGGCAGACATTGAGTTCTGAGCTCAAAGATTCAAAGATATTATGGATTGAGTTGGATACGCTCAATGTATTAGAACCTATGCAGTAATTTTCTTTTGGCAGCATATCATTCTCACATATACCGCAATCCTCTGACGGAAGAAGAGATGGGGTAGTTGTATTGACTCAAAACTGAGGTGGTCCCAGGCTAAACTTTGCGGTATGCGTGTTTCAATATTCATCAATGCTTATCTTCCCGCCCTGACTTTTAGAATCTCACCAATATCTCATGTTCAATACAAACCCCGTCCGGTTCAAGACGCGACCAGTTCTGGCGACTGTGTTTTCCGAATTACCGAGCACGTGGGCGTGTCAAATTCCCACGGTGACGTGGAACTTGCGAATTCATGTCATAATTATAAGCTTAAATTCATATCGCGACTTTGACTAACCCTCTCAACTTATCCAGCAATGTGGAACACTCAGGCTATCGCGTTAACGCTGGTCCTCACTTCAACGTTTGCCTCTGCTGCAATATTTCCCAAGGACACTGTAGTCAAGATGCTTGATCCAAAGGGATTCCGGAAAGTTATGAAGGCCAATGTACGTACAATCGAAGTTCTTAATCGTGAACGTATACTCACTCATGCATCAGGAAACCACTATGGTAGCCTTTGTGGCCCCTTGGTGTGGTGTTAGTCCAAGGCATTCTACTTATGAACCAATTGATTTATCTCCCGAGACAGCACTGTCAGCGAATGGCGCCAGAATACAGCAAGGCTGCATTAGGTCTTTATCCTCTCATTCCTACATATGCCGTTGATTGCGACGCCGATGCCAATAAACGTCTCTGTCATGATCAAGTGGGTAGAGCTCTGATTCTCATGTCGTACTTTCACTCACAAGCAGCGAGTAGGGCGTTCAAGGATTTCCCACAATCAAAGTCAGAACTATTTCTTCTTGTCAGTCTTTGCGCTTCTGACATCGTGAATGTCTAGCTTTATCCCCGAGGAAAACAGCTCAACCCATTGACCTATGACTCTGGTGATCGATCTTCAAGTTCGTTTTTCTACTGGGCATCTAGGCGTGTGCCCAACCACATCAAGAAAATTGGACAGTTAGATGACATTCAGCGTTGGGTGGAAGAGGTGCTTCTTCATACTGTAAGATTCCGTGGCTCACACTAATCATCTGTATCAGAGTGCAGAACGCGGACTTCCTCGCGCGCTTCTTCTGACGAAAGAAAAGATCATTCCTTTACTATGGACCGTTCTAGGCAACAAATTTGCAGGGAAAATCGAACTCGCGTCCCACCGTGATCGCAAGGGGAAAAGTTCTGTGGCAATGGGTTACGAAGCAGGCGAACAGAAATCATCCAAGGTGCTAATATACGCACCAGGATCAACAACTCCCGTGCGATACGAAGGTAGACACGCTTAATTTATACCCCACTAGAACTGAGTGTCCTAAATTCTGCTAGGTATAAACAAACTTGACTCTCTTTCCAAATTCTTCGAATCAGTCATCGATGGTACTGCCGACCTTAAAGCTGTCAATGAAGAAGCCGCTTCTGAGGAATTCGTTCCAGACGAAGCGGAGCTCGAAATTGAGCGCAAGCAAGAGGCCCAGCGTATTGCTCTCGCGCATGGAGGATTCGCTAACTTCATTGACTTTGAGGACGCTCTTAAGAAGGGTCACAATCCGCACGGCTCTCAAGGATATCCGGGAATGATGGGCGATATGCCGAAGAAGATGAAGGAACCTGAAAGTGAGTCAAAAGTAGCAGAATCAATGGTGGAAACTGGAGATGCCAAAGAGCAAGCTTCATTTGCTGCAAGTTCCGCAGAAGTTCCAGCACCTACTGCTGCTCATACTCCGGAGCCGTCAGAGGTACCAACGGAGGAGACAGAGGCGTCTAAACCAGAGCCCGCGTCAGCTCCCAAAGACGAATTATAATTATAATTTAGGCTGGATGTTTATTTGTTGTTAGGGTTAAAACATAACATATCATTATTCAACCTGGTGTACGATTTTCTGGGTTATATCCCATGCAACTATTCGTAGTATATGCAATTTTTGTCGGATGCAATGCAGATGAACGACCATGTGGGTATCTGTGCAGATTGATTGGAAACAACGTGTGGTATTAAAGTACGCGGCACAAGTACCCCGAAACAAAGATCCTCAATGACTCGTACGTATCATGAATCTGAAAAACAGAGACACACGAAAAGTGCCAATGTCAAGAAGTACCGAACGAATTGAAGGGTTGTTAACACATGGAAGCTTAGTTGTCATGAATCGCCCTTGAGACCGCTCTACAGCTCTACATCCCATCAACCTCAGGTGCAACATCATCGCGGTAAGAAATTCAGTGTCCATTGAAATTCGCATTGCCAAGCACAAGCATCGGTCACAAGAATAGGGCGAGGGTCATCGCGCTGCTCATAACACCGATGGCCACGGACCACATTCTTGCGTCGACGGCGAGTCCGAGCCCAGCATTTGCATTTGCTGAGCTCGAAGTTGCAGCAGCTTGGTCCGCCCCGGTGGTAACGACAGGGGTGACAGTCTTTGCACTTGCGGCACCAGAGGTGTTACCAGAAACAGTAACTACACTAGTAGTACCTCGAGCACTTGCAGCAGTAGTAGCAGACGTAGTGGTAGTGGTAGTGATGGCACTTGATGAAGACGATGAGACGGAAGCTGAAGTAGCGGGAACACTACCGGAAGTCACACCGCTCGCAAAGGACGGTGCAGCGCTCGCACTAGACGGGTTGACGAGGGCACCATTGCCCCAGGCGATGGTTTCACCATCCGGTTGAGTGCTATTGGGCGGTGTGGTAGTTTCACCTGATGAAGATGCGATGGCAAAGCGAGTGGTCCAGATAGGGTTCCCGGTTTCAGCTGGTGAAATAAACTGGTAGAAGTAAATCGCCGAGTAGATAGTGACCTCGGGACAAGTCCAACTGTATGAACCAGATTTTGTGCCATCCAGACCCGTAGCGACAGCTACAGAGATGAATGCGTAAAAGAATTATACACGGAGAGAAATTCGCATACTGGTCAAAAACACCATGTCGAAGTTATCTCCGGTCATGAACTCGATGGCCATGTTGGACCAGTTAGAGCTTGAACTAGAGTCACCTGTCCAAGTGATAGAACATGTCGAGCCCGCATTTCCGGTGGATGGTGTATCAGGCACAATATCAGCGCGAGCAAAGAGGGTAGAGGCTGCAGCAGCGGAGAGAACGACGAAAGAGAACAAAGAAACCATAGGATGTTTGATCAAAGGTAGAACTGGAAAAGAATGAGCTTGCGAAAATTTACGTCTTTATATGCTCACCTTGAGTGTTAGCAAGGCTGTGATGAGTACAAAAGAGTGACAGTGGTAGGTAAAGAGCGGGCGGTGAAAATGTCAACGTTGTCGTCCTGAAAAACGTTTAAGTAGGCAGAAATTCAGGGCGTATTCATATGATATCAATCGTGGGAACGATATATGTGCTCAAGCGCTGAAGCGCTGCGGTAGTAGTTGTTGAGCGGCTGCGAGGGTGCAATCAATTGGAGGCAGGTTAGGAGTTGTTCCTACAGTTGACGCCATCATCCACACCCCATATTTTAGAAAATACTTTCCCAAGCACCAAATCTTTTTTTTTTGTGGAGCATTGGTGATTTCCAGGCCAATAACAAAGTCATCTCCCATCCAACCGCTAGAGGTGCAAGGCAAGCTGAGCTGGAAAGGGGGACATCACATGAGAAACTGCATTATGCACCAGGTGTTGTAGACACCCACATGTGGGACTCCAGAACTGACTATATATGAATCTGAAAGGTTAGCTTTATCACAGGCAGGCCAGGACTGGCACCAGCTTTGCCTCATTCACTTACCTCTACTTAGCAATGTGCCAGGCCAGGCTTAGGGGGGCTTGAGCTCATCAAAAATTGTGACCCGAGCCCACAGCCCAAGCGCAGGCCAAAAAGCCTGAGCCATGGGCCAAAGCCTGGGCCTCCCAGTAAAAAATCTGAAAAATGCTTTATATTCAATGTACAAGACAGAAAGATAACAATGAATACAGTAATTAGCCCAAAAAGATATAGAATAAACCATTACAGCTTGTCTTCAGCATCTGAGTTCAGGTCTACCTCTAATGTAAACTCCATGTTCACATCAGTCATGTAGAAGGGAGAGATGCATCTGACATCTGGACTGTCTCGCTGATCAATGATCTTGGACATGTCTGGAGTTCACCCAGTGTCTGTGGTTTGCGGTTTGTGTCTTATTGACTGTGCCCGCACAATATTCTTAGACTTAGTTGAGTATAAAGCCTTACTTACATTCCATTATCACTCTCAGTTGTTACACCCCATCTGGTGTATACTGAGAGCGAGTACTTATTATTCATTGTAACAGAACAGCTGAGGCTCAAAAGGACCAATGTTATATCCATGCCAAACCCCACCAGGCCTTCCGGCTTGATTCCCCAGCCTATTGATCACTATTTGACATTCCGACATTCCAGCCAATCAATCAATCTGTTACGACTATGCCAAACCCACTCGCACAATGGTCTGATTGGAACTGATGATTGAACCATGCAGTTGTCTTTCATTATATTGGCTCTGTATCTTCGCCTATATTTCGGATCCAGACAGATCCGTCCGAAATGTCTGAAAATCTGTTATAATCATGCAAGGGAGTTCATTATTATTCACTCTCTACTTCACTCTTGTCAAGTAATCGCTCGCTCGGCTCCGGAGCTCCGGTCCGGTGTGATGCAATGCGATTTATCCTTCACTTGTAGTTAACAGTCATACATTCATTCATCCTAACACATTTACTTGTGATTTCAATTATACAGTATCAGTCATCATTAGATACATGTGTTATTTTCTTACTCTGGTTAGCTACAAGCATTGGTACTTAAGTAGATTGTTTCGTATTGTTCCCCAGCTTGAAATCACAACACACAAGTTATACCCTCCTTTATTTCACATAATTTCGGACCGCACCGGACATACGGACAGTGCAACCTTCTGAAATTATATTAATTCTTCACACTTCACTGGGACACCCAGATAGCGTATAGGGAGCGTTGCTGATAGCTTCGCTGAAGTCCCTTACTTCCGAAGGACTGTGTAGCCATCCACTGTGCCATCACCATAGTTCCCACGCTTTGGAGCTTCGCACATTGCACCGGAGCATCGGACAATCGACCTCATTCTTTACAGCTGCACAACCTTAACACAATCATCCAATCGATCCATTCACAAGTTTGTTACCAAGTCCAATCCCAATCTCAATTGACTTTGTACTGCACCCCTTGGCCTGGTAGCTTTGGAACAACCTCAGATACATCACCTGATGCTCGGTGATCATGACCAATGCATTCCCACACCTGTTGGCTCTCAGGAAATGTCATTATTGTATTATTTCTAATCTTTCTCACTTATTGTCTTTTATTTAACAATTAGGATTACTTGTATATAAGGTTAGATACCTTGTACACTATTCCTCAGTTTCAATATCAACTTGGGTTGTCTTGGGTTCCAACCCAATCACTCCTCTTTCCTTTATTGTCCCTTTACTGTCCATTATTGTCCGCATCCATCCTAGAACCTGTTAAGATCATGTGAACTCCAAAATCACAGAGTTCCGCATGATAGGATCATGGAGTTGGACCAGAATGTAAAGGGATTATTCCCTTGCAGCCAGAGGAATGATTCACAGAGTGAGGAAGAGGTAGTTGGACATTGACACCACTATTAGTAGTGTCCTCAATATGCCAAGTGTCCAAGTGTCAGCGACTCGCTAGCTCACTAGATGCCAAACGTCACACAACGATAAAAGATCAAATGAGGATGTATAGCGGTGAGGATAGAGACCTCCTAATACTTGTCTAGCTACCGAGGAGAATAGACGAAATCAGAGATAGAGACTACTCTACGAGGTATGCTATCTTATATACATATCCTAATATGAATCCATGAGAACTATCTCGCGTCGTAGTCATGAGGCTCTACAATAAGAGTAGCCCGTATCCATAAGTACGGCTGTTCGTATACAACGACAAAACAATAAGGCAATATAAAGAGCATGCGGTTACCGAAGGTAAACGGCGACGATCTGTCAATGGCCTGACAGACACGAGAGAGTCGCACTGACGATCTATAGTAATTACAATAACGCGAGAGCGGTAAGGCTGTCACGTGTACATAAACAAATGTAAAAGAAAAGATAAAAGAATAATACAGACGCGCGTACAAGCGCCTACAGCGCTAATGTACCTAAAAAGGGAATGAGCGTCTAAAGTACTAAAAGAGAAATAATAAAAAGGAAAAAGAGTCAATTCGTAACACCAAGGTGAAGGATAATGGCAGATCTAAGTCAATATTCAAACTGGGGACTACCTATTCTACACTGAGGCTTTATACCATACTGTACGTAAGGATTGTGAAGCAATGCTATCCCCAAATAGGTTAGTCTGACATGCAGAAGGCATGAGGAAGAACAAAGGATGAATATAAAAGGTATAGTATGGATCAGATCATATCCTGGAGATATAGGAGTTGGATAGATTGATTGCGGAGTTACATCTCCACAATTGCAGGAACTAAATCACAGAGGTGTCAGCGACTCGCTAGCTCACAAAAGGCCAGGCGTCACACAAAGACGAGAAGTCAAAAGAGGATGTATAGCAATGAGGATAGAGACCTCCTAATACTAGTCTAGCTACCGAGGAGAATAGACGAGATCAGAGATAGAGACTACTCTACGAGGTATACTACCTTATATACATATCCTAAGATGAATCCATGAGAACTATCTCGCGTCGTAGTCATGAGGCTCTACAATAAGAGTAGCCCATATCCATAAGTATAGCTATCCATATACAACGACAAAACAATAAGGCAATATAAAGAGCATGCGGTTACCGAAGGTAAACGGCGACGATCTGTCAATAGTCTGACAGACACGAGAGAGTCACATTGTCGACATACAGTAATTACAATAACACGGGAGCGGCAAGGCTATCACGTGTACATAAACAAATGTAAAAGAAAAGATAAAAGAATAATACAGATGTGCGTACAAGCGCCTACAGTGCCAATGTACCTAAAAGGGAATGGGCATCTAAAGTACTAAAAGGGAAATAATAAAAAGGAAAAAGAGTCAATTCGTAACAGTCCACTCCTCGAGTGACAGTGTAACGGAATAGACAGGAGTAGGAGGTGCTGGTTCAACAAGTCTTGGACTGTCTGAGGATGGGGGGAGTGGTTTCTTTGTGGTGTCATTGATATATCCATCAAGGCCTTGAGCTCTCAGCACGTTTGTGATCTTTCTCTTCACTGGTGTCCAACTAATTTGGACACCCCCGTCGAACTTCTGGTCCTCAGGAACCTTGGGGATTGCTGGTGGTATTCCACCATTACTTGCCATCTTAGGTTCAGGCTATTCAAGCATATATGAATTTTCTTTGTATTTTGTTTCTCGGTTATCTAGCAACAGGCGGGGCCCATAGCCTGTAAAATGTATATCAATATCAAATGTATTCTCAGTGAACGCTGATGGGGCGTAACAACTCATTATATAATATCAAATGTATCTAACAAGTATGGTGAGCAAATTAAGTAGACCAGAAATAGTAAAAAAGATACACACTCTCAGTGAATGCTGATGGGGTGTGATAACTGAGAGTGAAGACTGTAGAAGATGTGATATTTATAGGAATTATGTTTAAGAATCATAGATGGGTGCAATGAATAACATCAGCAAAACCTGGGTTTTGCTCCCAGAGCTGATAGCACGAAAGGATGCCATTTATACTTGATGGAGCTGGAGACCTCTGGACAGAGCCAACTCAATTCTCGACAGCTCTTGACAGTGCTATACAGCGTCAATTCAATCCGCACAGCACTGTACAGTGCCAATTTAGTACCATACAGTGTCAGTTCAATATGTTCAATTCAGTAGTGTATACTGAACTCATGGCATTGAAATGATTCCACTTCACATGTGACTGGGCATGACTCGAGATACTACTGAAGACAGTTCCAGTATTTTTGAGCAACACTGGTCAGTATTTTATATATATACAGAAAAGCAGCACTCAAGTCACTTTTGTACAGCACACTAGCACATTTGAATTGGTGCTGGGAGGTTTGAATTGGTGGTTGTACAGTGCTGGACAGTGCTGTACAGTGCCAATTGTCGTGACAACTAAGTACCTATATCATTTTCTTTCTTCCTTTTCACATGCTCCAATGACCACATGATTGTGTTTGTTACTCATTGTTCAACTGACCATCTCACTCCCGCGCTGTCATCAGCTTATTGTTCTTTCCTTGTTCCCTATTCGCTCTTTACTAGTTCACTCTCGCACCCTTGTTCTTTAATACCTATTGTTCTTTGTTCTTTTACTCTGGTCCTTATTATCCCAGAAACATATATATAGTGCAGTAGACAGCTACCAGTTCCCTATCTCGACCTCTTGGTTTTTTGGGAACTAGGTTCGTATTTGTATCTTTGCTTACACTTAATATTGACTTGGTCTTTTGGGAACTAGTTTGCCTTGACTGACCCTTGTGATTGGCCCTTCATGCTATCACTGTTGTTGAGATCACATATCTCTTTAGTCCTTGTGTGTTGAGTGTTACTCACACTCGGACTTGTGCTTGTGCCTGTGCTCGGATTGCTCCCCTGTCGTTGCTTCTGCCTACGTCGTGACACCAATTCAATACTGGCTGGCGATGTATAGTGCCAATTCAGTACCTGACAGCAATGTCAGGCACTGTATGGAGTCAATATGGTGCTCTACAGTGCCGGTGAGGGGGGTACTTTGCTCATGCGCTGTCAGTGCTTTTAGCTTTGTCTATGTTGTAGAAGAGTACAGTTAGTATGATTGGGTACTCAGGCAAACATGAACAAGTGTAAACGACTGAGGTTAGAATCTACAGTACCTGTTGTAGAAGAGTACAGTTAGTACGATTGGGTACTGTAATATAAATAAGTATATGTTTTGGATAAGTGAAAGATAAGGAACCCACCTCAGGTGAACACGAACAAGTGTAAACGACTGAGGGGGGTCGATGAGAATTCTAGGTAAATAAATAATCAAAGGAAAGACAAATATTTGAAACGTGTATGAAGAAATTTTACTGAAACGGTAAAGTCCAACAGCAAGACCAAGGTAGGTGTATGGGTGTTAAGACCATGCCGGTGAGGTTCTGTAGGGTCTTAGGAAAGTGGTATTGGAGATAATCGAATCCAACTAGTTCGTTCTTGATTGAGATCTCGAACAATGATTGAAGAACATTAGTCATAGTACGGAAAGTTAAAAGTGGCGAACTAGAACCTTAGCACCACTATCAGTAGTGCCCTTGCTTTGTCATATGGTTCCGTGAATGTTCAAGACAATGAGCAAAGAGTAAGAAGACGTCCGGTGATTGTTTGGTTATAATGCGAACAATGATGAAGAAGGATAAGAATCCGGATGGAGTTCAGCAATGATCTAAGTTGATATTTAAACTGAAGAACTAACTACAAGATACTACAGCTTTTATACGTTGTATCCTAATTGTTAAATCTAAGACAATAAGAGTTCAAAGTAAAAGCGATAACAATCCGGATAGTTCCCAGTAATAGAAATAAAAGACAATTAAAGAACAATAAAGTAGTAATCACTCGTATCCGATAGTTCAAATACATTGTGAGGTTCAATCGAGAACCGAAGGAAGAGAAAAGACACCAAGTCAAACTTCGTTTGACCAAAGCACCGATCGGAAACCGAAGTCCTGGAGGCATACCTATAACAATGGGAGTAAATCTGACTAGGACCTATCGGACAGTTGTCAGACAAGGTCAAACATCTATGTAATGTAAGTAGGGGTACACACTGAGGGTAGGGGTTCACTGTATGTTTCTCGACACTCCCCCTGAAGCCCTAATCCATCAGCCCTAATTCTCTAACAATGTTTGAGATGGCCATTTGGGGAAGGGGCTTTGTGAAGATATTGGCAAGATTACAAGCTGAGGGGACATATTTGTATTCGAGTTCCTTTTCTTGTACAACATCTTGGATCCACGCCCAATTGACATTGAAATGTTTAGTTTGGGCATGATGGGTTGTGGTTTGAGTGAGAGCAAGGGCGCTGAGGTTGTTGATCCAGATTTCGGGTATGCTCTCGAGTCGTTGATTGACTCCTTGTAAGAAGTTGGCCATCCATACTGCCTGCTTTCCCGCGTGTACCATTGATAGGTACTCAGCTTCAGTGGTCGAGAGAGCTACGACATTTTGTTTCTTAGAACTCCATGAAACGGATCCTCCTCCGACGAGAAAGACGTACCCCATTGTAGACTTTCACATGGCCGCACCATGCTCCTCTTGAATGTCAGCTTGGGATGCATCGGCATATCCAATAAGTTTTAACGGCTCCTTGTTGGATTGGATGTTGCGTTGATATTGGTATGTAATATTGTAGCTGAGGGTCAATTTGAGGTACACGAGGATATGAGTTGTGGCATTCCAATGGATGGGTTGAGGATCAGACAAGAATCGTTGGAGAAGAGCAACTGCAAATGCAATATTGGGTCGAGTGCCTTGAGCAAGGTGGTTTAAGCACCCAAGTAGGCTCATGTAATCCTTGTCGGCCATGAATTGTGTATCCTCCAGGGGGATAGGTGTTGGTTGGCTGTTAGAAAGGTCAAGTCCTGGTGATAGCAGGGTGAACTTGGGGGCACACTCGAGCATTCCGAATCGTTCTAGAGTACTGGTGATGAGAGAGTGTTGGTGAATGGAGATGTTGCCATTGTTGTGGTACTTGAGCCCGATTCCTAAGCATGTATCCGGTTTCCCATCCTTTCTAAACTCGAAATGTTTTCCTAATTCTTCTTGTACTCTTTCTCCATTGGCTTTCATCGATGATACTCCCATTACATCGTTGGTGTAGGTTGACGTGATCATTTCGCCATCTTCAGTAGCGCGGAATCGAACACATGGGTCGGAAGAAATTGACTGGTGTCCAAGATCACGGTAAGTTTGGTCAAGAAGTTTGTACCAGTTGTTCCCGGCGTCTTTGGTTCCATATAAGTTAATTTCTTGTCTAAGCACAGTCTCTTGTCCATCTCGAAGTCTGTAGTAATTCTCATATCCGTCAGGGATTCGTAGGTAATTGGTCGTCTGAGGTTTGGCATTGAGATAGGCTGCCACAAAGTCTCCTGCCCATAGTTCTAGTCCGAAGAAGGCCGCAAGTGCGATTATAAGTCAAACGGATTTGTATCGGGCAGTCATAGAGAACGATTTGAAGTAATGGACTCCCTTCTTCTGGGTATGTCCTTGAGCAATGAGGCGGACTCTTCTTTTCACCACTTTCCCATCTTGGTTTGTAATGGCATTGAATACTAGTCTTGTCCCAATGAGTTTCATTCTGTCTTCACGAGGAACTGGTGTAAAGGCCTTTCGGTTGTCGAGGCATCCAATTTCTTTGTTCAACACCGGTCCCCATAAGTCGAGGCAAGTGACTGCTTCAGTATAGGTTAGTGGTACCCATTTATTGTAGGGTTCCTTCACAAGTGGTTCGTTTTGAGCTATAAGGGTCGTTATCTCGTCATTGTCGTCATCAGGTAAAATAGAGATTAGCTTGTTGTTGTCTCTGGTCCAGTCTTTGCCAAGTTCTCGTACTCAATTTTCTTCTTCTATGTATTCCTTAGACTCCTTCATTGCTCAAGTTGTTGTTCTGGCATGGGTGGATCGTCTGATGGGTTCAGCAGGATGTATATCATTGTGACGAGCGTGGGTAGTCTGATTTTGATGAGGGGTTTGACTGGTGAGGGGAATTTTGGACTGGTCCGGATCAGCATCGTTTGCGCTGTCATATTGTTGATTTTGACTGTTGATTTTAATATCACCTATGTTGGACTCCGAAGTTGGCACTTTGAGGAAACTGAGGTCTGTATCTTCATCTTCACCTGTCTCCCCCTCAACTTTGGATGTCCAGTGTCCTTCACCCTCTTCAAAAATTACATCTCTTGACCTCAGCACTTCGTCAGATCCTACCACTTTGCAGCGGTAAATACCTGGGGCCTCGTACCCCACAAAGTGACATTTCACTGATTGGTTCTCCATCTTCCCAATACCCTTCTTGGTTGGGATTTTCACATAGCACATACAGCCCCATACTCAAAGATGACCGATGTCTTGGGTCCTTTCTCATCCAATTCTCTTCGGGGATCATGTTGGGATGTCTAGAGGATGGTAATAGGTTACCCAGGTACGTTGCAGTGGCCCATGCCTCGCACCACCATCATGATCCCAGTTTAAAGTCAGTCATCATAGCCCAGGTAGACTTGGTCAATACCCCGATTGCACGTTCAGCTACTCCGTTCGATGCAGAGGAATAGGCTGTGGTGAATTCATGTATAATGCCGTGTTTTTGGAACCAATTCGCCCAGAGATGACTGTGGAATTCGGGTGCGTTGTCGGTGCGGACTATCTTCAGCTTGGACTCTGTCTGACGCTCTGCTTTGGTTTTGTAGTTATCCAGGAAGTTTAGAGTCGTCTCGGCTGTGCGATTGTTGGAGAAGTATGAGGCTTTTTTGGACGTACCACCATCAACAAAAACCATTGCATAAGAGTTCCCACCTGTGGACATAACTCTGGTGGGCCCGAAAATGTCGACATATACTCGTTCAAGCGAGTATTCTTTGGGATTTTGTCCACCATCAAAAGGGTGCCATTTATGGTTTGCAACGGTACAGTCCTCGCATCTTCGAATTTTGCCAACTTTAAAGTCCAATCCCGTCACAAAGTTAGTGGCATTGTTAATATGGGTAATTCCAGCATGTCCGAATCTGCGATGCCACAAGTTCTTGTCTCCCAGTCATTGGAGTGAGCATGCTGTAAGGGCAGCCGGGAAACATCCATTAAAGGATCCTTCAATTCGGTATAGGCCATCGCAAAGTCTTCCTGTAAAAACTTCACATCCTCCTGGTTCTTTGAATGTCATCCTTCCATTTTTAGTCTCCACGCTCCATCCTAGGTTATCAAGTACACTGATCGAGATTAGATTGGACGCGATAGATGGGGCATGTAGGGCGTTATGAAAAGTCAGAAAATTTGCCTTGTTTTTGTGAATAACTTGTACGTCTACATCTCCTTGGCCAAGGATCTCGAAGCTAACTCCCTTCTTAGACGAATTGCCTATCAATCCCTTCGTATTGGTGTAATTTTGGAACACAGATTGATCATGAAAGAAGTGAGCATTTGCTCCAGGATCTGCAAATGTACAAGCCTCTTTTGGAGAGGAGGAGGATTTGGATATGGTGTTTAGGGTAGTTGCCAACAGGGCATATATGTTTCCCATTGGGTTAAGCCCTGCATCTGTCACACTTGTTGTGACTTGGTTAGCGACGGGATTGCCAATAGGTATGTCTCTTCTCCCCTTCCACCACTTCGGATATTGCCCTTGTTTACCCCCTCCGAGTTTCCAACAGTTTTCAATTGTGTGTCCTCTCCCTTTGCAATTAGGGTTGGAACAGCTCAGATCAGGGTTTGCCGGGCCTCTGGGTCGATTCAAGGTCAGCATGGCCTTTAATTGTTCCACCTCTATTTGTAAGGCTGACACTCGATTGCCTGGAGTAATTGATATTGAGGTGGATTTGGATCCTCCTCCAGCATGTAGAAAGAACTCTTCGAGCCTTAACACAATAATGGAGAAACTCAGTTCCCCCATCAAAGTCCCAGTAGGTACTAACCACGTAGGGATGAATCAAGGAAGATCATGTTGAATTGGTTTGGGGTAATGTTGGATCCACAATTGTTGGCCTCCTTCAATAGGAGTCGCATCTTTTCAGCATAACCGCCTTTGCCAGCAATCTTCATTCCTTTGCTGCATCGGCATGCTGTTACAAATCGACTCTTTTTCCTTTTATTATTTCCTTTTTAACACTTTAGACGCCCATTCCCTTTTAGGTACATTAGCGCTGTAGGCGCTTGTACGTGCATCTGTATTATTCTTTTGTCTTTTCTTTTACATTTGTTTATGTACACGTGACAGCCTTGCCGCTCTCATGTTATTGTAATCACTATAGATCATTGACGCGACTCTCTCGTGTCTGTCAGACCATTGACAGATCGTCGTCATTTACCTTCGGTAACCACATGTTCTTTATATTGCCTTATTGTCTTGTCATTGTATATGGACAGCTATACTTATGGATACGGGCTACTCTTATTGTAGAGCCTCATGGCTACGACGCGAGATAGTTCTCATGGATTCATCTTAGGATATGTATATAAGATAGTATGCCTCGTAGAGTAGTCTCTATCTCTGATCTTGTCTATTCTCCTCGGTAGCTAGACTAGTATTAGGAGGTCTCTATCCTCACCGCTATACATCCTCTTTTGACTTCTCGTCTTTGTGTGATGCCTGGCCTTTTGTGAGCTAGCGAGTCACTGACACATGCACGTAAGTTATCTTCCTTTCTTTGTCTCGCGATTACCGTAACTTTCTGGAATTTGGTCTCTAGGTAAGACCAAAGTTCTTTTGAGGATAGTTTGTGAGGGATACTTAACCCATCAGGGTTTCAGATATTGTTCCAGAGTGTAAGATATGTTACCGACTCTCAAAGTTTGTATTCAAGTAGAGTCGGCAAGGGATCATTTATTGCGGTAGCGGGGATCGATGACTTTGGTTCGCTAGCAGGTGTAGTCGATTTGGTTGATTTGGGCTGGTTCTTTGGTATGTTAATCTTTCCTTCCCAGTATAGGTGAAGTCCTTTCAATTGGCCGGTAGGGAGAATGATTGCTTTAAATGATGCATAGTTCTCGCCATTGAATCTTTGATCTTCAGGAAGCATTTGGATAGTCGTGTAGTTGCTAGGGACAGACATGGCGTAGATAATGACTGGATAAGAGCAATATGTTTTCGAGTCGTTTTTGGTATACTAAAAATTTCATGTTCGAGTGTGCAGTGTTAGAACACGGGGCCCATAACCTGTTGTAGAAGAGTACAGTTAGTATGATTGGGCACTCAGGCAAACACGAACAAGTGTAAACGACTGAGGTTAGAATCTACAGTACCTGTTGTAGAAGAGTACAGTTAGTACGATTGGCTACTGTAATATAAATAAGTATATGTTTTGGATAAGTGAAAGATAAGGAACCCACCTCAGGCGAACATGAACAAGTGTAAATGACTGAGGGGGGTTGATGAGAATTCTAGGTAAATAAATAATCAAAGGAAAGACAAATATCTGAAACGTGTATGAAGAAATTTTACTGAAACAGTAAAGTCCAACGGCAAGACCAACGGTAGGTGTACGGGAGTAAATCTGACTAGGACCTATCGGACAGTTGTCGGACAAGGTCAAACATCTATGTAATGTAAGTAGGGGTACACGCTGAGGGTAGGGGTTCACCGTATGTTTCTTGACAGTCTAGCTCTGTCCAGCACTGGACAATGGGACCCCGTTCTTCTGATGAACTAGACACTCCGCAAAGACCTGACACATCTGTGATCATCAATCACTTCTTAGACGATCCAGACATTGACTGCGTCTCTTCCCTTTACAGTAGCTGAGGTTGTTCCGAAGTTACCAGGCCAAGGGGTGCAGTATGAAGTCAATTGAGATTGGACTTGGACTTGGTAACAAACTCAGAAATGGATCAGCCAGTTGATCAAATGGTTGAATAATTGGCTGGAATGTCGGGATGTTGGTATAGTGATCAATAGGCTTGGGAATCGGGCTGGAAGGCATGGCAGGGCTTGGCATGGATATAACAGGTGATGGATAAGGCTCATCTGAAGGACTAGCAATGGGACAGTGGAGGAGGGTGGATAAGAGTCACAAAATCTAATGAGTCTGCACCTTGATTGATATCATCAATGTGATACATTGATGATTGACTTGTGTTGTAAGTCAACTGGCCCTATCCCCATTTTTGCTCGGTGACTGCCTGACACCTTCAAGAGCAAAAGGAGAGCTCTATAAGTTGGATGCAAACCATTTTTGAGTGCGGTGAATCAATCTGTGTACTCAGATTTTTAATCCAACAAGTGTTTGTCAGATCATTAGTGATTTTGGTAAAAAGATCCTATCCCTAACGACCATAGTGCCTTTCATTCAGTGGCCCGAAGATTAGTGTAGGGGGTGAATAATCACGAGTCCCCGTCCCTCATTTTGGCATACCGTACCCCATGATCTAAGCGAACCTGTACAAACGTCCTGGATCAAAATTGAGCTTAAAATTCTAATTTCCCTCAGCTCAGCATACAAGGGTGGCTTCTACCTAGGTGAGGGTTTTTGAGTAACACAGAACTGATTTAATACTATACTGCTCAGTGCAAGACAAGTACGGGACAGCTTTGCTGCCTTAAAGGTTGAAAACTTGCGCGTCAAAAATACAAGGACGCCTCGAGCTACCCGACCTTATCTTCGGTTTCAGGCATTCGGCTGCGTGTCAGAAACATATAAGGGATAGTAGATTCTACTGCAATGCTGCATGCATTACGCGTCGGCTCAATGACGTTGATTCTCTAGCACCACATCTGGTAAGTTGTGGCGTCTGAACAGACCGGTAGTGGCTGATATTTCGCTCGCTGCAGGAATTCAACTAGCTTTCTTATCTTTCCCGTACTAATGATGGAAAACATCGCAAAACGACCACGGGCATCCTATAAAATTTCCAGCATCCGAACAGCCGCAGCCAATATCGAGTACCCTCAATCATGCCATAGTTTGCCACAAATTTGAAAATCAGTCAGGACATCAATCTAGTTATTCTAGACTTGTGCTAGTGGTTCCATCGACGCTCGTCTAATATATGACAACACAGGAGATACTTAGTATATATGCTATTAGTGCTCCCGCTCTTCTAAGCCCCAATCGCTCGGGATGCTTCATGAATTCCGCTCCCCAGAAGTGTTGCTCAAACCGCCATCTATCAAGACCCACTATATCCTTCCTTCAGACAAGTCCGAGATTGACAGGTAGGCTGGAAGAGGTCAAGAGCGCCTTACTAATCTTGACTAATTTTCCCTCTTCCCCACTGCCCTGTGCTTAGACTCAATCTGCAAAATCAGTTATTGACTCGTGAAGTTTGCGATGGAAAGCTCGTTTTTGCGCCTATGGAGCTTGAGCACGGTGATGAGGTACTCGAAAGCGGTACAGGGACAGGTGATTATGGTTGCTCTTCATATGGACCAATCGTCTGATCGCATGGCAACACTCTGCCTAAGGTATTTGGGTTCTCTCTCTAGCTGAGGCGACCCCGCCCACGATCTCTCTCACTGGCATCGACATCAACACGCGTCTTTTCCGCCCGGAAGTCCCATCTAACGTATCGTTTCTGCAACGGTCCGTCACTAACCTCCCAGACGAATGGACAGAACGCTTCAAGCTCGTCAATCAGCGTCTGCTCATCGGTGGACTAACCCGAAAAGAGTGGGAAAAGGGTCTTCAGGAGATCCACCGAGTACTGGTTCCCGGTGGCTGGGTTCAGTGTCTCGAGCCATGTATACCCTTGAAGACTGACATCGGTCCTCATACGGAACGGATGTTCGAAGTCCTACGAAAGCTCCTGTCCAATAATGGACTCGTGCACAACATCGTGGAAGTTCTCGGGCGTAGATTGCCTAGAATGGGCTTCGTGAACGTACAGACACACACTGTTTCCCTTTCTGCCCACTCAAATGGAGATGAATTCAGCCACAGAACACTCATGGAATGGTTCTTCGTTGCCTTAAAGCCTGGAATGCTTGCCACAAAACTGTTATCATCCGAAGAGGAGTTTGAGAAGCTCATGCAAAGTATGTTGAAGGAATGGGATGACTCGCCAAAGGTAGCCTGGAGCTGGTCTGTTGTATATGCTCAAAAGAGAGAGAAGGATACCAGAGCACATAAATTTTGTATCTACATGTGAGATGAATTGTATGATATGTACATGTAGGCAGCTATAGCTACTACAACTACTGTTTTTAAAGTCCACAGATTCTTGAGCATACCAATAAGAGCAGATAAAATTCGGTTCACAACCCAGTGCGTGTAAGATTCAGAAAAATCGGCGCCCACGGCTGCTATGATCCGTTAACATTTTGACGAAGTCTCATCCAAAATATCATCATGTCCATCCTCGACATCCTTTCCTTGCGGGCGGGTTGGTGGGATGATAGCTCTGCCAATGAGCTCCGCTGGATGAGTGTAAATCTTTCTGATGGGCCCACTTTTAAACTTTCTCTTGGGTCCAGAACGATTCGTGTGGAACACAGCCAGACGTCGCAGGACGTCGCTTGCGATTCAGAAGAATTGCCTCAATAGCGGAAGGGGGTCGAAGTACCGGATATTTTGACTGCAATATTAATATTCGGCTGGTTCCTGTGTTCGAAGAGCCTCGCTACCTGCTTTGTAGTTGCAGTATCTCTGGAAGTAGTAGATGTTTCCTGTCTAACACGCGGAGCAGGCGGTGCACTAGAAGATCGGAATAGGTGCTGGACGTTGATCATTATGATAAATGTTAAATTCACCATGAGCTCCTTCCTCATCAAACTCGTAGTTAATTTCTTCGCTAATGAGTTCTAATCGAGAAGTGCGTCAGAATACAAAAGCACAAAGTAATATGATTCGAGTTCAGGATAGAACGTACCTTCCATGACGTCTCCGAGTGTAATAACTCCAAAAGGCATGACTGCTGGATCAAGAACTCCTACACACTACGGAAGATAAGAGACAGATTATCATCCAGCACTCAACATACCTCATTTGCTCCCTTCGTCGTCAACGCTGCATCAGCGGGCAGGTTTGCCTCCAACGAGATTCCAAGTCCTTCGCTGCCCCGCCTAGCGAGTTCGACATCAGCTCGACCGGGGTTCGCCTTGGGTTTCGGTCTTCCGTTCGAGGTCTTCGACATCTATCTCAGCACCACTTGGCAAGCTATTATCACTGTCAATGGCCCTAGGTTTGAGTCAAGGGAAAGTTATAGGCGTTGAAAATAAGAACGAATATGTGCAACAAATGGAACCTTGTTCGATTGCAAGTCGCGAAGAGGTGTTGCTTCTATATCGGCTAGTAAACAAGCGGACAAGACAGATTTCATTTGTGAATCACCATTAGGGATCCAGCAAGACACAGTGCTTCACCAGTGGAACGAAAATCTTCTGCTTCTGAATTGACTAAGTTTGCCCACATCCAGTAGTCTTCTCCATGCCGACCGGAATATTAACTTTTTCATACACTGGTGTATGCTGGTCGAAGATCGTGATTATCTTCAAAAGATAAGCGCGCATCACGAACTGACTATGGTGACCATTTTCTTTAGTCAAGATCAAGTGGAGAATCTAGTGAGTGGGAGCGTGAAGAATCTAGTGGGAGCGTGAAGAATCTAGTGGGAGCGTGAAGACCTTAGACATGGCCTTATTAAATGTGGCTGTACGCATAGTCAATAAAGCAACGACACTAGCTGACAACTTTTCCCGGAAGTCTAGCGTGGCGCCAATGAACAAAAAACCGTGGCCCGTGCGCCGACGTTGACGACTGCAAGGCGTCAACTCTAATGTTTGCGTCGGAAATAGGGAGAGTGACGATTCCATTGCCTATTTGCCTACTCGACGATATACGACACCGTGATTTGAGCCGAAAATCCGGTCCAGTAGTTCGGCCACCGGCCAAGCGACGACGCTCTGACATAGACGAAAATTTAACTGAGTACTTAAATTTCAAAGGAATGAAGACCTTACTAGTCCCCATATCAACGCTTTAGTTAACCCACTTTGGCCAAACTATGTCTCGTGAAGAGCGAATGAGTCATATTTTCAGAAAATCTGATATTTGCTTATTAATGCTCATCAAAGCAGATTCAAAGTGCTTCACACATACGATGATGAGAACGACGACGGATTGGACTTCTCCTCTAAGGACTGGATCTTTGCCAATTATGTTCGCAAGCAGAAGCGCGACAAGCAATAGATGACTATTCGCGCGGATGGTTATGATTTTCTTGGCATATTTTTGCTATTGCCTATTTGCCCAGGAAGCTATGAGCAGTTGGTGAAGTAAATTTCATATACGGTGTACCAATAACTGTAAGCAGAGAGTGAGATACCAGGGATATTCGTTGAGTGTATATATTACTCAGTATGTTCAGGAGTTTGGTCCCAGGCTAAAATACCCCATACAGTTGAGGATCGTTGGTGTTGAATTTTAATGCGGAGCGTGATGCAAGTATCTATGTGTATTCATCAAGTAAGCCAGCCAACAGCTCCAAAAGAATTACCAACATTACAATGAGAATTGGATATAAGACATAACCATATCCAAGAGTTATCAGCCCTCTTCTTGGCAGTGTTGACGACAGACAAAGGAGAAGAATGTAGATATTGCAGTAAAAAACCTGTATGCAAGGTGAGATCAATGCAAAGTTTGTGACAGAACAAGGGCCATGTATGTAGATGGTCGCCTATGGTGAGAGACAGAAATTCTTCTAAAGATCCAATGTGATAGTTCATCGTGTGATCGATGATTGTGCGTCAACTGATCGAACTCAGCGACGAACGCGACGGACGGACGAATTTGACGTTAGACCAATGGCATGAACATTGAGGAAAAAATCTATGTATGGGAAGCATGAACGTGAAAATCCAAGTGTGGGTAATAAAACAGTAGGAATAGATATAAGATGAAAACATTTTTGGGTTCGAGTAGACGATTTTGGAGGATTCGACAGCAGGGACAGCGATAACAGTGAGCTCGACACATTTAAGAGAGGAAAATTGTCAGAACATGACAAATTGGAGCAAAAGAAACAAGAGAATGCGCTCCGAAATGATAGATAAAGGAATAGATAGGCTTAGAGGGGAGAAGGGGAAGTCGTCCAGAGCGGCACGTTAGGCGTTGGATGGGGAATGTAGGCCCGTCGGAAAAACAAGGCTGGGAGTGCATCGATGAACGTGATCATCAGCAACAACAGTGGAGAAACAAAAAGCAGCGCACTTGATAGGTTGAGCGAGGGAGGAATATGTGTGCCTCGAGACTGTTGAAATATATCTACATGAAAAGAGCGATGTTTGATGCGTCAAATAAAGAACGGAGAAAGACAAATATCCACATTGCTGATAAATAGTATGGACATAAAAGGGAATATAGACAGTGAAGTGAAAGGAGTGTGAGCGTCCCAATAGGCACGAAACGAAGGGGAAATCGCGGCCAAGTATGACCATACAACAACGAAAGACTGTCCCTTTTATAGTCCAAGATGAGAAGGCTTCGAGACACCAATCATGACATTTTACAAATCTGATAGCAAATTCGTGATTTGTTTCGTTTTTTGTTTGGAGGCAAGACAGGCTTGCTTTAAATGTGATTTCGAGGTTCGCGTGGGGATAAAGTCGTCGCAGAACTGTTACTTGATAGAGATGAGGTGTTGTGAAGCGCTAGGTACCGTTTACAGTGGTCTGGGATCGACCCAGCTATCTACCCTGCCCTTGTACATTGCTGGGCACAGTCTGAACGCCCATCCCTCCCCCACCATTGAGTCCAGCTCTTGGCATAGATATGCTCGGTATTGTCAGCCCACGATGTAAGTGACTTCCGCCGTATTGACCACCCGCATGATGCGGGGGATTTCCAAGAGCGCCTAGACCACTGCCGCTCCTTGGACGGCCAACACCGCCCCATCCCTGAAGTGACACTGATGATGATGAAGCTGAAGCTGACATATGCTGTTGGTGATACAAGGGAGCAGAATCGCTTCTAGCCCGTGTGGAGAAGCGTTTCGGGTTGTCAGGCGGGGAGAGCGAAGCATTGCTGAGAGACATGTTCAAAGGATGATTACTCATGTTGCCCATACCATTCTCCATACTAAGCAGGGAATCGGACGAAGCAGGGTTCCCATTCATGCCTATCATTTGTGGATTGTTCAAGCTTCCGAGCATATTCATCCCAGACATGCCTCCAAAAGCACCGCTCATCAACATGTCTTGATCATGGCCGTGAGCACTGGGGGGTGCCGTATCCACAACATTCATCCTTTGCCTCTTCGCACTCCCTCTGCCGGTTACAGATTGGGAACCGGGTTCATCGCCAGGTCCATCTCCGTGACTACCTGATAATCCGCTGGTGCCGGACTCATCAGGACTATGACCATCTCCACCACTCGAGCCAGTAAGGTTTACGCTTACACTGGAACTAGAAGCAGAGTTCATACCGTCACCTGATTGGCCCACAGAAGGCAAGTCGTCAAACATCTCCAAATTCATGTCCGAGCCTCGTTCACCGGTTCCTGGCGCGGAGCATGGATGAGACTGGCCGTTGACTCCGATCGGGGAACCACTTCTGGAGGAATCAAACGAGACATTGTGGCCTTGTAGGTGATGGAAGGAGTGTGCTCTGCCCATCGATGGATGGTGTTGATGCCCGTGCGGTCCATGAGGGTGCCCGTGAGGATATGGCTGATGGATATTCGTTCCAAATTCAGGCGCAGTGGGACTTGATCCCGGGGAGGTGAATGCAAAATTGTGTCCGACACTACTAGAAGTACCAGGACCATGTGTATGGCTAAGTGCAGTAATCGGCGGCGGGTACCTATGTCCAGAAGTCGCAGTTGGCGAGGTGATGTAAATATTCGGGCTAGCAGGACTATTACCAGAACCAGCACCACCAACTGCAGTGTGGATGCTGGTGCTAGTACTAGGACCGGCGCTCATGGAAGCGCTACCAGCGATGATGTCAGGGGATGCATCAACAAGGTCCACTGGGAAAAGTGGTACTAAGATTTTATGTCAGAAAAGCGCACGAACGTAAGTGGCTGGCTGAGGTCTTTCCCTCTCCGCTATGAAGAGAAGGTGGACTCACAGCTTCCTGGGAATCCCTTCCCGACGACATCCCATAGTGTCCTTAAAAGTCCTGTAAGCCGCTCATTCTTCCTTTTTTCCGCCATTAGAACCTCCCACACCCTCCTGTAATCTTCTCGCATCGTCCCAAGCTGGGATGCAACCTATGTACGGAAGTAATAAGAGCACGTTCACCATGAGCTAATTTCCATGCCATGACACATATGACACCTTACCTCTCCAGGCAGTTCTACCCTCGCCCTTACACTTTCCAGTCCCACGTTGACGCCTCCCTGCCCTTCCAGTAAAGCTTTTCGTTTAATTTCATCAAGTAAATCAGGTCGACCCCGAAGAAACTTGTGGTGCGAAAACTCCCATGTCTGACATGGCGGACAACCGAGACCATCGGATTATGGCAGCATAGATAAGCGTGGCGAAGACGCATTTTGGGGAATCGCATTGGGGGAATCGTAGCATTTCAAGTTAGAAAAAGGTAGAGGAATTACATGGACCAGCATAGAACGTCGAACGTCAACTCTAGTTCGGGATTCAAGCGAAAATACAAGCACTCGCCTGCGCATCCGAACTAGTCCTTTGTGCACGCGGGGTACGATTTATTTTATGAAAACCATACATATTGAGTTGACGGACGAATGAGGAAAACTGTTGCAAAAGGCGATTAGCACGAATACTTGAGAAAAGCGTAGAATGGACAGCAGAATGATGTTCACATTGTTATGCTTGAAATGGCTCCCCAGAATGCTTCTACTGAACTCGCCAACGTTCGAAACAACAAAAGATGTACCGGGCTCAGTCCAAGCTATATAATGAGCGGATTTAGGATCGTTGATCATCCTGTGAAGTTTCGCTCAATCACAAGATAATTTAACGATGAGAGTTAGACGAACTGATATAGCTTCGTCACAAAGTTATTCGTCGGCATAGGTTTGCCCATCGGACCCATTCCGGCGAGCATCCCACTATGTGCGGAACCCATTCTGCTATGACCCATGGCTGAGCTCACGGTTCCTTCCTCACCGCTACCACTACCGCCTCCGTCTATAGGGCTGTTACCTCCGCTAGGTGTGATACTTCCTCTACTTCCACTTCCGCTGATTGGCAACGCACTGGGTGGCGCACTGGTTAAAGCACTGTGCGGAGGTAGATCTGGGTCGTACTTTTCATATTTCGGCTCATGGTATTTGTCGTACTTGTCATAATCGAGATCCAAATCCATTCCTCGTCCTGAGATGTCTTCCTCTAAAAGAGGAGTAGCTGAGCCAGAAACCATACTAGTTCCTACCATGACCGCCGTTGACAACGAAGGCAACGATGGAGGATTGGACGTAAAGCTCCGTTTCCTCGAAGGAGGAACGCTCGGACTGGGATTGTGGGACCCTGGATTTGACACAGATGTGGAAATCCGTAATCCAAAGGGCCTATCAGGATGATGTGGATGTGAAGCACTGGTCGCAGAGGAGCCAGGACTCATACTAAGCCCAGAGAGATTGCGTGAGAGATGAGAAAGATGGGCTGGAGGAGGCAACGAATGAGGAGGATGCTCGTCGTACGGACTATCCATGATAATTTTTGCAGGACTTCAAGCGAAACACCAGGTCCAGTGGCAGATTTTTCTCAAGTCCAGCGCGATACACGGGTTTAAGACACTCCTTGCAAGGCCTAGGCGGTTTTTTTCCCTTGAATAATATCTGCTGGGGACTGCTGAGGAGCCCAAAGGAGAATATGAAATCTTATCCAGACCAATAGTTGCTCCTGGGAAGAAAGAATTGCTTGTCGCTCTACTGTAGGTTTATAGCAAATGGAGATATGCAAGATAGCGGACGGTGTAAAAGCCCAGCTTGGATGTCGAGGGGAAAAGGAGGGTAAACGCAGAGTTACGAGCGCTGGCAAGTGACCGGCGGCTTGGGATGGAAGAAGAGATGAATACGTCCAGTTCCGATCATTCTCGCCCGGATTGGTCATGTGTTTAATTTTGGTGACGGAGATAATTGAATCCGATACGGTCTTTTCCCTTTTACAGCCATTTCCGTTTTCCTCAAAGTATTCCTCAAAATATATTTCACTGAACAGAATGTCCACCAACTGCACTTTTTTTGCCGTGGTGAATTTTGGCCAGCTTGAACTAGTATTATTTTTTTTGACGCTCAACCGCGCTTACGCAGGAAATGAGAGCTTGACTCTGTCTAAGCTGATTGACAGTGCGCGGTGAGTGCAATTTTTCAGAAGGGAATATTGGCTACCCGCCTGAGCGGCGCCTCAAAAATCCATCACTACATTCATGGTTATTTCCTGACAATCGTATTACCAAAGCGTCCCTGCCAAACAAGATGGTATGTATGCTATTTCAAGCCATCCGTTGCGATCGTCTCTAACGCTCAGCCACCTTCATCTGTCCCCCGGCTATCTCGAAAACTTTCGAGGTACATATCATCTGGATAGACAGATTCCTTCTATTTACGCTGCAACATCGCCGTGGATATCGCACAGGGAATGGGAAGAAATGTGAACTCCTGTTGGTTCATACATATCTGCCATCTTTCATTCATATCATACCGGTAATCATGGCCAAAGACCGACCAAGTTTTACCACTTTTTTTTTCTCTTGACTCCTCCCCCCCCTTCGTATAACATCGATTGTGTCGATTTTCGAAATTTGGCCTAGGTCAGTCTATCAATTGCTACCTTAGACATCTAGGTTCATCCCAACAGTCTTGACAGTAGAATATGTCACAGTATACATATCTTTCAGTACTTATAAGCACGGGGTACAACCAGAATCCAAGCCTCTTCCTAGTTTGAAGCTCATGGCGTCCAACAACCACTCTTCCTCCTCGAATCGGAACCGAATACAACTTTAATCATTGTATCGCTTCATTTAATGCATCCCATTCGCCATAGGACTGGTTTGAGCATTTGGCAGACACCTCCAATTAAAATTATCAGACCTAGACTTCCTGCAAATTTTTGTACGCCATTGACAATGACCTTGGTGTAGCGATGCTGGAAACAGTCATTTCCATGAATTGAAGGTCTTCATTAATAAGTTCATCTACCAGCTCTACTTGAATAAAATCATCTTCCCTTCAAAGCCGAAATCGAGCTTGGCTTTTCGGTTTTCTCCCTCGTATCTTTTTGGGTAGATGAGGTTCAGACTCTGTACCGGCTCCGAGACTCTTCCACGTTTCCGCCATTAGCTAAAAATTACCTGGGCATCCTTTGATTTGATAGTCCTACTTACAGTAAGATCAGTGGTCGTTGCAGTGCTTCTTGAAATACGGTTTGTCTGTCGGGATTCTTCCTCCCTCACCTTTTAACTTGCAATGCGTGCACGGTCTCCTTGAAAACACATTTGTTTCCGTCCGATGTACTTGGATGTAGACTATCTCATAATCGGAAGTATGCGGCACATCGCACCGAGAAACTGGCGCTAACACAATCTCGAAAGTTGGACTCCGAATCAATTCTGATGTTAGGCGGTGGAATAATGGTTCGTGAAAAAAGATTCAGTGGTTCTGTATCATTTGTGCGGAGATTAGTTGCTCAATCACAAGGCAGCAAACGTTGCAAACCAAACTTTAAAGTTGTGACGGAAATGCGGAAGAAATCACAGAAAAGACGGAAGAAGATCACAGAAAAATGCTGAGAGCTTGTACGATACACAGGGTGCGTTACATGAGACACATTACATTCTACGAGGCAAACGTATATCCCTGAAAGTCCTTCCAGGAAACAAACCCGCCTGTGGATGGTTTTCCCTGCTCCGAGGTTTGTCAAGAATTTGACGAGAACGCTCAGCATGAGGATGATCAGCCCCGAATTCTGCCGCGCGGTTCTCGTACGCGAACTTTGCCCAATACTCACAAGACGCCCAATCAGAATATCCTGCACAAATGGCGGCGGCATCTACAGCAAAATCGTCTCCATCTCCGAAATAACCGTCCTCCCTCATGAGAGTGATCGCCCTCACCACAGACATCAGTATCTTTCTTCCATCAATCATCATAGGTAAAGACTCCCATATCATCCCGATTTCTTGCCTACGGCGGTCACTTTCCTCGAAATTAGCATCATCGCAAGCAGTGCACTGGCAACAAAAATCATATCGACTCGAGAGAGTCTGGCGTCTCTTGGAACGCGGACTTGCGTATACGTTTCTGCTTTGCAAGTAAGAAACATAGATTTGCTCTCCTTCAGCGATATCTGTCAGCGCAAAAATTCGTTCTTGCTTCGACGGTTCATGATAACTGTATCGCGCGTTCGGAGAGCAAGAGTGATTGAATCTAGCAACGTCGAGCACCACTCCGGCTTGGGAAAACGCATTCGTGTTGTATATTCCCTCAAAAAGGCCGATTTCGGGATGCGCATTATGGAGTAGGAGACAACGAGCAAGATTCTTAGGAGATAGTTGTTTGAATCCTTTCACGATATTGTACGGAGTCGGATCATCGACAGGAACTATGGGATTCTCTGCGAGTATAAGGTCTCCACGTTGAAGACGTTTCACTGCGAAGGCGCCCAGGCCTTTTCCACTCGACGGACGAATTTCGTAAACCGCGTCGGGGGTATTGTCTGCTAAATCCAGTGTATTGGAAAATAGGTCTGCCACGTCGGTGACATCTTCGAGGACAATCTCGTTCACAGAGCGAGGAGCAGCCTTCAATTTTTGGGCTTCCACTGAAGCAGTCTTCGGAGCACCTCCGTTGAGCAAAAACGCTTCCAGATCTACGTCAAGGAAGCAGCTTATGATACTCAGTTTGGCTCAGAGCAGGGAATTCCTTGCACCTTCATTCGCGCCAGATATATCATATAGTTCCCTCCTTGCCTGGCACCTTCTGAAATGAGCCTTGGCTTTGTGGACTTTCTCTTCACACAATTCCAGAGCTTTTGTGGCATCTTTTGTGGCGTCTGACCATCTAAACGTTCAGAGAGAGAGGTAGGCCAAGGTTAACTAGTGTAACCCTGAACAGGAGCAGGCGAATGTACAAACCTTTGTAGTCGAAGATTGGTCAAGGATCGATTCAAATGATGGATTCCGTTGCCTGGATCGTTGTTAATGATGAAGGTATAAAGGGAAAGGGCAACGACAAAATCGTTTTTGTTAAACGCTTCGTCGGCCTGTGCAGATGATTAACAAATCTTCAGTGCTCAAAGGTATTTGCAGCACCAACCTTGGCCTTTAAAAAAATTCCTATCGCGGGATCGAGCCTGTTGGGCATATTCGTTGCGGAAGAGAGATGGAAGGAGCTCTGAAGAAATGCCCCTTATATAAGGAGGGCTTGTAGATAAAAAGTTCCATCCGGTGACAATCCGTTATGCTCTAGAGTTTTGACACCTGAAGTGACCATGAGGCCAACTGTAACTTGGTGTTGCTTCATGGCTTGTTAGCAATGGTCTATACTTTTTCGTATACATAAATGTAGCAAAGCTAGAAGCAAGGCTAGAACTGGAAGCCTCAGAACAACCTTTCACGAAGAGAATTTCTTTTCGGATGTAGCTTCGTTTGGTCATGTAAATGGACGAGTTTGAACTACTCAGTATGAATGTCCGCAGCAGATACGTACTGTAACTTATGGCAGTAAGAGTTAAAGCCAGTTTTTCTCTGAGAAAGGGTAGAACGATACCAAAGGTACCCTTGGAGAAACAACGGGCGCAGAAGAAGAGAAGTTGAGCACCATCATGTGCAAGCGGCAAAATATTATGAGATTGGAGTACGCCCATGACTCTCTCTCGGTAAATAATTAGGATTGAGTGCTGATTCCGGCTACGTGTCCTGTTAGTTGATTTGTGGGAACGATGCGAAGCAAAATGCACCTCCCGCACCTCGACCGAGTGATGCCGAGTACCATTCGTCATATTTCCGTTTATTCTTCCATTAGCCTGGGGTTGTGTTGATCGCAAATTTCCATGGTTCATCGGATGGTCTCGTGAAACGAGGTGATTAGCTCTGTCCCTTTCCTCTTCCAAATCGTCTTCCATACCCTGCGACCGGCTGTAAGATATATCTTGCTCGGTACTTCGACTATCGAGGTATACTGTAGAGGGTGCCGGAGGTGTTGTGGGCATTAGTGCCTCGAGAAGTAAGCTAGGATTGTGAATGAGACAGAAGGTAAACACCAAGGATTCGACCAGCGTACTCTATTTCCTCCTGCATCTTCTTTATCTTAGCATTAGCACTTTCGAGGTCCCGACGATGATTTTGTTGTTCCTGTTAAAGCGTTAAACGACGTGCAGTGCAGGATAGGAGGCCGCTCACCATGATAACATGCTCATATTTGTCTCGTAGAACTGTGAACCTGGAGTCCATGTTTTATATCAACTGATTCCTTTGCAAAAATTCAACAAAGAAACACGCACCTGTCCTTGTAGCGTGTAGTCCGCGAAGTCTAACAAAAAGTCAATCATGAGCGTGGCCAGACGTAAAAGGTTTGAGGTGGCGTCTCGGGCAGCCAGTAAAGAGCTAAACATTAATACCTTGACTCCCTTCTCCTCGCCATGGTTTTTTTCCTTTCCACTTTGCATGTTATCCTTGTCTTTCTCTTTAGCTGCTCAAATGATGCGATGAGGAGTTGAAGGACTAGATTCCATTAGTTACGCCCAATGAAGATCTGATGGAGGTTTTTCCAAAATGAGAGGTAAGTTACGTAAACGAAACAAATAGCTTAAACAGTTCCTCCTTGGCTCAATTTATCTCTTCATGAGTGGTGAATCAACCTCCGCTATGGAAATATACCATAGATTCTCGAAACTCCACGTAAACGCAAGAATACATCCGAGCTGGTTACAGCGCAGAAGGACTCAGGAGGCCTGAAGAAGGACAGCCAAGGACAGCAGGCTCTCTCTGAGCATCTGTAGGTACATGTAGAAGCTCGAACGAGAATCCCGATTGTCAAAAAACATAGGTTATAGCTACTACAATGTCTACAGTCTGTACTCTATGCGTACGAAGTATAATCAATTAATGTCTTGTAACTAGCTCGCCGGCTTCTTCGACAGGAATCATGCTCGGCCCGCTCTGCTCCCGCATACCGGATTGGGTGTATCTCAGTACCATTTCTGGGTCGGTCTCGAGACTTCCCCATCCTTCCCATGGCATCTTTACAAGGCGATGTTGCTTTCATCACAGGCGCAGCCTCAGGTTTGTACCCGTAACGGAGAACTGGTTCGATGAGCTCTTTGTGATTTCAAACAGGATTTGGGTTAGCCCTAACGAAGGAACTTGTTTCGAAGGGGTGAAATAGTCAATTGTCCTTTTTATAACACTTCACTAACCAATCACTGGCATGGCCGGTATTCCAGAGCAAAAGTTATAATGATTGATATTAATGACTGTGAGCGTGAGGCCTTCAAGCTGAACTCCAAAGCTGGCAAAATGTGCGAAGTTGATTTTTATAATGTTTTCTCATCGCGTTGATTTCGTGCTCATCTTCAGCGTCGCAATTGCTCAAAGAGCCGACACTACCTCCTGGGAGCAGCAATACGCGGCGTACGAGGCTGGAAAGAAGATTTTTGGACGTCACATCGACTACTGTAATTCCTTCTATCCCACCCATCTACTACTAATACATGTATTCGAAAGTTTTTGCCAACGCAGGAATCGCGGAGCGCCCCTGGCTGCCGAATTTCAGCCCATCGACTGCTCGTGATCGTTCGATAATCAAGCCCGATATAGTCACTTTGAATATCAATCTCATAGGACAGCTCTACACAGCTGCTTTGGCACTTCAGGTTTTTGAACGACAAACCCAAAATAGGCATGGGTTCAAAGGAAAACTCCTTATGACTGCGTCGGTCTATGGGTTCTTTCCCAGTGCGATCATGGCGATGTATGCTTCTTCCAAAGCGGCTATTGTTAATTATACTAGGAGTACAGCTTTGATATATGCAGGGAAAGGCATAACTGTGAACGCAAGTAAGTCAATGTTATTTTCAAGGTGAAGCTTAGCAACGTAACTGATCGTTTAATAGTTGCGCCTAGCATGGCTCGTAAGAATTTTTGTTCGTGAAGAGTCAGTCTTAGCCTTTACCGCAAACTCTCATCAGCGACCAACATTATCGGTACACCGGAAGTCACGGCTGATTTCTTGAAAGCTTTCAACGAAAAAGACTTGTGTCCCGTTGAATTTGTTGTCGAGCAATTTATGGTCAGTGGATAGTCAGTGGATAGTCGCGATCACGGTGATGACAGTTATGTACCGAAACATCTCCAGTCTCTTCTAGGCAGCAATCCAGATAGCGGTCGGGTCATTGCTATTAGTGGGAAAGAGGCTTGGGATCAACCGGTTGATAGTCACAAATACGATGCATGCAAGTCTGCGATTGATACCATAGATACACAGCTCACTCAGGCTTTCGGTTCCATGTAATGGGTATTGATAATGTGACATTGGTCTTGGAGTATGGAAATTGCTTTCCAAACGCAGCTCAAATGAAACCACCTGCGTGATGATTCAGAAGATATCGATTTCAGTTATTTCCCATGAGGGTTATTTGTCCCGTCTTTCGAACCACTTAGGTTATATGGCCACTGAAGCTCGCAGAATGGAACGAGAAGGTGAATTTCTATCTCCATCCAACATCGATACTGTAGTTAACAATGTCGGATTATTGTACATAGGTCTTCCAGTAACTTACGGGTTATTGGTTTTCCCAACGTTTCAGGTAAGTTGAGTACACGTCGAATTGGGAGTTCGAGCTTACTGACTTACAAGGCACTGGATGCATTTGGTCCATTGGACATTCTCAACCTGCTATCTCGAGATTTTCCGATGAATCTAAGCATCATCGCGCAAACTCTGGAGCCAGTTTCCACCAAGCACCGCAATCCTTCCTTGAACCCTTTGAAGTCAAATTTTGGAGAATCGATCGTACCTACACATGAGTTCACCAATGCTCCTCCCTTAGATGTATTGATCATTCCCGGAGGTTACGGTCTACGAGCGAACGATCTCGATTCGTTATACGACTTCGTTAGACGAACGTACCCATCCCTCAAGTATCTCATCACAGTATGCACTGGTTCTTGGGTAGCTGCACGGGCTGGAATTTTGGACGGAAGGCGTGCAACGTCCAACAAGAATTCTTGGGCGAGGACAAAAGAAGTGAGACCAAATGTGAATTGGGTGGCGCATGCCCGATGGGTAGTAGATGGGAATATATGGACGTCGTCAGGTGTCAGTGCCGGTATGGATGCTACTTTTGCATTCGTTCAGAAGGTATACGGAGAGGAGCAGGCAAAAAAAATTGCGCGGGAGATGGAGTATGAAAGGCATGAAGATCCCTCTTGGGATCCGTTTGCGGACATCTACGATTTACCTAAGTTGAATTAAATGAATGAGCCAGCTACCCTCATTTCGTACCTTTCAAAGCCCAGCGAGAGTTGGGACAGGTGCTCAGGCTGTACAATGCATAGCTGCCCCTGCATGTTCAGCACTAAGTTGGTTGCTATCAAGCGCCTAAATGAGCGCCATCGTGTGATTTCGGATGCCAAAGTTCTCACAAACAATTCTCTTCTTTAAAACTATGGCCTCTAGACTTGCTATCGGCGGTTTAAAAGCTGCAGGTAGGACCAAGATATTCTGACTACCCGCAGTGCCTCTGACCTGATCTTGAAGCTCGACCCAGGGTGGCCGTTGCAGTCCCAAATGCCTTTTCTTCGTGCGTGTAAAACACATCTCTTCGAGACCTATGTTGAATATGGCTCTAGACGCTCTATGAGCACTTCTAATCCTCCACCTTCTGAACGCGCCTCTGAAATCATTAACAAACTTCCTTCCTCACCCAACCTCATCACCAAAACTGGTACTGCTCTCCTTGGAACCGGTCTGGCTGCCGCTGCAATTTCCCAAGAGCTCTACGTCGTCAACGAGGAAACTATTGTACTTGTTGGTTCTGCGATGTTTCTTGCTTTCATGGCTAAAGTGCGTGTCAGCTTACGCTCAAAATCATGTTGATTCTTATTCTTACCGGTAGGCCATGCGTGAACCCTACGTGAATTGGGCCGAGAGTCAAGTTCAGAAGATTAAGGGTGTTTTGGACGCGGCTCGCGCGGAACATACGCAATCTGTCAAGGACCGTATCGACTCTGTAGGCCAAATGAAGGATGTTGTTGCTCTTACTCAGAGTCTTTTCGCTCTCTCCAAAGTGCGTTTTTCGAAATTACATCCTGATATTTTCTACTAAGAAACACAATACCAGGAAACTGCTCAAATTGAGTCTGAAGTTTTCGTCCAAAGGCAGAAGGTCGCTATGGCATCTGAGCTCAAGTCCGTCCTTGATAGTTGGGTTCGCTACGAGCAACAGCAGAAGGAGAGCGAGCAAGCGGAGCTCACTAAAACTGTCATCGACAAGGTTCTTGCCAATTTGAAGGAAGAGAAAACACAACGAGATCTTCTCTTATCGGCAGTCGCGGAGGTTGAGCGTGAGTTTGGTATTTTGTGGATCTTGCTAGTTACTGATATATGAATTACAGAGATGGTGAAGAACAAGGCTATCTGATGATGTCGGATAATAGATACGATACCTGATAATTAGTCTTGTGGATCATTTTTGCTCGAACAGCTAGTATTGAAGTTGCCTTCAGGGTTTAGGGATGATTCTTTGCTAAATCGAAAAGATCCAACAGTCAAAATCATTCACATACGCCATATACATGGACTGTGGAAGAAACTTCTTATCAGCAGTTTTCTTTCAAGCGAAGTGATCTTTCTTTTGATTTAGCTTAGGCTACCGCACAACATTAGCGTGCTTTCGACATGTCAAGTTGACGTAGGCTAGATTCTTGATAGTCTAGGCATCTATCTATCTTGGTACGCCGTGTAATCTTCATATACTTATCTCTTATTCATTTAAATCGCTCATCAGGAATTGTTTCCTTTTGGTGAGAGAGACCCGGCGAACAACATGTCTCTGCAGCACGTATCTGTTACACGGTTCATGCAACACATCTTGGTCCTCTGGACCAATGGCGTTCCACGATATTTCTGAGCAATCACGATTCATTCAGCTTCTCAGGTGTCTGTCAGGATGAGTGGTTACGATCATCATTGATTCCCTCGAATCATTTTGAAGATCTCCTGGACTCACTACAGCAATGAAAATGAGTTGCGTTAAATTTCGTCACATTCTTTCTTATTCAGTCGGCTTCATGTGACTCATGTCCTCACTTCATCTTCATTGGGGCTCAAATACAAGTGAAACGCCCATACCTAGCTCCTGGAATCCTGGTCGCCCTGTGAGCTTCAATCTTATTCTATGTCCTCGCTTGCTCACATGAACAACTCGAAGCCACTTGAAACTCGAAGCCAATCTTTCACTCTTCCCGGATGACAATCAATCTGTTTGAGATATGTATGTGTAGGTACTTTACCTACTTCGGTTCTTTGTGGCTCTCTACTGCCGTTTTGTACCGGTCCAACGTGAGTCAGCGAGCCATCGTAAATTAATTATAAAGGTAACAACTTTCGATCAGGCGCCTGTTGGAATCTTCCTCTGTTGTCACTGGTAACCGAAACAATTTTCATTCATTACTTCCTCTGGCAGTCTGCTATACTTAAACTCTGGCATCCATTTTTGGGGCCCTCTCATTTGTTCTCTACCCCTTTTCACTGCATTGAATGCTGGCGCGGTGGTTATATCTGTGCCACATATCAACCTTGTTGTTTTTCTATTCATCGTCCATCATCTCATGCTTGGCTCAGCAAGGCGAATCCTTGCAGAATATTTCAATAGCAAACACATCTCCTCAAATAGATTACACTCCCTTTGTCTGCAATGTCACTGATTCTGGATCGTTCAGTACCAGCTGCCTCGGTGGATGGTGAGCGCCAGGTATTCGATCTATTGACATACACCTGAATTCACTGTCCTAGGCAGGTCTTAACTTCAAAAGGGCAGACGATAGTATCCACGGAAGGAGCAGGTCCTCTGGGTGCAAATGTTATTCCCCAGATGTTTCTGCAGTTTCGTGGTGAGTGACGTTTCTAGGTAAATAAATTGACCGACTATGATATCCGATCTAGCATCGGCTCTTTTTCTCTCTACTTCGGCGTCTTCAAATGCGACTTTTGAGATCGCTGTTTCGGCCGGAAATACCTCAGTGTCTGTATCAGCAAATTCCAGCATTGGTGTAGCTGCCGTCCTCAATCTACCCGAGAACGAGACCACAACTCTGAGTTTGACATTCACGCCCGGTCAAATTGCGTCTCATTTGGACATTGGAAATATCACAATATCAGTGGTAGATAACTCGTATGTAGCTTTTAATGATATCGCCCTTTACACAACGCTAATCTTTCATTTAGCTCACTTCCGTCCATCTTACCCACCCCGACTTTACCTCCCACCGTTTCCCTTCCTTCCTTTATTTCTTCCACGACTACTGTTTCGTCCACCTCTTCTTCTCCTACTAACACTTCGAACTCGCAATCTTCCGATTCCAGTCACAAGCAACTTGTTGCTGATGCTGTGGGATTGACTGTCGGTCTCGGGCTTGGCTTGACTCTTGTCACATCCCTCGGATATTACACTTGGAAACGCCGACAGCGGCGGCGGGATGAAACGGAATGGCGGCCTACTGGGGATACCCAGGGTCAACGGACAATTGGTCTTCGACGACGTCCGGATAATCAGGACTCTACTCGATGGTTCTAAGCTGTTCTAACTTCTACTAAGGCTTAATCAGAGCCTATCTAACTTTTATATACTGTATACTATGGGATTTAATACTGTCTACTGCGTTTGGCTACTATGGTATTGTTGTATCAGATTCTTCTCAACGATGTATAAGTGTTTCTCTAAAACGAGTAGGCTTTTTTGAACTTCATGATAACACTCACATAAATCTGCTTACAGATTTAAGTCACTTGGGTTTTGGCATGCTGTGGACATTTATGTATGATATCACATTTGAGTCAATTAGATATCTCATACTGTGCGGAAAGGATACTACAATCTGCTAGTACAAGAGTCACATATTTTCATAACATCGAAATTTCAGCTTCTTGTTCAGCAGCGTCAGTGAATGACCTGTGTCACGCTTATGATCTGAAAGTGCGCAGGTCGACTGAGCAGTCTTGAGATTGTAAGCAGCTGCGAACTTGAGTTTTTTTGAGGGGCGTCGATTTGGGTGGGACTTGGAGATGTTCAGTGCTCTGAAAATGAAAGACTGGAGCGAGTTTCGATGATACAGCGCCACAGATTGGCCCAGGCACCGCCACTTACACTTACCTAGTTAAAACAGGGAGCATTATCAACAACACAAGCATACAGACATATTTCAGACATTTGCGAAATTGGCAGAACCTTTGTGTAATTTAAGATGAACGGACTTTCGTCTTCACTCGGTTTGATAACGAGGATCTATCATTCCAGTAATTATTAGTGTACATCACTTCGACCTGCCCTGACTAGCAAGATTATAATGACAATCGTTTTCGCATTGGCAACCTCATCCCCAACGCAATTGCCCTTGACGCAATATCAGGGCTTTCTGTTGATGGCTTCCGCCATAGCTTCACACCGCGAACAACTCTCGCTTTGATAGTGTACCCTTTCTCGTGAGTGGTGTCCTCGGTAATGTTATTCCGTGTTTGGGCGGTGCCCGATCCAACACAAGTTGTGGAACATTTGGGGCAATATCCCTGGTTCGCCGCTCTTTTGTACTCTTCCTACATTTACAGTGGTGCACACTGGGAAAAGGTGGCATCCTAGTTTGGGAGTTAGACAAAGTGAAGCCTGCAGACATGAAACATAAAACCTACGTTGGGACTTCAGTGTAAGAGCGGGTGGCCAACCAACATTCTCAGCAACAGTGGTCTATATAGCTTTGGAATTGAGGTTTCCTCAGTTGAAAGCTGAATAGCTATCCAAAAGATGCTTCAGCCAATATACAACGTGAGGTCGGATGATATCCATTCCACCCACAGTCATATCATATTAGGCCCATCAGGTTGTTCTCGAAAGAGCATCTTACTACCCGCTGAGGGACAATCCTAGGAACTCAAAAGAATAAGAATAAGATAATGGACCCCATCACCTGTCACCTGCATAGACAGATGACCATATCACAGTGGAGTGGAAATTTAATAGTATGATCTGCAAGAACCCAGTTAAGTACATATATCTAGGCCTGGTACTAACTTTCAAATGCTGATGAGTCCCTCACCAGGATGTTCATATGCCCACTGCAGCCGAGCATCGACCCATCTTTCGATACTACTATCAGCCCAAACATTCACATTGAAGTTCAACATATTTGTGAACTCGCGAAAAGGATGTCCATGATCATGAGCTCTTTTCCATTCTCCATCTTTGTCTATCTGTTTGATCTTGTCAAAAAATACCTTTCTGAGGGATGATTTCTCCGACGGTGTCCCTCCCTCGTGTGTTCCATCCCATTCTTCTGGATCCTGCAACCATCTGGGCATGTAAGCACATTCCCAAAGCGGGGAAATAGTTGCTCCCTCGAAGTCTATTAAACCTGTGATGTGACCAGTATTTTCATCAATCTGTAAAGGTGGTGGGACCTTTCCAAAATCTAATTCATGAATTGTTGCATCACTGACCATGATATTCGAGAGTCTGAAGTCGTCCATACGTAGTGAAAATGGTTGTTCGGAGGTTGATAGAGGGCTGGACACACAGATGTCCCCAGGATAAACAGAGGCTAGTTGTAAAGCCTTTTGGAGAACACGAGTGCCATGCTCGAGACGGCTTTCGTCACCATCAAGTTCTCGTTCTAACACTGGTTGCCACAGATTTTGATCACAGATAATGTGCAGTTCGACCTTCAGAAAACTTTGCAGATAGCTAGAAGTATCGGAGAAAGGACCTCGGAATTTCATTATACCAGGGTCAGAGATAGGGGAGTGGGGGAAGCGGACAAAGCCATCCAGGGCTCGGTAGAATGGAACACTGACAATAGGTCCAACTGTGAAGTCTTCCTTAAGTCCAGCGGTTCTGTAGAGAGATCCAGCCGTTTCGAAGCGGAGATGAAATAGCTGGATAATATGTTCTGCAACCTCATTGACGACAATCTCTTTCTTCCCGAATGATAAAGTATCCCAGACATCACTAGCTGGTGTACCAGTGACCTCAAGAAGCTGTCCATCAAACAACAGAAGGAATGAAGAGGATATCATACCTTCTCAAGAATCATGTATTCTGAACCGACTGGGTTGTCATCTGCAGTGTTCCATGCATAGACATGTGGTGTATGTATTTTGGTGTGAGAAGCAATGAACTGCAAGGTTGCAATCTTGAACAATGTTGTGGTCAAAATGGATATCAATTTATTGCTTCGAATTTTCCTTTACCTCCGATTCTACCTTATCTTTTGGAAATGCAGGTGCGGCAACGCGGACCACTAGACTTGGAGCATTATTGGCTGATACATCATAGACCTGTGGATGAGCTGCAGACCGCAGGACAGCTGAGGGTTGCAACACACTCGTTTACCTTGTGGTACCCTCCTTCTGCGAGCTTGAGCAACTTGCAATCTTGGAGTCCAATCAAGTTTCGGACTGCTTCTTCAAGCCTGGCGAGAGAAAACGTATGCGACGAGGCATCCTCATCGCTATCATACGAAAATGTAGACAGGATTTCTGATTTTTCAGACATGGACCACTTTGAACGAGCAGCTCTGAGTGACTGATTCTGTGACTTTGTCACGATCGATGACGTGAAGATGCGTTTTCCGGCCAATCAAATACTCTCATTGCGGGCGCATGAAAGACTTTGTATGCACCGATCTCAAGTGACATGGAGTCTGCAGAGCAACGGCGAAGCCTTGTGAGAGGCGCAGACGGGGAATTCGGAGGCAAGAAAACCGACATTGTAGGTTGTTGAATCTTGATGATTCTATCCGGTGGGCCGATTGAAGAGAGGGGCTATATTACGTAAATAATAAGCACCTATGTTTATTCTCTGTTGTTCCTGTTCTATCTCAGTTTCACTAGCACAGTGGCTTCCTCTGTGGCTTTTACGACACTTCGCTACTCCTTTCCTTCCACTTCCGCCACGACATTCTCTTACGACTACTTTTGCATAACTGATCAAGCGCCTTTTCCAACCTATGGCGCAACCTGTATTTGATGATCATCCTCTAGAGCAATACCTAAGAGGTATGTGCACGATGACTGGATTTACCTTCGTCGGGTCTGAATAACATCTGGCTGTAGAAATTGGCGAAACCCCAGAGTCAATGCCCGGAGGAGCCGCTGAATTCATGCCTGAGTCAGAAGAAGGGTTAGACGACACCTCTTTTGAAAATGGGTCAAACCATCAGTTTTGTCCAAATGTCTTGAAGGATATCGCTCAGGTGAGTCGTTCAAATATATCTTTGAAGGAGTCCAAGCTGTTAATTGTATCTAAACTAGACTATACGTTCTGTGATATCCAACCAGTCCTCTTCGGCTTTTGTTGAGCGGTTTAAATACAGCGTCATATCCTCGCCTCTCCTCTCTCCATCTCTACTCCAACCTTATAACCATCGACCGCCTCGACTACCTGGTCACCACAGCCGGGACTCCAGTCCCAATCCCTCAGACTTTTCACAGCAACCTACTCATTCTTTACCCCAAGATCCCCAATATTATACTTTCTTCCTGGCTCTCGCACTCGTTACTGTACTATTTGGAGCCGGTTATTATTTCACAAGTCTTGCGTTATCTGGGATTTCGGTGGCCCTCTTGCATATATGGAATTTCGAATCGTTTTCGAAGTATGATATGACTCCCGTACGTGCTTTCGTTTTCAAACGCAGCTCATTCCGCTCATGTTCTGCAAAGTATCTGGGTGCACTTAATGATCTCATTGCAGCTGGAAACGTATGGGATTCGGCTGTTCAAGAAGCCATGACAACACTTGAAAAAAATGAAGAAAAGTATGGCATTTTCCTCTATGCAACAGTGCTTTTCTTTGATACTTTCTCCTAGTATATTAGTAACGCCATTCTCTCCCTCCTCTACTCTCAGAGTAGCTCTTCACTCCGCTCTGTTGACGACACAAAATCAGTGTGACGATGTTCGCCAACTACTTTCGGCACTTGCGTCCCATTCTGAGCTGTCTCAGATATCAGAAATGTATGCGCCCCCCTCCCCAACTGCATCAAAGTCATTCTCTCCACTTTCTCCCTCCCGACCTTCTTCGTACCCTGAAGGAACACATTTTCGAACACGCACTCGATCTGTTCCGGACATAGCAGAGAACAAGCGAGCCACCTGGAATGGCTCATATTCATACCTGGCAAATGCTGGAAGTCCCTCTTTGCAACTTACCAAACGACGGGAGAAGCGTCGTTCGGATCTCTCCGCACTTTTACAAGCAACAGCTATCCCTAGTAGTCGAAGTGCACCAGCTACTCCCATCGCGGAGGAGAAATCGGAAGACAATCTCGAGGAAAAACTTAGAACAGCGAACGATGACGGGAACCGAACCATTCACCACGATCATGAGCCAGAAGAGTATCAACCTTTCGGCACGTCTGCATTGAGACTGCGTAGAACGCGCACAATAGGAGGTCTCAAAACTCTACGGGCATCGATATCGCCGCCAGGTTCACCTCCAGTGAAGTCTACTTCTGCTCTCAGTTCATTGACTAGCCTTCCTACTCGCTCTCCACGCACTTCACAATACGCTACCATACCATCTGCCTCGCGGTTCACTGCAATGCAAGCCCCGAGACATCCGCTATCTCTCTCATCACTCAATACAGCATTGCAGAATGCTATCGCGTCGAAACGATATACGTGCTCACATCTTCTTGCTCTTCGATTCTCAGAAGAGGGGGATGACGAGACGTATTGGGAAGACGTGAAGAGTGTCATGATGTTGCTGACTAGTACCTTCGTGGATGCGAGTGCACGTCTGACAGAAGCTCTAGACTTTGTCGAAGACCAGAAATTGAAGGACGAGACGCCTTCTCCTGGGCCATCGCGTGTCGAACTAACGTTCGATGAGACGAAACGGACATCTTTGCTAAGTAGACGGAGAACAAGCTTGCAGAGAGACTTTGCACCTATGCCAAGTGACCTCAGTAGGTTTGCCACACATGTGGAGGCGATCTCGTCTGCGTTGGATGATGCTCGCGACCAGTTAATAGCATGTGTCGCTGCATTGAAATCTAGTCCCGATGGATCTGATTGCACTGAGCGTTCAGAGGAGGTTTCATCTTCATCTCCCGCAAGAGAGGAGCATCCAGCATTACAAGCTTACGAACGAATCCGGCGCGAACTTGGGCTCGCGTTGCGGGAATGCGAACGAGGACGGGAACGTCTGCTGGATATCGTTTCGCCTCGACAAAAATCAGATGATTCCGAAGATGGGTCCTCTCCTCAAAACCCTGCCCAGGATCTCCCTAGTCTGGGACATATCCCTAGCGACCAATTATCCGATAGACCCGATTCAACGCCTCCTTCGGAGTACGAACTTTCAGCAGAGTTAACCTCTCCCGACTGCGTTGCTATCGTCAACTCTATAGACGATGTTACGTCGCATCTTCTTTTGACTTCAGCGTCCCAACATTTGCCGCCTCCTGGAATTGAACAGGTTTTTGAAGGTGATTCTGGCGCCGTAGGAAACTTTAGACGCGAACGTTCCAAGTTGAGCAGAGAGGAACGGATCATGTTGGCCACGAAGGCCAAGGAGTCTCAAAAGCGTCAGTCAGGAGATCGCTCTTCATCATCTTCGACGGAAAGATGGGGTCCTGGAGGTGAAGTCGTACAAGAGCTGAGGGATGTCATTTGGAAAGTTGGAGAGAGGAGACGGAAGATGGTCGACGGGCAAATTCATAATGTTGTTCCGGAAGCCATACGAGTACTCGATTAGAGTCTCATTTGTGTCTTTTGTTATATTGGTCTATCCTGTTCGAGACTTTGTCGTTTATATAGTAATTTTTTTTTCCAAGTAAGTACTCATAACATTTCTTTCTGCGCTGAAAAAAGGTTCCGCAACCTGTGAGTCACCTAAGCATCACGTGGAACGTATCTATTCGCTATTCTATATGCAACGCTGTTTTGTTCTCTTCTAAGAGCGGTGATGTCGGATGGTTCTAGGTGAGAGCATGGTTGTCATACCTCTCTGGTCTGCTCATGACAGTTCAAAGGTTGAGGGATTCATGGAATAATGCGCTGAATGATGCCGAGGCACGCTTTAAACAGTTACTTTCTGCTCCCTCCAGCGAATGGAAGCGCATGTCGACTTTCACAGAACTTTCTGCCAACCGAAAAGGCAAGGCAAGGCATTCCTCATTCCCAGAACCATCCGATGTCATTATTCATCGATATTCAAGCAAATCTGGAGATGATATCTACCGACTCATCCTCGACTTGCCGGCTGACGAGGAAATGGTCACACTGGAACCTTGGAGAGCAGTTCTTACTACTCCGGAACTACGACAAGAGTGGGACCCTGCAGTCATTGATGCCCACTTGGTAGAAATGTTCAGCCAAGACACACGAATATCCAAAACGAATTTCACTTTAGGTTGGCCTGCCAAGTGAGTGTTGGGCGAAAAACGATCTTTATGCAAACTGCTAATTGGTCAAGTCCTCGAGATGCTGTTACAATTTCGCGCACTATGCACGACGGCACGACTGTCATTGATATATCTACTTCTTTACCAAGGTCTCCGGATGAGCCTGCTTACCTCCGTCCTTCCCCTCCATATGTCAGATCCAATATATCATGTGCGTCTTGACCTCCCTACGCATAAACAACGCCTAATGTGGCTGAAGTGCTTGCTTGGTGCATACAACATGTCAAGGCTTCTCAGCCACCGATGGAGTCGAAGCGCAAGTCATTGCTCAGTGGTAGAATACGTGTAACTTGTTTCTGGCAGCATGACCTTCGCGCCATATGGAATATCGGATCCTCATCAAGCCTGGTTCAACAACTTTCAACGATGATTCTAGGCCTACTGAAAACGGTCACTAAACGAGCTACTCGCATTCCGAAGCTTGTCGGATATGGCAATGGCGTGACCATTGAAAAGATCCGTTTTCAGGTTGACAGGGAGGCGTTGACTATCCAGTATTCTGTGATACCCGAAGATACTAGCCATACGGATCACTCAACAGAGCTAGAGGGTCTTCAAACCATTCGAGACCAGCGGCGTCTAACTCGGGCTATAGAGTGTGTCCTACCCGCTGTAGAAGGCTGGGATGTGCAACTCACAACAAAGGCTTCGTCTGAAGAGGTCGAGCGACTCCCGTGGATTACACATGCTACACGTAGCTCCTCATATCTTATATCGCCCAATTCGCCTCTGGATCAGATTATCCTCCGTATAGCTCATGCTCCCTTAATCGACGACCATTCTGTCTTGAAAGTCAAGATCGTGATAGAAATTTCGGGTCCCTCTAGTGGATTGCGCTTAAATGGAGTTCCTCAAACCATCAAGGAGCTTGACGAACAGCGCAATCCTTCTTCCTATGTTGCAGCTCAGTCCATTATGCCCGAAGTTGGAAGCGTTACAGACAGTAGTGTGCTGTCGTCGTCTTCTCTGCATGGATCCAGCGCTACTAGTCTTGCTTCTTCGTCCTCTGTGCCGACATTGGTTCGCGTGGCAGCAGAAAGAAGTACAGGAGCAGAGAAAACTATTTTATCGAGGGTCAAGAGAAACTATATCTATTTTTCCTCATTGCTTCAGGAACCGGAAGCGAAGTGGAGGCGCAGTAAGTGGTATTTGGTTAAGTGTATTTGTGTATCTTAATCGCAGTTCATATAAGCTACGGAGGCTCGCGGTGTCACAATAACGCAGCTCGATTCCATAGATCCCACATTGGTCGTTTACCGAGCTGAGGCTACCTTTGTCGGTGTCGGGCTTTGGGATCTTTATGGTGCTGTCGTTTCTCCAGGTGCCAGAAATTTTTGGGACAAACAACACGAAGACGCTATACTGCTCGAAGATGTCAATGAACTCACCGAACTATGGCATATCAAAACAAAGCCTGCATGGCCTGTCAAGTGTGTTTGTGATCTTGCTTGACTTTCACTATATTGCTAATCATGAATGTCGCAGCGGTCGAGATTCTGTCGTTCTAAAGACAGTCTACAAATCCCCAACCACGATACATGTGTTTTCCTTCTCAGCTGATGATCCACACCTGTTTCCCAACATACCGCTAGTAGATCCTAATGTCATTCGAACTCAAGTGGATCTTCAAGGATGGGCCATTGAAGCTCTGTCACCGAACACAACACTGTTGACCCTCTTGGAGCAATCAGATCCCAAAGGCTGGACTAATAAAACCTCGATTCCCACACAAATGATCAGTGCTCTCGCAGGTATAGGCGAGTTCTCCATCAAATTCGGTGGTCCCCCTATTGTCACCCGGCTTACTGGCGCGAAAGCGAACGATCTGCGATATGATCATGAACGATTCAGCTTCAGATTAGAATACGAATCATCTGTCAGCAGAAGAATGGTTGGTAGTTCACCCACAGATAGCTCAACAGCAACATCGATCTCCACTAATGAATCCATTACACCTACCTCTCCTGTGATTGAATGCGAGATCCGATGTGATATGGATACTTGGGGACAATCATTAGACGTCGTCGTGGATCCGCCCCCACAGTTGATTTCCTGTTTGAGACGACATCGACTCTCAGACGAAGGTGGTGGATTGTGGATGACGATCACACATGATGCAGTGTTTGTCGACGACGAACGGCTTCAGGTTATCGTCAGACGGGGCCCAGGTAAAGAGAAAGGGCTGGTGATGGTGAACGGAGCTAAAACTAGTGTTGATGTTGAAGAACTGCAAGAACATGAAATAAAAACCCTGGTCCGGAGGAAACGCGTCAAACCACCTCGAATACCACTAGATCAGCCTCCAGTCATGGGCGTCATTAGAAAACGTCGGGCAGAATGGGACGCTGAAACGTTGAATTCACCGACCTCCGAGAGTCTGCCGAATAATGGTACAGCTTCCAGTACCTCACCATCTGTGTCGAGTCCACTTGCGAGATTTTTCACGTACGCAGTTGATCAAGCTGCTGCTACTACCCAGCAAACCATCGCGGCTATCTCTCCCATTACAGTGAGACTCGACGACGCATCACTTTTGTCCTCCAAACTCCCGATGCAATATGCCCTCGACATTCTCACATGGACGCAAACTCATCATTGTAGTACTACACCTCAAGCGGGCTGGGCACTCGTCAGTGACAAAGGGCTTTCCATTCGGCGGAAGCTGTTCTCTGATATTTCTCCCGTCATTCCGATATATAAAGGAGAGAAAGTCATCGAGGGGATATCCGCGGAGGAGCTTGCAACGGTTATCACGGAGCCTGACTGTAGGAAGAGATGGGATGACAGATTTGATTCAGCAACGATGTTCAAGTCATATGGGAGTGGATGCAAGACTAGTTTCATCGTACTGAAAGGTGGATTCCCATTCCGCGATCGAGGGTTTTATGTCACATCTCTGATGGCTAGAGCTCAAGATTCACCCTCAATATCTAGGCGGAACACAGACAACAGGACCTCTGGAAGTGGCCCCGGGGATACAAGCAATAGGACTGGTTGTCGCAATGCAATTTATTGCGTGTCTACTTCGTTTAGTCCAAGTTCCGTCAATCAATTTTCTGCGAGCAAGTATAACCAGTACGGATTGCCCGTTGGGCGGGTACACATCGATGCATGGATTCTGGAAACGTTAGATCCTTATACAAAAGAGAACTACGCTGTTCCTTCATCGAAGTGTACAAGATTAGTTGCAGTGGATTTCGCCGGCTCCCTTCCTGCAGCCGTGAATTCACTCATCAACGCCGGCATTCCGCGTGCCATTCTTACGGTCGAGTCCTACATCAAAAGTATCTCATCGTTGCCTATCACTCGTTTACCCCCCGCTGGATTCATCCTCGCTGATAGAAAGGATGATGATGTAGAGGTAGATGCGAATGTCAAATTTGGATGGAAACTACGCAAACGGGATGAGTACAGAACTCTGCTGCGAACGAAGTATGATTCTGCTTCGAGGGTTTACACCAGTTTGATATTATTGAATTACCCTGTCGGGCCTGGATTTGAAAAATCTACAGTTGGAGACAACGCATCACAGAGCAAGGGGTCCTTGAGTCCTACACGGCAGTCTTTCTCCCGACAACAAGTTACGCCACGTGCGAGCAGAGTGGGACTGAATTCTCTTCCTGAATCTCTAAGTAGTGATTCAAGCCAAGAAACTATCCCAGGTGTAGCCTCCCCAACGACATCTTCATCTCCGCCAAATTCTTCAACTAAGCTTTTGCCCTCGCCCACAACGCCCTCTTTTTCCAACATGGCACCCTTATTCTCCATGCCGCATTCGCCAACCAACAGCGCCATAAACAGTTTGAACAACATAAATAACTTCAATCTAGCTACTCAAACCATGCCAGGGCAACGCGAACGCACTGCCTCCGTGTCCAGCTCTGGCTTCCGCGGTCGTTCATCCTCTGCATTTACACTCAAGGGCGAAGTCAAGCATACCACGGACCTGCTGGTCGGCGAAATCGTGATTGACTCGAAACTGTATCCTAAGGGATACATGGTTATCTTAAAATCCAAGACCCGGAAGACTACAGTGAAAGGAGAGAAGATACTCAAGGGGGGAGGGCGAAGCGAATCTAAATCGCCTTCTCGGGCGAATGATAGCACTACAACAAGAAGCTTCACGAGCCCTAACGTTACACCAATCTATTTAGACTCACTCTTCCCAGGCTCATCTTCGTACTCGAGTGGCGTTACGAGCGATGTAATCGAAACGTCGATCTCATCTTCTTCGCCTCCTTCAGCCTCAAATCTAAATTCAAACCCAAGTTCCGAGCCCTCTGAACACCAACTTCCCCTTTCCTACACCCTCCACACCCTGCCCTTATCCCCGCTTCATTCCTCGGGGTCTGGGATGGGGATGGGAATGAATTTGAATTCTACCTATACGTATGACTATGAATCAGAATCTCCTACGAGGCATTTACTCAAACTGACGTTGCCTACAGCGCAGTATTTTGTTTCCACGATACAGGATCCATTAACGGGAGAGACGCAGGTTGCTCCGCCAAAACCGGAATGGCTGCTTGAGATGGAGCTGGGAGGTGCAGTTGTATGCGTTGAGGTGAAGCCTGTTGAGGAAGATGCCGGGAGTGTTGGAATAGGGAAGGGAAGGGTGTGGATCGTTGATGGGAAGAAGGGCGGAGATGCTTTGAACGTCGGCTCCAAAAACAATAAAAACAAGGAGGGTAAGGTGTGGAATGCGGAGAGAAACGCATGGGAGGTGATGATTGTCGGTGAGAAGGAGTCGTTGACGACATTGGGCAGGGAGGAGCTGTTGGATGACAGGATATCGAAGATGAATGTGCTTTCAAGGTCAGTATTCCTCATTACCATTTTCTTCAACTTTCTTTCAGTATCTACGGCGAACGTAAACTCTCATGGTGTTCTTTTCCTTCTCTAACTTCGTTAACACGCGTCCTGATTGAATTCCTGATTTCATTACTATCAGAACGACAAATGAACTCGATACGCTTCCGGATAATCTCAAAACGCCTGTCGGTCTCGCAGATAATCTTCTCGATCCGAAGATAAAGGACGTCTATGGTCAATCCTCTGCGGTAGATGGAAAGTCGTCGGGGGACTCCACAGCAGAGGACGGTCATCCTAATGCTGAGAGCGGGGCGAGTGATGGCGAGGAGCAGCAGGACACGGTAGGTCAAGTACCTTTCTCGCTCCTTTCCGTAGACTGAATGTGCTCGTTATTTTTTCCCTCTCTCCTCACTGAAATTAAATCAACAAACGTGCATAACAGCAGGCGCCGGAACCCACAGAGACACCACGACCCAATCTCATGCAGCAGGGAAGCGCTGGTGGAGGGTTTCTATCCAATTTCCTTCCGTCGTACCCTTACCCAAATCCTCTTTCGCGATTTACCACATCTAGAAAGGCTAGTATAGGGACGGAATCCTCGGGTGAGAACATAGGTACAGCTGGTGTTGGAAAGGCTGCTGTTATGGGAAAGCCGGGAAAGACGAGTAGCAACGTCGAACGACCCACAGTCATCAATCCCACGAGACTCTATCCGGTGTCAACTTTGATGATCATTGCAGTTATTGCGTTTCTTATTGGGTCCTTGTTTCGCTCGCTGCTGTCGCCTGCCGATTTTGTGTACGTGGTAAGGGATCTTGGAGAGGCAGCTGAAGCGCAGGTGTTGGGTGGTGCGGCTGGTTCTAGTACTGGGTGGAGAGAAATGCGAAGGTTGTTCGAAATCAAGTATATTTTTGGTGGATGGGATTTCCAAGTCGCTGTGGTACGGAGGCATTAATACAAGACGAGGAAATTGATAATCGTTGTATTATAATGTTGGTCTATAGAATACTGTAGAATACTTTTAGTTCATGTAGCGATATTATTGATTTGATTTTCAGTGTGGACAAGTAATTTTAACTAAATAGGCAAAAAGCAGTGCAAATTTGGACGCCGTAAGCACCGGAGCAGTGGACCATTTGGCTATCATTTTGACTTGTTGTCTGTCTCGCGGTTCTTCCTTTTACACTTTTCCCTTCTTCCTTGTGCATCCTTGGACATTTCTGGCCATATATCCCTTTAAAGTTGACCGTCTGTGCATAAAAACCCGACTTGCTGGGCCAGTAAATTCGACTTGTAACTGTTACTTGGCCATCCTGCGGAATCTAATTTGGACTTTTACATCTACGAGACGACGAGAGCGAGGACGCCGAAGCGATGAGCAGTGCTAGCCAACCAGGCCCAAGCCACTCGTCTGCGCAGAATGACCCAAACTACCCGCAGAGTCCGTTGTCTTGGGAAGGTGACCGAATGTGCGTGACTGTTTTTTTGGCTTTTGGATCTACTGGTTCACTTTTTACAGGTTTAATATCTACATCTACGACTATTGCTTTAAACGGGGCTTTCGGAAAACAGCTCGCGAGTTACTTATAGAGGCTGACTTACCACCAGAATCCCAGCCTCCGATAAACGCCAGACAAGGCCTCTTATTCGAGTACGCGCTTTGCTGTGGATTTTTCCTCGGCTAATTCTGACCTGTTGACCAGATGGTGGTCTGTATTTTGGGTACTTTTTACTGCTAAAGCCAGCGGAAACGGATCAGAGGATGCGTTGATTTACACACAGGTAATTTTCACCTTAATTTCTTCAAATCGTTATTCAGCACTTTCTTTAGCATCAAACAGCGCAAAATAACAATCGATTAAGAGGTCAGCCACTGCCGCCTCCAGGCCACCCACGTCCAAATGTCAATGGCCTACCTCTACCTGCCAGCCGTCCATTTCCTGCAACTGGTCCGATGACGAATGGTGGCCCACCAAGTTTTCCTTCTGGCTCACACATGAACGGTTTACCTCCTGCACAAAGTCAATCCTTCCCGCAACAGCCAATGGCAGGTCCGCAACGGACATCGATAGGTGCCCGAGGCTCAACCGGCGGCGGTCCCCCTTTTCCTTCACCTACCATGGCCAATTCACCTCACAATTCCGGACCACCTCCGATGACCATCGGTCAGTCCCCGCATCTCAATCCACGTATGCCGCCTCCGCCCTCGAACGGCATACATCAGGGTCCAGGTCAGTTACTTGGCTCATATCCCATGAATCGGCCTCCAAGCAGGACAGCAAGTCCAGGCCAGATGAGCGGAATGATGCATTTGAGCCCAGCCATGAGCTCAAGACTGGTACCCAATGATCCTCGTGGCTCACAAGATCCCTTAACCCAAGAACTACAGAAGATCCCGCCTCACGCATTTAATGGGTTGAGAGACGAGCTTGGATTGGCTGGGAAAGACATTCATACCATGACCATTGAAGAAAAAGCAAGTCTCATTTTCCCATCCATTGAACCCATTGAACTGACTTTTTAATTTCTCCACTGTCATTTACGTCAACCTGTCTCTTGCTTGTGATCTGGTTTATCTGAAATTTCCAGCAACGTATGAATATTCAGTGGCGACAGAAAGGTCCTCCAGGACGGAAGACTGGTCCTCCAAATGCTACTGCAGGTCCCTCCACGATGAATCCACCCCAACGCAGAACTGGGAAAAGGAATAGCACGTCGCCTCGAGAAGACGTAAGTAACGTAATCATTTCTGCGACATCATCTATCAGTTCCCCATTTATTCCGAGGATTGTACGCTGACTGTGTTTCTCCGATCGTCAGCCGGACAACGTACCTGGAACAGGATCACCCCCCACAAAGAAACCTCGTCGGTCGCCTATCGATCCGCCAACAGGCCCAGTTTACCCACTACACGCGCCTCAGCCAGGCCAGGCACCTAGTGGTCAATCAGGCTCAAGCATGGGACCACCTGGTGTTCCAGGTCCAGGTCCAGGTCCAGGTCAACCAAACATGGGAGGCATGCGCCCATCGATTCCTGGAGGCCCTCCAGGTGGTCCTATGAATGTAAATGGGTTCGGTCTAATGGCAGGAGGAGGTATGGGAGTAATGGGACCTGGAGGAATGAATGTTCCTGCGTCTCAACATTCAATGAATGCAATGTCACCACCGATGAGTGGAGGGCTACCTAGTCAATCGGGTATGATGGCACCTCAGATGCAGGTTCGTTTTGATCACTCACAAGAGTAGTCCGGAAGTAAATCTTCGTCTGTAGCCCATGAACCCACCTGGTCGTCCACCACCATCAGAAGGACATTCGCAATACCGCAATACACTTACCTATTTCCATCAACGGCAGCTCGGTGGTTCTCCTTCCGATCCAGCTTTTGGTGTCGGCCCAGGACCCAACAACCGTATGCCCAAACACGGCTCAGGATTACCAATGCCGCCTCCATCGCCTGGGATGAATAAGGATGGGTCTGCCAAGGACATGCATATGAAGATGGATGGCTCACCTCGTGGTGGACCCCCTCATCCTTCAAGTGCAGGTATGACTCCCACTGCATCAAGTACTGCTAACGGCCCTCCTTCGACACCTGCTCCACCAGGCCGGCCTCCATCATCACAAAACCCCACACCAAACTCTGGTCTCAATCCAGGCGGTCCGCCTCCGCCTCAACAAAGTATGGATCATTCTCCTGGTTCAATGTTAGGCAATACGTCAATGCCTGGTCCGATGTCAGGGATGATACCTAATGGTGTCGGAGACATAGGCGGTCTTGGTCCTGGCATGGTTGGTATGAACTCTGGCATGAATCCGATGACTAGTATGGGTCCAGATATCCCTTTCACTGATTTTATGAACGATATCGGAGGCCTAGATACGTTTGACACCAACATATTCCAGGGTGCAGTGGAGTTTGAGAGAGATTTTGGGCAGTGGTTCAATCCTGATGATCAGACGTTGGAGGATCCGTTGGATCCGATGAAATAGGTTTCGTGGATTGTGGATCAAGGTCACTCATTTGTGATAACTTGAGCCGCTGGATGGAAGGATGGAAGGAAAGAAGGAAATATGCAACTTGAGAGGACTGATTTGACTCGATCTGTTTTTTTTTGGAAGGAGGAAATTATCTGCACGCACGCGTACGCAAACGCAGGCCCTTTTTTTACTTATCTACCATATCTGCTATAGCTGTACTATACCATCCCTGACCATTGTTCGCTGTGTTTGTTTTGTCCCTTTCCTGTTATACGTTATACGCTAGGGTTTTTTCTTCCTTCTTACTGCTCGAGTATTATTTATCCATCAGAATCTGTGTCTTTTCCGCTACCGCCTTCTGCCTTCCTCTTGATGTTTTTTTTTCTTTTTTTATGCTATCTTTACTTGAGGGAGGGCAAGCGGTAGGTGTACGATTAGCTTTTATACATAACTCACTTTGACCTGCTCTTGTTGCCGGCAATCTATTACCCACCCATATCAGTAGTAATTCTTTTTAGATCGCAATTTTTTTCTGCCTTCCTCTCGTCTTGTTGCTCTTTCCAATTCCTATTCCTTTTCTGGTACGACTCTGTCTGTAGTACTCAATTCTTCCTTGATTTCTTTCCGTCCTCTCTTCATAATCTTTCTCCATCGCTCTTCACTTATTTTCTGTCATCATTTCCCTTTGTGCCTTCCCCGGCTCTTTTTCTTCAACTTGGATGTTGTTTGTCTCATAGTCTACTTGCTGATTGTATCTTGTTTTGGAACTCAAAGTATCCCGAGAACTTTTTTTAAAAAAACTCAAAACTTGAGCTTGGGAAGTGCCGATGCGTCTGCCGATAATTCCCAAAAGAAGACATATGTCTTATCGTTTCCCGAGTCATGGAAGGAAGAGTTCTCAGCATCCAATCTCATGTTGCCTTTGGTTATGTCGGTGGTAAAGCTGTTGCCTTTCCTCTACAATGCCTTGGCTACGATGTCGATGTAAGTGACTCAAATTCTCTGTAGTTCTATAGCTCACCGACTAATAATTTCAGCTCGTGAATACCGTCAATTTTTCCAATCATTCAGGTCTTTTGGACTTTGACTTTGAATATGCAGACTCTGTACTCAGCATTGCTTAGGATATGGTCGCTCTGGCGGAAGCAAAATGTCTGCAGAAGAACTCGAATCTATATTTGAAGCTATGGAGGTCAACGAACTACTGAGTCCAAGTCGACTTTTGACTGGTGAGTGTCTTCTCTCACCTTTGCCTTGCGAAATTCAAAATTAACCTACAAAGGTAGGCTATATCCCTAATGCTCAAGCTTTGGCCGCTATTGCCAGACTAGTCGAAAAGCTACGGAAGAGGCAGCCAGATCTAATTTATCTGTTAGATCGTCAGTTGACTGGGAGTCTTCATCTCGAACATTTTTACTGATGAATTTGCATGCACAGCTGTCATGGGTGATGCAGGCCGTCTATACGTTGCAGCAGACGTTGTACCAGTTTATCGGAGCTTGCTTCCGCTTTCAACGATCATAACGCCCAACTGGTTTGAAGTAGAGTGAGGGCAACACATGCCATGTCTGTCTACACGCTGCTTAACTGACGTCTCCACTCAGAACACTTACTGATATTCCCTTAACTGATCCACGATCTCTTCGTCGCGCTCTGCACAAGCTTCACAGTGATTTTGGCGTCCCTAATATAGCAATCAGCTCTATCCCTCTTACACCATGGCTCTTTGAATCTCTTCCTAGCGATATCAAGCCACATGCTGATTTAGAAGCGGAGCATCTCTTATGTATAACATCTTCTTTATCGTCAAACGAGACCTCGCCTTCCAAGGTCCATGCACAATGTGTTCCCTTACTACCCGGATACTTTTCCGGCGTCGGAGACCTCTTCTCTTCTCTCGTCCTGGCGCACTACAACCCACATATTGACTCATCGTCGGTCCTTCTTCCATCCCGAACGTCTTTCTCGGAAGCGGTATCTCAAGCGTTGACGAAGACTCATGCAGTGCTCTGTAAAACGTTTGAGTACTCTGAGCAGCTGCCCGAGGAGGAACGGTTAGTGACCGATGATGAGAAGGATGTGGCTGAGCCTATACGCAAAGTTCGCAGAATGAGAGGACGGGAGCTGAAGTTGATACAGAGCATTGATATCATCCGAGGTGACTGTGGTGATGCAATGAGGCGTTTAGAAAGCTGGTCTGGATTCTGGGAGCAATCATAGAGGTTCAAGGATAAACATAACGATTAAATCTACAGCGTAGCATATCTAGAAATTTGACTTCATAAAGTTGTCGATTGTTCATCTGGCAGCGTTCCATCTCAAATACAATGCAATTCGTATGTTACTTGAAACCGTCCGACTATTACAGATTTCGCTTCGAAAATAGCACAGTATACTCATAGGTAACTGAGCTTAGCTTTGTGTATAGCGTCTAGTTTTCCCCTCGGCCGAGTTTATCAAGGGATCGCACACCCTGTTCGAACCATTCCTCTCGCGATATCCAGAATTCTTCGCGAGCTTTCATGATATCAGCGAGCACTGCACCACCAAGGAAAACCATGTGCTTTCGACGAGGAGGGTCTTCGATCCTGATCTTGAATTTCTACAGGGAGACCGCGGGATTTGAGGCCAACGATTTGACTTCATGAACGAGGAAGACGTACATTCAATCTCGATGGATCACCATTGAGGACGCGCGTCAAATAGAGCTGCTTCATCTCTTTCTCTAATCGACTAGGTAGACCAGGGTACATGCTTGATCCACCGGAGAGAACGACATGCTTGTATAAGTCAGCACGCACATCGACGGCGGCGTTTTGAATAGTCTGGAATAGCATTTCTAAAAGGCAAAGAAACATAAGCTATGAGCACAGGGAGAGATCGTAAGCAAACCTGCTACGCCAGGCTGTTCAACATCAACTAGATGCGGCTGGAACATGCATTCTGGTGCTTCGAATCGCTCTGAACCGACTTTGATCGTTCTTCCGTCAGGTAGCTAGATTGAGCTTGAGATTAATGGTAATTATCATATTATACCATGTACCTGGTAACTTTCAACAAGGACAGTTGTTTCTTCTGAAAGGCGAGTGTCAAGGTCAAGGTCATAACTGATTTTCAATCAGCAAGGCACAACAAGGAGCCATGTTACAGTGCTCACCTAACGTAACACAGCTTCTCCTTGATTTCTCGGACAGTCTCAAAATCAGCAGTTCGGTTGAATGCATAACCACGCATGAGAAGGAGTTTGATCAGATATCTGGTGACATCTCGGCCAGCGATATCCAGTCGACGCGTCAAATGAGGTAAAGCAAATCCATCGTAGACAGGAACGATATGAGTCACGCCATCACCGGAGTCGACGACGACGCCGGTCGTAAGACCTACAAATGGCATCTGAGCAAATACTTCTGGAAATAGGGCATTTATCACAGACCTTGAGCATAGAGCGTCAACACAGCCTGTATAGCAACGTATACACCTCCAAGCCCGTATTCCTCGAACATCACCTCGCACATCTTTTGCCTGTTAACTTTCGGGTTCATTGGCGGCTCGGTCAATAGCACTTTTCTTCCCCTTGGATCGACTTTGAGCTTCTCGTCAAACGTGTAGTCCCAAAGATGCTTCATATCTTCCCAGTTCTTTATGATACCATGCTCCATCGGCTGCGTTACTTGGAGATAGTTTCGATTTTGGGCGGCTTCATCTCCAACCATGATATCCTTGATCACTGCGGACCCTACCCGTTCTTCTGCTCGGAGAATAGGGCGACCAACAATGGAGGGAAATACTATGAGTTCGATTAAGCTTCAGGTTAAGTACTATTTGGATATCGAGAGATACCATATTCCGGGAAATTCGAGCCTGCGTATCCTACTTTCACGAACTGCGTGTATAATGCCTTTAGCGATGCTCATCCTGAAGGATGTCATAGTAGGACCTACACCTGTACCATTGTCCACGACCAGCGGTATTCCAGGATCCATTCGGAGAGTTGTAGGGGTAGGAACAATGTATGATAATGATTCAAGGTACAGGTGACAAATTGTTTTTAGCGCTGAAATTTCTCTGATGTGAACGTCCATCATACTACTTATATACACTACTTCTGCTTTCAAAAATTGTCTATGGGAGAATCAGGATATAAGTTATACCTCTACAGCGATGCTAAACCCTGGGTTTAATTCGACAGGATTTTCCTCCTTTTGCGGGCGATGGTATCTGGGACAAGTCGCACACCAAAAGCTATATCCCGCTGCAAAAAGCTCCATACCAGACACATAGCGCGCCAAATCCTCATCCTTTACTGACTGGCTCATGATATCGCTCCTCAGCTTCCTTGCCTTCCTCTCCTCCTCCACAATCACTTCCTTCAGCATCAACTTTGCCTGTACCTCGGAGACAGAGTGTTCCTTCATCAGGACTGGAACTGCATTACGGACTCTGTCTGTAGTCTGTTGTCGCTCCATCTCCCAAGAGAAATAGTCGTTCGATAGACCGACGATAACGCCGATAATGTGTTCGTAAGCTCTTGCTAGTGGATCGTTTTGGACCGCCAGCGGAATGTTCATGGCCCAACATAGTAGTTGACACACGAAGCTGCATGGCTCAGATGTCAGTTTGTTTTTTTCCTTAGGGATAACGGAGACGTACTCATAATCGAAATTTGTTTTGCGATAGGGAATGTATTCTGCGAGAGTCGTGAACTCAGAATCGTCGCTGTCTCTGTCACGAAGACTAGTATCTAAAGTCTTGAGCAACAATGAAGTGCTTAGATCGCCAAGGCTGACAAGCTCTTTCCGGAGTTCCCGTAAAAAATTCTTCATCAAATCAACAGCCTGCCCGCCATACCGATCGTCATCGTAGCTCTCGTGCAGTGCTTGTCGTAAAATTGAATGCTCTATGCAGGCTTCTCCGAACGGAAGATCCTCCATCGCATCTATCTCAAGTAGTGAGTAGTCTGTTAGTTTTGTAATACAAAAGCACCTACCATCAACGATGCACAGAAACTCAATGAGTTTTACCACATAACCAACGCGATCTGCTTCGCACAAAGCGAGGCTCAGCCCAAAAATGTTACCTGCTGGGTTTGAATGCCGATATACAGCCTTCTTTCGTTCTCTCGACCCTGGAGTCGTACAGCTGTAGATAGTCTCATCTAAGGCTTTTTGGATGGTCGGCAGTGCGTTGAACTCGCAGCTCCTGACTGGGAAGGAACTGAAGTATGAAGAGACACTACCTGTGTCAACAGGGTAGACTGGGAAAGGTGCCATGTCGCACCTTTTGTACTCAAGAGCCCATGTTCATCGAACCCTTTATATGCCTTAGTGTACTCAGTACAGCCTTGATGTGTCAAAGTCACTGGGAATATAGTTCAAAGACTCTGCTACGAATTTCCAAAAGTGGTACCCAGCGCATTATTCTCTTTATCTATTCGAAGGTATGATAAGTGATTATCCGACTCAATCCTTCTCCAGCGGAACGCCAGCAGGGGACAGCTTGAATGATTCGTTCCTGACTGAAGCTATATCAGTGAACAAGATACATAGGGTTGGAACGCTTACTTCCTGTTTCAGGACTGCGTTGGGCACGGTAACACGCCCTTTACCCGAAGCATAGAAAAAATCCGATCATGAAATTCCGAGTAGTGCTGTAGGTCGTAGATTCCGTTCTCGAAGGTGCTTTCTATAGCAATCCTGCAGCTCATGATGTTCACTCCACAACAAGTTGAGCCGTGATGAAATTCTCCGAGTCTTCATTTTGTCGTTTTCATCATCTGAGCATACAGCCATGCGCGTCCATATGCTTCCATTCGTCCTGTATCTTTGTCAAGAGCGAACCTCGGATAGGAAATGGATAGATGCATTATATCAAGATAAGTACTGGGTTTTATATTGGTATGATACCAGGCTGCACCATACAGGTATAATACTCTTATTTTGTATGGCAGAAGGCCAAAGTTCTTTGATGTATCATTGGTATTATAATTTATATTGTCGAAACGCGTTATTATTTGCTCACCGGAAACCTGTTTGGCTCCAAGGGCACGTAGGTCCGGGCACATCAAAACCTATCTGTGTCACATCGCATTGCCCATGCCACAGGAAAATGCTGAAAGATGAATGCAGAGTGCTCCTTGAAGGAAAAGACTTTTGAAGTTGTCAATCACAATCAGGGAGCTGCAACAGTAGAAGTCTTCTGGATTGACTCCGATTGAGTGTGTCAAAGCACCTGCTCAAAAGTGGACGAAGGACTCGCAGTTTTTTACTAATGAAGTTTGGTGAATGGTCCAATTTGATACCTATAATACTTATAATACGAGTTAGAATACACGTATCATGCCCAAAAAAATATGTTATCCTTAATACCGTATTATGCGGCAAGGATCTCTATAAAACCTAGCACTAACACTAACGAGGATGCATTTTAGCAAATTCTACAATCTGTCGTCATGTTACACGAAACGTTCCTCCTGCGGGCGATGGTATCTAGGGCAAGTTGCACACCAGAAGCTGTATCCCGAAGCGAAAAACTCCATCCCAGTCACATAGCGCTTCAACTGCTCACGCCCCTCCGGTTGACTCATAATTCTATCTTTCAGCTCCTTTGCCTTCCTCTCTTCCTCAATAATCACCTCCTTCAACATTAACTTTGCCCGCAGCTCGGAGACAGAATGTTCTTTCATGAGGACTGAGACCGCATTTCGGATTCTGTCTGTAGCCTGTTGGCGTTCCATCTCCCAAGAGAAAAAGTCGTTCGTCAGACCGACAATGACACCGATGATGTGTTCGTAAGTTCTTACAAGCGGATCTTCTTGTGCTAGCGGAATCTTCATACCCCAACGCAGTAGCTGGCATACAAAGCTACACGTACGTTCATGAGGTGAATAATCTTATTCCTTGGATTAAAAGGAGACGTACTCATAGTCGAAATTTATCTTGCGATAGGGAATGTACTCCGCAAGAGTTTTGAACTCGGAGTCATCGCTATCTCTGAAACGTAGACTGTTGTCTAAAGTCTCTAGTAACAGTGTAGTGTTGGGGTCGTTGAGGCTGGCGAGTTCTATGCGGAGCTCGCGCAGAAAACTCTTCATCGAACCGACTGTTCGCCCACCGTAGTGGTCGTCATCATAACACTCGTATAGCGCCTGTCGAAGAATAGCATGCTCTATACAAGCTTCTTTAAAAGGCAAATCTTCCATCACATCTGTGTCGACGGTGAGATTCCTGTTGAACAGTTATAACGAGAAAAAACTGACCATCCACGATACACAGAAACTCGATAAATTTCACTACATAAGCAAGGCGATCTACCTCACTCATTGCGAAGGACAAGCCAAAGAGGTTTCCCGCTGGATTCGTGTGTCGATATTCAGCCTTCTTTCGTTCTCTCGACGCTGGAGTCGTACAGTTGTAGATTGTATCATTCAACGCTTGTTGGATATTCGGTAGGGCATTGAGCTCGCAGCTCCTGACTGGAAAGGAGCTGAAAAATGAAAAGATGCGTTCAGTGTCAACAGGGTGAGATGGGAATGGTGCCATATCCTGGGGCAGCCACGACTATCCAACCGTTCCACTTATAAGTTTGTGCGTACCAGTGGCATACCTTGCTTCAGAAAATTTCGAGTATACTAGTATAACGGACCACAGTTCGACATTTCCCGATACTTCTTTGTCCGATCTGCTTCGAAGACCAGATACGAAGTCGGCTTCAGCATGTACACGACATTCTTTCCCTCATGGTCAAACTTTGGGCGTCTACTGGAACGTCTGTTCACCCTGTTCACCCTGTTCACCCCTAGAGGTATCATCTCAGAGCGGTGCTTGCCGCGTCACTATCTTTTCGAAGTGACAGCTTCTCTTCTTTCCTTCAAGTTCTAACAAGGCCCATTGGTATCGGTCCTGACAAAACTCAACCTCCGGGAAGCCCAACAAGCCATCCGATGCTCATTCTTGGCTCCATAACGACCTGGTCGGAGCCCGCCAACGTGTATTCCTTGCATATCTCATGCCATCGGTCTTCCGGTAATGAATTTGTAGAAGACCGACTATTCCATAGTGCCGATCCCGACTCGAACTAGGCATGCGGCATTGATCAGATACGAATACTGAGTAGAGATTACGTAGTTGAATCCTTTTGTGTCCTAATTCTAGTACTAGTGCGTTCGCTATGGCTCTCTAATTCGACCTCTATTAACAGCCTTCCAATAATCCTGCACTCTGGACAAAATATTCTAGATATCAGGACTTCAATCGAAGCTCCCATTCCAACTTGTTGTTCAGCACACCTGCGGACGGTGATATCTTGGACAAGTCGCACACCAGAAGCTGTATCCCGCTGCAAAAAGCTCCATTCCGGTCACATAGCGCTTCAATTCTTCATCCGCCTTAGTTTGACTCATTATATTGTCCCTGAGCATCTTTGCCTTCCTCTCCTCATTAACGATCACCTCCTTCAGCATTATCTGGGCCTGCGTCTCAGAAATAGAATGTTCCTTCATCAGGACGGGAACTGCGTTTCGAATTCTGTCTGTAGTCTCTTGGCGCTCCATCGCCCAAGAGAAGTAGTCGTTCGTCAGACCAACGATGACACCGATGTACTTGTCATAAGCTCTTGCAAGCGGATCGTCCTGAACCGCTGGCGGAATGTTCATGCCCCAACGCAGTAGTTGGCACACAAAGCTAGTACACGACCAGAAGGTAAAGTCAATTATTGTATCAATTGGCGCAAGGGGGACGTACTCATAATCAAAGTTTGTCTTGCGAAAGGGAATGTATTCAGCGAGAGTCATGAACTCAGAATCGTCGCTGTCTCTATCGCGCAGACTAGTGTCCAGAGTCTTCAGCAATAGTGGAGTGCTTGGGTCGTCAAATCCGGTGAGTTCGATACGGAGCTCGCGCAGAAAGCTCTTCATTAAACCCACTGCTCGCCCGCCATATTGATCGTTATCGTAACACTCGTACAGCGCCTGTCGAAGAATAGCATGTTCTATACAAGCTTCTCCAAAAGGCAAATCTTCCATCACATCTGTGTCGACAGTGAGATTCCTGTTGAAAAGTTATAACGAGAAAAAACTGACCATCGACGATACACAGAAACTCTATAAATTTCACTACATAAGCAAGGCGATCTACCTCACTCATTGCGAAGGACAAGCCAAAGAGGTTTCCCGCTGGATTTGTGTGTCGATATTCGGCCTTCTTCCGTTCTTTCGATTCTGGAGTCGTACAGCTGTAGACCGTATCATTCAACGCTTGTTGAATAGTCGGCAGGGCATCGGGCTCACAGCTTCTTACTGGGAAGGAGCTGAAGTACGACAAGATACGAGCATCGTCAACAGAGTGAGATGTAAACGGTGCCATATCCTTGACTCCGATGGTTGGTGAGTAGCCCAAGAACAATACTTATATAACCTGGTTGGTTCATATACACACATGATCAATCCCTGTCAGTGACAATCTTCCGAGGACGCGCTCGGTTTTCGCTGTTATTGGTGGGTGGAGAGGAAAATCGTCAATACCGTGATCAAGCCGTGATCATAGGGTGTATGCGGTATTCAAATCGTCATCCATCCTATTCATCTGTTTTCAGAATCATTGGAAGGGTAAATTTGGTTGACAGTACCCCGCATGGACATGTACAAAAATGATACGCTTTTATTTGCATGCTCCTCGCCGGCTGAAGCACTGCTCCACAGATAAAGATATACCTGCTTTGCGTAATTTAATCAAACCTTGTCGGCGCTTACAAATTTCCTTTTCTTTTTCGGAAGCTCAAAAGATCTACACATCACAATGCTTTCTAAATCATATCTTTGGTTGGTGGTGAATCGCGCCTCCCCGCGCCGCGAGGAAGCTCCCATATGTTTATCTTACTCCGTCATAAACGTATCTTCTCAATGGAGGACCCAATCACTAATGATTAAGTGGCTATCTTTGGAAGTTATCTGTAATGAAGAATCTCGGTCATCCGGGCACAAGATGGAAAAGATTTAGGAAAAGTTCATAACCCGGATGTAAAACTGCGCAGTAAGTCTGAAGTAAAATCCGAAGCAGCCAACGGACCCAATTCTTCCTGCCAGTTTCGTTTACATATTTGCATCATAATTTGCTCAAACTTCAAAGTCGACAGCTTGAATGGAATATGCATAGATAGGGAGTTATACCAAAGTCGTGTACTGAGTTCAATTCATTGTGAGCTGTCGCTGGTGATACAAATGTATTCAACTGAAGGCGCTCAATCCCACTGTGAGAGACATAACTTTCATGTACGTAATAGCTCATTATAGCACCCTGATGTCCAAAAAGAGGCCGTATTTACAGCTTTGACTAATTATTGATATCTCTCACTAGAGACTATCGCTTTCACAAGATCTATGCATGTTCATCAGTGTAATATTTAGTACATTGTGAGAGCGCGATCGAAGAGTCCTTTGGCTATTACAGCAGCTGAATCCTGACTCTAACTTGAACTCTGACTTGGTAGTAAAATATATTCATCAGCGACCCATCTACTCTCGAAATAAAAATCCCAATCACCAGTGAATATTAGTACTTATTCTTCTACGTCTCATGCAGTGTAAGTACTATAGGGTGCTACCCCCTACATGCCCTCGGAGGCCCCATGATGAGTAGCATGAACCTACCTACCGATTATCCGTGACAGCAAGAACGGTCTTGAACACTGTACTAGTAATCTGTTGTAAAACTAAATCGAGAATGATACTGAAAAACTCATTCCATCACAAGTTGGCCAAATATTAATGATATCTACGGGTACTACGGGTACTACGGTATATATTCACTATGCTCTTGATGGGCAGTTCGTATGTTGAGGATCGGCGGAAAGCAGAAAACTGATAAACGGGACGGACTGAGTAGTAGTACTATAATTCGAGTCTGTATTTCCCTTCCTCAAAGCTTACTAACATATATTTGGCAATGATCAGTCACCAGCAATGTTTTTTCCCCTTGGATCGTACTCGATGTGAATGTGGATAAGCTAGACGGTGATACTCTCCTTTGAATCGCGGTATAGCTATTGGCAACGCGCGAAGGAACCTCTGGTGATTTTTTTACTCCGAGGTCTGCCTACTCCAGTCTCCTGCTCCAGTAAAGTCACGGTGGAAGTCAAGCCGACCGCCGGATCCGACTATTTTACCATTTTATAGGTTTGTAAAATAGACAATTAGCCTTCAAACTCACGTGGGCACCAAAAAGCTCATGTGGGCACCATCACTCCTTGCACCGAACCAAAAAATCTCGACTTCTTGCATGGAATGATGGGAAAGTCATTGTCGCTATTTCTGGGAGTTAGGTCACTTTTTCGCTCACAAAAGGATTGAAAATGTGGGTACCCTATGAAGATTTCTCTACTTGCCTTTGTCTGAGTTGCTCCGAATTGAGGGAATTCATTGATAGAGTCAAAACTTTTCAACAGTTGCTTGTCTTCTCCTTCGTCGTAGACTTGGTCAGTGATTTCTATTTTTTCTATTTGAAAACCATAGACGTCTCACCACGATTCTGTACTAGAATCCTCATGGCTGCGGATTCGATGTTTGTATTCGACGCCAACCCTCACGCACCAAGTATAATCAGTTCCGCAGAAGAGGCTCTCGTGCGCACGCTCTTTGCCAATTTCGATACAGCCTGGAATCACCCTGCCCTTCAAACTCGTTTGATACGGGCATGCCATCAACCCAGCCGTCAGTCGATCTTGAATGGCATGACATTGTTCGGCGCAATCTGGTCCGCCTCCAAGCTCCCAAATTTTCGGCCATACAAAGTAGTTTGGGATGCCATGCGCGTGCATCTCGAAAATGACGGTGTCCTTGCGGCTCTGGTGTCCAAATTCAATGCCTATGTAGCCAGTGTCGGAATAAAAACCACAGATTCTAGACTAGTACAGCTTCAGACGCATTTGGAGGATCCCCAAGCACCTGGGTCCTTCACATCGATCCCCCGCGAAGATGCGGGTCACCATCAAACGAAAAAAATCAAATCATTGGGAGAAAAATTTTCCAAGTCTGACAAACTATCCCCAACGTACTTTCTACAAGAGCCGTCACCTCCTGCGCATAGAAACCGGGAAGCAGTATACTACTCCCAATCTCCGTCCTCGCACCTGTCTACGTGTTCGATTTGCAGCGAACATTATGCAAACGAAGCCAGGACCTGCAATGAAGGGAGTTCCTACCCTCAGGACTCAGAGTTCTATCACTATCCTCTTCTCTCGTCAGGCTCCAGTGGGTCTGAAGTACGAACACAAACGGACATTTATCACGAGACATTCCCAGGAGGCTCTACGCCGTTCGTTCCTGTTTTCCCAGATACAACATCGTATTCGTATTTGGGCCTCACATACGGTATGGGACATGGGAAAGAGCAGCTTTCCGAACCAGACGCCGCGGAAATGCGACAGACTCCTGGAAATATTGGGATAGCTTCTAATCCCCCTAACCTCGCTTTCCATGATCACCATCACCTTCGGTTCCCAGAATTAAACTCCTACGTTAATAGAAGGCAGGCACACCAGTCAAATACCATGCATCTTCCGTACTCAACGGCTGCTTACAACCTCCCATTTTCCCGGTCCCAGGATGCGTACTGGGGAGGATGTGTTGAGCGCGGCAGTGAATGTGACAGGTACAACGGCTTACAGAATGACGGGAGTGCAAACGCATCTAGTAACTGATTCAGCTACGATCATAACGTCCCTGAAGCCCGAATAACATGACGCAGTCATACACGGGTCAAAGTGACACAGAAAATCATCATGAGAAGAGCTGGAGATGAACCTTAGTCAAAGGAGTAACGAGGAGATAGCAAATGCTCAGTACTCAGTAGTCTGGTGACAGTCCGAGGACGTCCAAATTATATTTTCTTTCCTCTTGGAGCTCTTATCTCTCCATTGATACGATCAAAACAAATCAATTACACGTCCCAATGAGGCTCGTATATACAGCTTTGACCGGATCAGAAACTCCCGAGTTGACACCAACCTGGATCACAACCGCAATTTTTAGCCGAACGGACCGGAATAGCGAGGCTACATGTAAATCAGAAAGACATGCCAAAACCTTATACCAAAACCATTGAACCATGCAATGAATTCAGGAAAATGTATAAACCGCTCCTTTTCTTCATCCATTCAAGGGCAAGAAATATTCTGGAACATCAGATGATGGACGACGGAGCGAATGTGCGGATAAAGCAAACGATAGAGACCGTGATTTTCGGTTGAGAACTCAAAACAGGTGAATAAATAAATTTGGCGTATGATCCCTACAAACGGATATATGATCACATATACACATCTTCTTGGAGATCTAGAGGATAGAAGTGGAGAAGATCAAAAATAGAACGATTGAGGCGGAAATGAATGAAGGGGTCAGAGGACGCAGTGTTTCAATACAGTAAAAACAGTTATCTCATGTTCAATATATTAAGTGGAAATCTCGAACCATAGGGCCAGCCCGCTGCTTTGTGGAAGGATAGAATGGTATGGTAGAACCAGAGGGGTTTACATTCCTCCATAAGCATCTTCAGGATCATAAACAGTCTCAGGTCTCCTCTGAGCATCTTGACGGTGCGCTGCTGGAGCGGTGGCAGCAGCAGCAGCAGGTGCTGGTGCACCAACAGAAGGATACTCAATTGGAGCATACATGTTTTGCAAGGGCAATACAGAGCTGTGTTCTGCAGATGAGTGTGGGTGGTACAAAGGAGTCGCAGACGTAGGCGAAGGTATTCCAGTATTGTAGTCAGCAGAAGCAGCCATAGCGGGAGGACTGGCCACGCGGTTCATATTGAGATACTGTTGCTGGTGGACATCTGTGGATTGGGTATCTGGTCCCCGGAGAGTAGGTTGTCTGTTGAGGTACGTGTTGTGAGCAGTAGTAGGGTCCATTTCTTCAGCAGAGCCAGCGCTTCCGCTAGGAGCAATGGGATTGTTGTGTACAAATGTCTCTCCGGGTTGAAGAGAGTAGACAGGTTCTTGGGTATAGGTAGGGTATGCATTGTAGTGGCCGTACGGGCCACTGGGGTGGAATTGCTCAATGGGAGTGAAGGGGTCGCCAGGAGCATAAGGATCAGCGCCAGGATAGTAGCCATAAGTAACAGGGGGAGCAGCAGGTGCATTAGCCATGTGGCGAGCAATCATCGTGGGAGGGCGAGCAGAGAAATTGTCGTTGCCAAATTCGTCGTCGATAAGGACGGCAGAGTTACGGAACTGAGCCGCATTAAAATGCTCGTCATCCCTACGGCGATTACGAATACGCCGCTGAATAAATAACAGTTTGCATCAAATTCTACTTGAGGAAAGTCAGACAGAACTTACAACGATAAATGCCACGATCACTGCCACAACAAGAATACCACCGATGGTACCAAAAATTCCACCTACGATGGAGCCCGCACTGACACCGCCAGAAGTCGTCGTAGTAGAGCTCGAGGCAACGGCTGCCGTCCCAGTAACCGACGAAGAAGGGGTATATGTGACATACGTCGCGACAGTTCGACTGGCAACGGGAACATTCTAGCGATAATGTGAGCAGATATGACATGTAAAAATGCCCTTTCACATACGGCGGCAGAGGTAGTGGCAGCTTGAGTAGATGTGCTGGATGTCGAAGAGCCGGCGGAGGTACCTTTGCTGGTGGCGGTTGAAGAAGAGGAGGTAGAGCTTGAAGAGGTCGTCGCACTGCTACTCTTACTTGAAGATGTAGTGACAGAAGCAGTCGCCGATGTCGTATTTGCTATAGAGGTCGCTGATTGGCTAGTGGTAGTCGAATCGGCTGCTTTAGACGTTGTGGTTGTCTCTGCTGCTGAAGTTGTTGTAACGGAGGTAGCGGGAGCTAAAGCGGAATCAAATCAGATCATTTTTCTACAAACTGGATTGAATGAGGCCCATACCACTGGTAGACTTTACCGAAGTCGAAGTCGTCGTACCCTCGAGAGAATCTAGAATATCAGCGCGATTAATATAAGCTTTTCTGCGATGAAGTTCCGCAGAACGAGCTTTATGTTCGAGCTGATGGCTCATGTCGTTTTGAGGAGGTAAAAAGAGTGGTATTTTAAGGAATGTGAAGGTCAAAAGAAAATATGGGCGGCTTCAGAAGTCCGTAGCGGCAGATGCTTTGGAGTTGCTGTTACCAGTGAACTCGCAGAGAAAAACTGACAGTCACAGACAGGGAAACAAAACCGTGGACTGATGGCGAAAACACACGGCATCCACGTGGGGACTCGGCGCGAATTGCGCCGTTTCAAAACTCTTCCCTTGCTATAGGGATCCTTCAATTCTGTCCTGACTCTGGCACCTTCGGAATCGAACAAGTTGCAAGGGTCTTCTCATCGACATTTGAAAACTTGCAATTTTAATCCATGGCTCCATGATGGAGATAGGTCCTGGAGGTTAATCTGTCAAAGTTTCCCGAGTCACTCGAGACTGCAATACTCAATGCAAGGACCTAGCGACGCTTCTAGCTTTATGACGCCATGCACTTTCAGTACTTCTTTCACTGTCTATGTGCCTACCAGTCTATCAAAACCGTGACTATCGCAGGTTCATTGAGGGTCCAGGTACACCATTAGGTGCTTCCAGTGCTCTTCCAGGAATTGAAAACGTTCACATTGTCAAGGAACATCTTTACTCTTTCCGCAGTTGCATTCAATCATCTGTCGTTGATCTTCGTTGAACACATGTCGATCTTGTCAGCCTCAGACTTGAGCTCGAATTCTGAGGAGGGAAAGAACTCCGAAAACGATTTTGGTGGTGCCTTCAAAATTTGTTATTTGCTCGCGCTATAAATAAGGCCTACAAGAACATACTCCTCCAGTGGCATTCTAAGCTACATCGTACCCGGCAGTACATCTCATTACTCAACTTCGATTTATGATGAAACTCACTTACGCACTTGCTTTCGTACTGTGCTCCATATCTGTGGCCCGAGCGACGTTCCAGTGTGCCATTTGCCCTGCGACAATTGTTCACGATGGCATCACAACCGATTTCTTGCTGGCTATAGAGGACGAAGAAAACGTCGTACAATGCTCGTAAGACCCTTGATTTCTGTCGCAGTTTCTCCCTTAGGCTCAAGTTGATGAAACTCTTCAAAAGTTATGATGATTCTGATAATGATGTCCCAATCTGCGCTTACTTTGTTAGTATTCTCGAGGAAAAGGCCCAAAATCTCCTTATAACTTATAGATTTTGAACATCAGAATTTTGACGGTGTATTTTTGATTGGGACCATCGGAACCAATTGTCCTAGCACAGTGCCCTTGGCCGTGTTTGCTGGTACTGGAACGTGTATCGCTGCTGATTCGTGAGTCCTGATTTCATCGCCGTTTCTCCCCGAAGATGTTGGTTCTTAATACACTCACAGTAAACCTCAATGAAAACTTCTTCCTGGTTTTACTAAAAATTTTGTAAATATGCCAAACGTGTACCAGTAGGAAACGATACCTTTGTAGCAATCCACAAAGGTGTGTGTAGCTTGTCTTTGATGTTCATAACTAAGTAACGACGGTACTTGTAACTCTGTGCAAATCATATTTTTGCGTCGCGAACTTTGTCTATGGAACGTTGAAATCTTCGGCCAGACAACAAAGTTTCCTCCTTCCGAACGCTGAGAATGTAAGGCATATGGCCGAGCAGTAGTTTATCAAGTTGGTGACACCACCTGGGGAAACGCATTATGCACTCGGCACCAATCTGGTGACCGGTCTCCTGTTCAATTGGCTGGGAAAAATGAGGGGAAATCATAGTTGAAGAGCATAGAAAACCATAGTAGATGCCGCTGAGCTTACCCTATACCAGATCTTTTCGAAAATTTGTGGTGACTAGCATTTTTGCTCCAAATCGTTTCTTTTCCATCTTCGGGACACCTTAGATGCGGAAGAGGCATTCTACTCGCTCACAGTACATCTTCCAGATGCAGTGCGGATTCGGAGATGAATTAGGGCCAAGGATGGTTCAACAAATGTAGGCCTTTATGGTCCCATAATCCTTTAGTTGATTGCTATATATTATCTCTTGGCCTGGACTCTGGAATTTTGTTAGAATGTGTTCCATTCATCCTAGTACTCCTCATTGTGAGCAGTTAGCGCAGTGCTCGAAGTTGGGGATGTGGTCCTACTGATATTCATCAATTTCATATCCTTCAAGTGGGCCATCTAGATCGAGAAGTTGTTTAACCTGGAATGCCTCGCAACCTCATTTACTGGTAGAAAAAAAGGCAGTTTCACTGATTTCGAAGCCCACCGCTGGTGACTGTTTCTTCGAAACTGATATCATACGGCATCGATAAAAGTATCAGCATAAATGCTCAATTACCTCATGCACAAGACTGTTTAAGCAAATTGAACGCACATTGATCGGAAGCCGTGAGGCTGCTTGGGGGTCGTAAAACTCAGAGATTTTGCTGTTCATCATGCATCATTACTCTGGATTGGCAGTATGCACAGTGGCTTCGGGCCCAATGAGCAGCCAGTGCAAATCTGTGTTTCGGCGGCCGAGATAATTCATTTGTGCGATAAGATCTCTTGAGCCTTTTGAGCTTGATGACTCGGGAGTTCACTCGTCTTGCCATATGAGTATCTGTTGGTTTACTAAATTTGACCTGAGTTATATCTATTTTCGGACACAAGATCATGCGTTGAGTTCTAGGAGTTGAGCTCCCACTGGAGGACATCCAGAATGGCGGCGGCGACAATATTCTTGAGGATGTGAGAGGGAAACTGTCTATCGCAGACATTTTGCGTCTGCTATCAAAAGTTTGGAGCATTCCAACACAAGTCCGGTGTTTGGCGGGCGTCATTTATATCAAGCACATGATTCGGCATCTGGTTACCGTCACTCGTGGTTCTGATGGATTTTACCAGGAATGGATCGTTTCACTTTGTTCTTTCTTCTCTCATCTCTCAACCGCGAAAAGGCATCAAGCCCATCCGGCTCAACAGCGGCTTCAGCAATACTCGTCCTCCCGAGGACATCACATTCCTTTGATTCTATACGGTCTTTCAAAATATCTTCAAACCCAGTAGCCTCTCCTGAACTTTTGTTTTTCTCATGTCTCTTCACAACGCTTCTATGAACCGCCGTTCGGGCCATATTCGTCGTGCTGGTACTGCTACAGCTGCTAATGGGAATGGCGATGGCGACGCTAGTGGGAATAGTACTGGAAATGAAAATGGAAATGGAAATGGCAGTGGCAATGGTTCTAGTCAGCTGTCGTCTTCTGCTGCTGGCTCTACATCTATACCTGGTATGCTTCTTTGTTCTATGTGCTGAAATTGCAATGAATTCATTTTTGATTGAAGCGGAAACAACCACTGCCATTTCTACAAGTGTAGATTCCCAGCCCACTTCTCAATCTGTGAATGCTGCTAGTACTTCTCAGAGCAGCTCTACGAGTGCATCGGCTGCAGCAGCGCAAATTTCGTCGTCTTCGAGCTCAAGTTCTGCTGTCCCCACCAATACCGCCACCTCTAGCGCAATTTCTTCCTCTACTTCTATTTCTTCAACGGCCGTCTCAACTTCGTCTCTGGCTTCTAGCTCTTCTGCTTCTTCTTCCATTCAGTCTTCGGCTTTGCTTTCAACGTCCACCAGCGTAGGTATCCTTTTGCTTATCAAATGAGACCGATATTAAAAAGAAGGCCTCTCCAGACCCATCTCTCAACCGTCACTCCAACTGCTGCTCTCGCGACAGAGATCCAGGCGAGCTCGTTTGCCTCAGTGTCCCACATATCAAGCACTTCTGTTTCTGCTGCTAGCTCGACCTCCTCCGCCAAAGTTTCAGGGGCCATTAACACTGGTGCAGTTGTTGGAGGTATAGCGGGAGGTCTCGCTGCTGTTTCGATACTTGGATTCATCGTGGCTTTCTTTTTGGTACGTTCCTCATTCAAAATACAGTTGATGGTTAGATTACTCATTTGTCATGTATAGCGCCGCTACAACAGGAAAAAGCGTGCAGCTAGGTTCGAGGCTTCTCAGTTCCGTCGCTCGGCCATGGTCCTAGACGACGAACCGGGATTCATGCCTCGTCCTCCTGAGATGGTCCAGAACAGGGAAAATAACTACATCAGCTCTGTCACGAGCAGTACCGGACCAGGCATAGCTGGTGCCGGTGCTTATCGTTACCAACAGGAACAACAGGAAGTCAACCAAGGCCATGGGACCAGCTTCGACACTGAGCACGAATTCTACCGTGACCAAGTTGGTCAACAATATTATGATGATGCACCTCCGGTTCCCGCTGTGCCTATGCAGCGTGCTCCGCTTCAGCCTCGGCAACAGTATACTTATGGCCAACATTCTGTTGGGAATCCTCAAATTTCCGCCGAGAACACGAACCCGTTCTCCGTGGATAATTATGATGGAGAAACTGCTGGTTATGGAGCTCAGCCTCACACTGTAGGGTATTACGACAACCAGGCATACGGAAACTATGCCGCATACTCTCCCCCTCAAACTGAGCATGTTGCAGGTGCCCATCCATCTAGCCAACAGGCTACCAGGGCGAGTATCATCGACGAGAGTGATGCATACGGCGGTATTTAGGTTCTCGATGTGGCAGCATTTATTTATCCAGATAACCCCTATTCCTTTCTGTACGCAGAAGCTTTTTATTCTCTGGGTTTCACGAATTCATTTTGGCACGGGTTTTATTCACACTTTCCGAAACGCTAGCCGATTGTATTTTTACGGGTGTTCTCGAGCTTCGTTGTCAATTCATTCGCCACTTCCTTGCTCCCGTATCCTCTGTCGTCTGTTTCACCTTTGGTTCCCCGACTGTCTTTGATCTGTCGGGAACAGTTGGACCATTGACTTTTTATACCACATACGAAACGAGCGATTTTTTCAGGTAGATTTTTGGCATACGACACAGTTCTAGACAGGCTCCCGATATTTTCACTTCTTTGCGAACGCCTACCTTGTTCTTCTACCGGCCTGCACCTATACCGTTCTTATTTCTGTTTTTGTTTCTTGTCACATATACACTACATGTGTCTACTTGTGTCTATCTGTGTTGGGGCATGTTCGTCGTACTTTCGATGCCGTGCTATGTACAGTACTAGTGAACACTTTGGGCAGTTAAAAATTATATCCTATGTATATATGACTTTCTGTCTATGGCTTGCCAAACTTCCTCAACGATAATGATCAGTTCAAGCGACTTTCGAGTGAGAGAGGAGTAATGTCCGAGCTGAGAAGAGTAAAGCGGTAATAAAAACGAGGTTTTCGCATAGGACAATCCTCTTCACTGAAGCCTAAATCGAGGTAGAAACGTTTTCGAACAACAATTTAAAAACCGGATGTCTCGTTTAGTCTATTCATTGTTTATACTGTACCGAGCGCTGTGAGGATCGTCGTGTTGTAGCCATAAATTTTGTCTCATTCACACATGGTCTTACATTTCCAAAAACATCCCATATTTCGCGTTCATTACGTTCTATCAATACTGAACGCCTGGTAAGCTGAAAGATATATACTAGGTATGTCAACCACGATGAGAACCGCTGCAAGTACTCATCATACATGCGATGGTAATATGTGTTGATGGCAGGCCTGCTGGTGTTGTGCTTCGGAAAGTATGTATTTTCCAAGTAAGCACAGTGAGGACAGGAGATGTCAACTCAAATGATCTATATCCCTCCCTCAACCAGTTACATTAAACACCTTACCGTCCACGGTGGCTTAAGGTGCCATAAGGCATAGAAGAGTGAAGGGGAAAAATGTGGAGAAAAGCTGAGTCTGTTGATCATAGAAAAAACTAATGGCAGATAAAATCAGAGTGTCCGTAGGACCTTAACTAGTACGGCTCCCTGTAGGCTGACGTTCAAAGTCCGTTCTCTTTTTGTTTTCTTTTGGCTAACATTCTGTGAAGCACGACAAACTAGGATCGAATTGAGGATTGCCACAGCATTTAAAAGCAGTCAGCAAGTTCGATGAACCTGGTTGTGTCTTTGTGATCGACATAAATCGAGAGCAGAAGCTCGAGCAAAATAGCGGTGGATATGGTTAATTATATGCAAATATCTCCTCAAGGCCTGATGGTCTAGGAGTATGATTCGTTGTTAGGGCACTTCTGCTTTTCGACGAGGTCCCGGGTTCAATTCCCGGTCAGGCCCCTTTTTGATCTTACACAAGCGATTTCTTTGTTTTGTTAAGAAGGAGCAAACTGAAGAAGAAAAAAGAGATTTCACTACCTTAATTATTCCCAGCTCGATTCGGAGCTGACTTCAGATCCGAAACGAGTTGGACATGCGTTTGTGTTGCTAGTAAGCCTAAGGACCCCTCTCCTCTGGCTTTCGCATCACTCTCTCGTTTATATTCGCGCGCAGCACATAACCAACTCTAATGTTTTTAACTGCTATCATAGCTTCGTATTCAACTTCAGTGCCTTTCTGAAAAGGGAGGTCGAGAAGTAACTTGTTCTGATGTTGAGACCACCAGCTGCGGGAGCAAAAATCATCGGATCTCATTAGACAGGTCATTGTCAATCCCGCCATCGCCTTCTCATTAGACTCGTGTGTCATCCTTCACCTGAACTATTCTCGTTGGAGGTTCACTCTACCTTTTTCTCTTCCGCATCCTCACTCACGTATTCTATTTTTTTTCTGTCTTTTCTGACACTGGCGCCTTCCTGTCTTGCGAACCAGGAACTCCAAAGTGCACTCTACAGTATTGAGCCTACGATACCTTGTCATAGGCTTTTCGGCATCAGAATAGCTAACCACAGTTGCTCCAATCGAACAGTCAACATAGCCGGTTGAATATCATACTATGCTCCGTGGAACGTCACGGTGGATATTGTCTATTCGTCACATAGATGAAAAAGACAGGAAAAAACGAGTAAGACTGACAGTGCAGGAGGGTTCGTCGATGGAATGTTGTAATAATATGCCGAGGAATCCAGCGTCTTTGAGAAATAGCGACTTGAGCGAACAACGGACAACGGTTCAAAATCCAACTCTAACTCTAGAGATTTTAGGTTAGAAAGAGATTTTCCGTTATAGATAAGGTGCCGTAAGTTAAATACTCGAACCCCCGAATCGACTGGTAGCGACGATGGAAACATAGCTCAAAGTCGCATGAGAGATCATACTTGGTATCATGTCAGTAATGTTGTCTTCAATTTGGAAGTCAATGAGATTCGCAAATTTGAACGTGAACGCGTTCAAGGAAGAGTTTGAGCAGAGTTGAGAAATGGTATTACCTTAAGCCGTCAATTGAAAACCAACGTGAAAGCATCGAGGTGACGACGCCGTCCGATGCAAATACTGCTTATATCGAGGGCCGATAATTGTTCTTTGACCTGGGCAACCTCGAAGGTTGCGATAATCAGTGGCGTTCTTCCCACAGCAGTCGTACAAGTTTCTGTCCTCATTTTAGCTGGTGATTTTGTCGCTTACATCACTGTGGATAAACGAATAACGATTTGAATCATCTCCAATTGATTACATGCCTACACTCCTTCTACGACAACCTACTTAATCCTGATCGAAACGTTTGAATTGCCACTGATAAGGGTCCGTTGATCTTACACCCATACCTGCAGCAGTAGCCGTAGCCAAAGGGGCGTTTGACGACGACGACGACGACAAAGAGCCACTCGTGGAAGAGTTGGTGGGGGAGGAAGAGTCTGTAGAAGCGGTGGACGAAACAACCGTGTCAGTAGAGGCGGAGGCAGCTATGCTCGAAGCAACTGCATCAGCATCCATCACACTCGAGGTAGCAGTGGTTGCAATCGACGAGCTCGAGGTTGAGGCCGAAGTAGAATCGGATCCATCAGAATCAGTGAAAACTTCTACCTTCATTCCCGTTGGAGACGCTGAAGCGACTGCGAACGAAGAAGAGGCTATGGAGGTGGAAGTGGAAGTGACAGTGATTATGGTAGTGAATGTCTCGCTGGTAGAAGCCGTAGCCGAAGAATCGAGAGAAGTAGAATCTGTGTCAATACTGGTCGAGTTGAATGAAGTAGCATTCAGGTTGGAATTTGCCGAGTTCAACGAAGTAGTATTAGAATTGGTCGTCGAGTTGAATGAGGTATTGTTCGAGCCAGTGTCTTCCACATCGAGTTCCTCAGCAAGTGGCTTAAACACTAGGGCCACAACAGAGGAGTTGGACGTCGCGTCTCTGGCATTGATACTGGCAGTCTGTTCAATGTCAGGCTCCTCGCTAGCATCTTCGTCGCTGGCATCGGGTTCAACGTCATCACTGTCGGCCTGAGCAGCGATCATGTTGCAATTAGTCGGGTTCACCTGTCCGGAGGTAGCGTTGTACACAAACGTTTGACATGCAATAGGAGGGACGGAGGATTGATCGACGCATCGCTGGCAAGTCATATTATCGGAAGTATCGTTGTACATATACGTAACGCAACCACCTTGAGGAATCTCGTTGCAGGCAATAGTGACCAAAGTAGAAGTGCCGCAGGTCATGAGATTAAAGGTGGAAGCCTTGGTTTCGCTGACGTCGTACTCATGAGCGGTCTGATTGTAAGCTACGGAGGCCAGTCTCTGGCTGTCACTCTGCGAAAGAGGAATTTAATCAATGTGCGAAAGACAGAAATGAACTTGTGCTGACAGTGATATCGATATACCCGGGTGTAGCTTGACAACTACGCTTCTGCATAGCCTCTAGACCACGAGGATGAGGACGGAAGAATCTGGAGCGGCGAGCCCGACGATGATCATGGTCATGGTCGTGATCATGGTCGTGGTCGTGGTCGTGGTCGTGGTCGTGGTCGTGGTCGTGGTCGTGGTCGTGGTCGTGGTCGTGGTCGCGTCCATGGATATGGTCATTGTTGCCTTTGACGACGACTTCAGTGTGGTGATGTCTATGACGGCGGTGAACGTGGACATGGTCGTCTTTGCCTTTGACGATGATCTTGTCGTCGTGGTCGTGATGACGACGGGCTTGGATGTGAACATGAGCGTCGTCTGCGTCCATCACGAACTCGCCGTTGTTCCATTTGACGTGACGGCGACTATGGAAATGAGCCTGCTCATCCGGAAGATCAAGGATATCCTCGCTATCGAGGTTGCTGAGGCGGAGCTCGTCCCGGCTACGGAGGGTAATAGTTGTTGCGGGATCAGTATTGTTCCAAGGCAAAATGTTAAGCGATACGGTATCTCGCTGAAAAGTGCATATATGCATCAGAGATCAGCAACCTTAGATAGGCGGGATAATCAGACCTCATGGTGTTTATGCTCTTGGGCAGACCCTCCCTTCTTCTCGTCTTTCTTGGGCTTCTTGTCAGATTTGATCCTCTCTGCACGAGTGGGGAGGGGAAGGACAGGATTAAGTGACGTCTTGTGTTGCGTTCCAGACGCTGAGGAAGAGACCTCAGAACGGCGAGCGTTGATTGCGGCAGCTTCAACGGAAGGATTAAGAGAGACGGCGATGAGAGTGAGGAGAGCAGCGAGGAGGGTGAAGCGTGGATTGAAGACAGTCATGATGAACAAGTGATATTCGTTCCAAGATCGTTGAGAGAGATAGACGGAGTAGAAATGCAACACGAAGCCTGTCGTGAATATAGGAATGCACACTGTACAGCGAGGATCACCAGGATCAAAGATTGTGGAGGTAAAGAGAAAAGAATGGTTGAGAGGGAATTAGGGCCTTTATAGTCAGCGTGTTTGTTTGGCAAAGGCGGGATGATCCAAAAACGGAAACGTATTTGCTTGTTTTGGACACAAGATTTACAGCTTGAACCGAGCAAATGTGGTCATTCTGAGGTGTGCAGGAGTATGTTATTGTCAAAACATATGTGGCACATTTCTGTTGCAGCTTGAGCTTGAATTTTGGGTTAGACACATGGCTTTTGTTGGATGCTAGTCCCCAGGTCGACAATCGTGGTCAGTGGTCAGTGAAAACTTTTGAAGTAAAATGCTTACAAATCGAAATTCGGGTGAATCGGCCCACCGCACTTTCCGTTTCCCCAATGCCACTTTTACACACTCTCCCAAATGCAACACGACTTTGTCAAAGGAGATATAACAGTATAAAGGTAGTATACACCGAGACCTCTCTGAGCTTTGGTGACACTCACTGTACATTTTCAGGCTCTCCAAGCAGCTTTCCGCGACCCATCATCGCCAATGTACTTGGCTCCTGGAACAAAGGGTCCCGCTTCACCAGGCGAATATGAGCTTCCTTCACAGTCGACAGAATCTTTCGGTGTGCTGTCGGATGCACCTTCCCTTGATCAAATACTGAAGCAGGGCCGCACGAAACTGGTACAAGCTGGTTTTCATCATCCAACCATATGGGAACAACCAATTGCATGGGGTGACCAAGATTCCTTCCAGTCCGTTTTTCCACCGATATTGAGCAGATGAATCATACTCAACTATGGACTGGACTTCAATAGACACGTTAACAATGTTCAATATGGTACAGACTATGCTTTCTCGCGCAAGGAGTCGTTCTGATGGCATATCCTTTATCTATCTACGCAGTCCGTTACTTTGAATCAGTACGCGCAGCTCTCGATCAATATATCTCCGTTTTCTTCAATACCTTTTCTCCAGAGTCGTATTCGTTGGATGATGCACTTAGGCATCCGTCTCGGTGGGCCCGCAAAGGCCGAAGCACTAAGCAAAGGGAAAGGCATCTCGTTAATCATCAAGTCACTAAACATCAACTACCGACGCCCGGTCACCTATCCCGATACCGTGAGTAGTTCCCTCTTTTCTCGTTCTCAACGTATTCCCATCTCTTAAAACAACTTACGTTGATTTTCAATTTTCCCGCAGCTTCTCATCTCCCATAAGCCTATCCTACCTAAGGAGCCAACTCAAATGCTGGACTCAAATTCAGTCAATATCCAACCACCATCAGATCCCGCAGCTCTCCTTCTCACATCCTCAGCCTTCTCTGTATCCCAACAAGCCTTCGTCGCTCATTGCCATGAAACGCTTGTCTGGTACGATTATGAAAAGCTGAGAAAATCCGTTCCGGGCGAAGAGTATCAAACCGCTGTTTGGGAGCCGTATCTGCAGAAGGATTCTGCTGGAAAAGAATAGCGCTTCGTACAGACCACATGCTTGGGTAACTCATATCAATCTTCCTGCACCTCCGTGTGCTTGACCTTGAGATCCAAGTGAAGGGGGCTGTCGGAGGGAGGCCGTTTTAGCCTCGGATTGGATGAGTCTGTTATCTTACATATCTCCGGTTGTAGGTTAATCTCAATTCAATGTTGACATCACTTATCATCACCATCACTTATCAACTGCAACTGTAGCGTTTCTATAACAGATTCTTGTTCACCTGTATATAACCTCAATAATATCTCGCAGTCTTGTTTTGTGTTCGACGGCGTGCTTAGCTTACAACAGATCTAAACACAGGGTATGCGAGCAAGCGGTACCTTCATTCATATCATTTTTTATTGAAGTTCTTCGTTCAACAGAGTTTCACGCTAGAAAAACGTCCACGCCCGTGGTGTACAAACTGGTTCACTTTCTTCGCATCTTCCCGCTGCAATTGCCAACACGGCGATAACGCCTGGTAAGTTTAGAATTACCATCGGGAGGTTTAGAAAATAACAACAAGGAAAATTTTTTCGAAGGTCGAGACGAAAGTGAATGGCAGTTTCAAAGATATCCTAACAATACGGAAGGTGTTGAAAAAAATCATTATCAAACGAGGTCAAATCTCTCTAGACCGGTTACTTCCTCGAAGAACCAACTTGAAATCCTGGAAAAACGGAGGGTTGGTGACATTAATCATCATGGTCTCTTTTTTTGGTTTGCAAGCCCAGGACGTACGACGATTCGCTACTTAGGATGAAAACCATGGTTCTAATCATCCGCAGCTCAAATTTTCTTACCTCTCTCTTTCGTCGAAATGTGATTGGGTCCTCCAACTGTTCGCAGTGTTCATACCTTGTGGGTCATCCCGAATTCCATATCTCCCTGCCACAAGTCTATATGTGCATCTTTCTCTTCCGTTGGATCCTCACATGTATTCATGATGTGAAGAAGATTCGCACCAATTCATGGGCAATTCGTCGTAGATATACTATTCTTCGGGATGCCGGGGTCTTGAAAGTTTTGAGTTGACTATTTGGTCTATCGAATGAGCGATAACGGTTAGAGGGGAGGTGAATGCTTACTTATCTTTTCGTAAGATGCAAATTGTCATCATGATCCTCAAGGAAGATACACACGTTTACTCGCTTCCTGGAGGCCAAGACTGAAAAAGAAGCTCTAGCTCTATTTGTGTTTTCGGCCAACCAGCATTGTAGTAGATTGTAGTTCATCTCGCTGATATCGTCAATGACTTCCCGAGCCCGGTGCTCCACTCCCTATCGCAATGAGGAGCGAACCTTTCGGATTGTTGGGAGACAGTAATAGAATACTGTCTGCGACCTTCCATGGCAGCAGGCTCATTGAAAAGAATCGAATTCTCCTTTAACGCCGATCAATATCTCCTCAATCTCCGTCGGTACACTTGTCCCGAGCCCAACTTTCAAGTTGAATGTGAAGACTTTCCTCGACTTTCTCTTTCGCAAAGATGAAAACTCGAACTTTTTCTTGCTCCGGTCAGTTTCAGTCCCGATGTTTCGGGGTGTATGCAAAGTTTCGAGGTATATCCGGTGGTGATGCTATTTCCTCAGCTTTGGGCGGACGGAAGAAAGATATCAACACCTCCGCATATCCTACGTCTATCTCCGTATCGGGAGGTCTAAATTTGTGAATCGAAGTTGATACAATACACGTTGAATTTTTTCTTCATCGACTAGTCGAGCTCGTGGAGCTGGAAATTTCCTTTAAAATATTTTTTCCTGTCTGTAAGTGATCCCCTATTAGTATGAGCAAGACTGTTACTAGACTTCTATTGTTGTAAAGTTCGGCGTCGAACGAGTACTGAACGTTCTGAACGTCAACATTCGAACGCTAGCGTGAAAACAACGTCGAGAACAAAGTCTTGGCATTGTTCGTGAACCAGTCCGATTCCGACAGCCGAAGTTTTAAGCTCAATCAGTGGCCCACGAAACAAAGCGTTCCTTCGAACAAAACTGTTGACGGGTGACCCTCTATTTGGTCATGCGCGTATGCTCGAGCTAACTAGGAGGAGACGGCCGCAGCACTGTGAATGGAAATGAAATTATCATGCAGTGCTCCTGCAACACCTGCTGCAAGCTTACACCCTTCGGTTCCGATTTTTGGCTCCGAATCTTGGGAGGACTTGAGGTAGAGCTTGGGAGTTTCGCTGAATTTTCTTTTGGCAAATCACGAACCCGATGGGGAGTTCGAGATGCCAAGAAATTTGAAGCCGTTGGAGATACAGTTCGTCCCTGCTGGTAAGCTAAGAGACTGGAGAACAACTGCAGGAGGAAGGGGGAAGACAAAAACAACAAGCCTCATAGAAGAACAAATGCAGATTTTCATCTCACTAAGAGGCCGTGAAAACAAGTGTGGGATTTACTATTGATCGGGAATATATTATTGGATACGATTTTTTTCCATCACATTGGGTTGTTGTTACCGTCAATGAAGCCAAGCCAAGGATCGAGGCCAAGCTTTGACTCCAAATTCCAGCGACTCCACCTGTGTACAGCTGTCCACATCCATCAAATTCCTATAGAGAAAAGTTCCCCGTTTTGTTGTCAACGCGAGCTACGATGGCTTCTCAGAAAGTGGGCACAAGGATCTTGTAAGTTTATCACCTCATGCAAACAAGTGACTATTGAATGTATTGATCGTTTTCGGGATTTGCATACAGGCGAATCAGCTCAGTTCGCGTCCAGCGGAAAGACAAACTGAGGTTAGTTATGCGATAATCGCTTACGGTAGTCCCTTCTTCAGAATCACAACAATCCACGACATCGCCTGTGAAATCGAGATCCTTCATTCATGCAATTCTTTCGTTTTTAAAACTTAATAAGGGATGTGTAGGCGATATAAACCCTCTCATTCTTCCCTCTGAAGGCGAGCAGTCCATTTTGTGCACCATGTCTATTCCTCTAGACTTTCTGCGCAATGAGCTCATGCCGCCAGTTGGCACCTCGCTTGGAGACTTCCTTGCTGAGCGCATCGCCAACTCCAATGTCCACTCTCTTTTGGACTGTATTCCTACAACATCTTCACCCGCTCTTTACTCACCCGACCCATCGAAGACACCTTTGTGTCACGATGCTATACATTCATTTATCAAAGAATTTACCATGCCATGCTCAATTTCTGGTCGTCGTCTCGGTCGAAATGACAGGGTAATGATTGTTCTACCAACCGGCCCATCGAACGCACTCGCACTTCTCTCTATTGCCACCTATCATACCTGCGCCCCAGTCAATGCCAGCTGCACTGGATCAGAGCTTCGTGAAGATGCATTACGACTCAACGCGAAAGCAGTCGTTACAACGAAAGAGGTTGAAGAACGTCTTGAACTGCAGTCTCTGCGAAGGGAGCTGAATTGTGATATCATATTCCTCGAAGAGCGTTCTTCTGGTCCTCCTGGTCTCTTCCAAATGTCAGTTATGGGAGAGGAAGATGGTTCAATCAGGCAGCCGTCGCAGCCTCACGGCCTCGATGACCAGTCTTTGGTCCTTCATACATCTGGCACGAGTGGCAAGAAAAAAGTCGTTCCTTATACATTGCGCTCCTTAATCGTAGGAACATGGGCGGTCGTACACTCCTGGGATTTAAAGTCGACCGATGTAAATAGTATGTGGTAACAAATGTCTCCATAACTAGGTTGTCTGACAACAAATTCATAGTGAACATGATGCCTCTGTTCCACGTTGGTGGCATCGTTCGTAACCTCTTGGCACCAATTCTTTCCGGAGGTAGCGCGATCATGTGTCCCGGATTTGACGCCATCGCTTTTTGGAATCTGTCAGTACAATTAAAAGCTACTTGGTATGTCATACACTGTATTTCTACTTCTTGTACTCAATCTGAATTTTTCGAAGGTATTATGCTGCGCCTACTATCCATCATGCTATCTTGACCTCTCAGCCCGAAAACATTGACCCTCAGCGTGATCTGCAGATTCGCATGATTTGTAATGCTGCAGGGGGACTTTTGCCGTCTCTAGCGGTTGACATGAAGGAACGGTTTGGCAATGCTGTTATCCTGCCATCTTACGGCATGACGGAGTAGGCTTTCCTCTTTGTTTAATCGCATCCCTGTTATTGACAAAACCTATGGCACAGGTGTATGCCCATTGCCTCTCCTCCGACCACATATCAGTTGGAACGCCCAGGTTGCTCTGGAGTTGCTTGCGGTCCCTACTTGTCTATTCGGGATCCCTCTAACATTGAACATGAAATGCCGCGTGGAAAAACTGGTGCCGTCTCAGTTCGCGGGTTGCCTACATTCGCAGGATATGAGACTTCACCGGATATCAACGTCCCCTTGGACACATCTGCGTTTTCTAGTGAAGGATGGTTTGACTCGGGGGATATGGGATACATGGACGATGATGGATATCTCTTTATCACCGGTCGATCAAAGGAAATCATCAACAAAGGTGGCGAGGTCATTTCTCCATTTGAAGTTGAAGAGGCTATCATTACAGCTGCTAGAGACTACGTGAAGGTGACTATTTTCACATATTTCACGTTAGCCCTGAACGTTGACTGGTTTCATACAGACAACTTTAGCGTTCGCGGTTGACCATGACGTCTTACAGGAAGCAATTGGTGTAGTGATTGTTCCTGTCCCAGGTCGACCTGTAATTGGACTGGCTCAGCTGCTCGATTTGCTGAAAGAACACCTTCATCCATCCAAATGGCCGTTTGCTATAGTTTATATGCAAGATCTGCCAAAGAACAGGCAAGTTCCATTGTGTATCTCAGCCCTCAATCTTATTCATCACTTTTATAGTGCCGGAAAGCCCTTGCGTATCAAACTTGCTCATCGCCTTAACCTGGGATGCTTCACGGACAATGTTCCGACCCTTGCTCGCCATTTCGAGGCCAAAGTTCCTCCTCCTAGTGCCTCGTTGTCTGACCCAATTGACAGCACTCCAGTCCAGCTCGACCTCGGTGAACTTCGTCGGTTTATTGTGGATATCAAAGGAGTCGAGAATGTCGCCGTGCGTTCCCGCCATGATGGCGCGCCGGAAGCGTTTGTTTCCGTGGACCTACAGACAAATTTGGATTCAGCCATGATAATCTCCAGCCTTGCAAATGTCTTGCCAGGATATGCAATACCTGACGTTCACGACTTCACCTATCCGTTGCCTATGATTGCTGGTGATTTCGACTTTGCGTCCATGGAGGCAGAAATTATTAAACGAAATAACGCTTCGATGTCTGCGAACGCTACCATCGTGCGTGACATCATAGCTGAGCTCTTGGATATCGAGACGGGAATGATATCAGGGGATTCAGACTTCTTCCTCTTGGGCGGCAATTCCCTCATCCTCGGAAAACTGTCCTATATCATTCGGAAGAGGACCAATGCTAGTATTGCTGTCGCTGCCATTTTTACCAACAGTTCCATCAACGGAATTGCGTCTCTCATCGACGTTGAACAGCGAAAGCTGTCATTGGAATCGTTGGTGGACGAGCAGTTTAAGTCATATCCGAATACGGGCAACAGCTCCGAGCTGACGTTAGGGTATTCTAATGATGGCAGCCCCATGTCCGAAGGACAGAAACAACGCGGGCAGAATCACCCCCTCAATTTGATTGTTCAGGCTATACCCATGGTTCTCTTCTATCCTTTGAAGACTGCTGTTACTTGTGAGCTTTGTTGACCATCCAATCAAAGTATAGTTGCTCATCTTCGTAGGGTCCATTCTTTTATTCATTCTTTCTTACTTGGCTCCCGCTATCAATCAGGACTACTGGGACCGTATGCTTGCTCTGATTTGTGCCATTGTGATTGCCCGACTTTGCGTGCGAGTGTGTGCTCCAGTTGCGGCAATAATATTCAAGTGGATTGTAATCGGAAAATACAAGCCTGGCAACCATAAATTGTGCGTACATCCTCGAACCTGTACACCTATGTTATTCTCATTTAGATTTCAGATGGTCGTTCTATTATTTGAGATGGTGGTTGGTCAATCAGAGCATCATGTCAGTACCTTTCTTCATGAAGAAAAGCTAATCGTATTGACTAGAATCAACAGCTCGGCTGGTCGTGGAATTTTTGCTATGCACCCGGAAATGAGCAAACTTTACTATCGCCTATTAGGTGCACGCATTGGCAAGGATGTCTCTATTAGCAAGCACGCCCAGCTTGGTGAATTCGATCTTCTAACTCTGGAAGATGGCTGCAGAGTTGATTCTTCACTCGTTCGCGGATTCTGTGTGGAGCGTGAAGGCTACTTCCGTTTAGAGCCTATTGTGATTGGAAGAAGGGCCATCGTTAATAGCTACACACAGATTTCTCCCGGTGCTGTAATTCCTGAAGGCACTGTCTACGGGCCTCACGCATCGTCGCACGAATCTCCCTCACCTCCCTCTTTTGCCGCCTATAATCGAACGTTGTTCATGGAACCTCAGTGGTTACTCAAATTACTTGTTGCATGGCCGATCGTTATTGCCGTGACTTTCGTATCCTGTGAGTCCAGTATAATACAAATGCAAAGCGTCTAACCTCGAAAATTTCAGATATCCCTTGGTTTGTCATACTTTGGTTGATGGTGTCTAAAACAGATATTGTCGAACCTGGTTCAGCCAATGCTCTTGTATCTGTCATATATTGGTTCTCGAATCCCGAACGAGTTTTCTGGCACGCTGTCTCAAGGATGGTCAGAGCAATCTGTACTCCTTTGCTACGGGTTTTTCTTGGGATCATTGTCAAGCGCATCTTCGGACTCAACAGTGAAGGTCACGCTAACGACGCAACCCAGCTCGTTCTGCTTAGGAGATATGTCAATTCAATTCTACTCTCTCAAAGTAAATTGAAGGAGTCATTCTCTTTGATTGGTACACATTATGAAGGTGTCTCTGTAAGCTCTTTCTTTCTCCCAATCTTCATTCATCTGAAGTTATTTATTAGTTCGTATACCGGATGATGGGAGCTAAGATCGGTCGTCGAGTTTATTGGCCTGGCTCTGGTATTTACTGCCTTGACCCCGAGCTGCTCGAGATTGGTGACGACGTGAGTCTATTTGAGCTGGATGTCCTGGAAGTCCTAAGAGTACACTTCAGGTTGTCTTTGGTTCAAGGTCTGAAATTTACACCACAGACAGACTTGGCTCTGAAAAGATACGTATTGGCAATGGCGGTCAGTAAACTCAACTTCTCTACTCACTAGAACTGACTATCATCTATATCAGCAATGATTGCAGATCGAGTGGTCCTTCTTCCGGGTACTACCATAGGTTCGCGCGCCGTGATGGGCTCTGGTGCTCTGTCCAAGCGAAATACTTCGTATGGGGAAGGCTCCACCTGGATGGGTAACGGTAATGTCTAGCAATCGCTATCCCATTACTCTGATCAATTTAACATTTCTTCTTAGACCGTGGCGAAGCCATTTGTTTCAACAAAGGGTCTCCGTCTTCCGCAGGTGATACTACAATCACACCATTCGGACGGGCTTTCTACAAGCGCGAGGCCAACTATTTTGTGTGGCCTTACTTCGTAATTCTGTCCATCAATCTTATAGTAACGGCCTGCTCTGCCGCTTACTGGTCCATAAGTGCTGTCGTTGCTGCCCAGTTGCTTCATCAATGCTATATCTATCTGCCTCACTTCCGCCTTTTTCAAGACCACTGGTATCGCTTCGGAATACTCTATGGCATCATCTCGGCTTCTTTTGTCGTCGTGCTCAACATCCAGGCCCTCCTATGTATACTTTGGGTGCTTCTGACGAAGTGGATTATCATTGGCCAGCGGAAAACCGGTCCCTGCACTTGGGATGAGAGCGATTACTGTCAACGATGGCAATTGCATCTCGTCCTTTCACGTCCTCTGTATAAAGGCTATGGTATCGGAGGCGTTTTAGGTCCTGTTACTGGTTCAGCCTACATCGTTTGGTTCTTCAGAGCCATGGGTGCTAAGATTGGCAGCAACTGTTGTCTCTACCCTGGGGGAAAGCAAGGGCTAATGACCGAACCAGACCTCGTTGAGGTGAGTGCCAATATCTATCACTATTTCATTCTTTTCCTGACTCCATCGCCGTCGACAGATTGGGAACGACGTTACATTAGACAACTGCTCTGTCGTCGCGCACATCAATTCCAGAGGTAAATTTGCTCTGAACCCGCTCAAGATTGGCAATGGGTGAGTGAACTCGAATTAGCTTACCATTCTGTGTTCTGATTCATGTATATGAAGATGTGCGATGCGCACTGGCTCTCGCCTGTTGTCTGGAGCTTCAATGGAAGACAACAGCATGCTTTGCGAACACACTCTGCTTACTTCTGGTGAAGTTGCTGAAGCTGAGTCAGTCTATGTTGGATGGCCTGCCAAACGAACTAGCGATCTGGAAAAGCATCGCAAGTTTGACGACGAAAGAACGATGTTCTTGCCCAGTCCTTCTACCGGTACTCATGTATGTGCCGTTTCCCAAAAACCCAAAAACTCCCGCGAAGCTGCCAGTGGATGCGGTCATTATACCTATGATTCGTGCGTAGCCCAATTCCTTTTTCTCTGACAACGTTGACCAACCTATATTCAGGTATATTTCTGGCGGTCTTCGACAAGCCAGATGTTCAGTCTGCACGGATTCACTCTCTTCCCCAACTAGTATCAACTTTGCCGACCATTAGACCATAGATATCTGCATTTAATTACGATTTCGTGAAAGACACTTTACCTTAGGCACGCACCCACCTGGTTCGCTGTATCATTAGCATTCTTCTAATATGAACGCTTTCGTTTTTACATTGTATACGCATCTGTATTTCTGGGCTTTGTACATGCGCGTACATTTCGTTAGACTTCTGGCTATATCTTTTTCGCCAAAATCGGGCGCTTGTTCCTATTCAGTTCAAACTTTAGGCCTTAAGGCCTTTCCCCTGTCTTTCTGGGGAAGGCCTCTGGGTCTGGGCCTTGAGATTTTGTATCAGGAAGTCACATAGATTGCCTCTAAGATTTGTCCATGCTATAGTATACACGCTCGATGTGCAAGCCTCTATGTGTCATTCAATGATGCTCAACTCTCTTGTTCTTGCCTTCGCAAACTGGTCTTTGTATGCATTCCAAATGCTGGTTGCACACATTAGTCATGATGCAAGCTACGGCGGAACAACGTACCGAGTGAGCTCCTCTATGTACATTTGTTGGACTCGCATGACCTCTTGTATAACTGGCTTATCACACTGCTCGACGTGTATTGGTTTCCCGACTGCATGGCTGTGTTATAACGCATCTACGCTCAAAGCCTTTCACTCACTGACTGCAACGATTTGTCTTCTGTATGGCATTAAGCCGATGTTATCTACGCAATGAGACTGTCAACAAACACATACTTGGACCGAGCTGGGATTGGGACATACAATTTAATAAACCTCGACCATGAAATAGGGGGAGAGTAAAGCCAAAAACGGACTGAAATTTCTTCTGCAACGTATGAATCGTGGTGCCCGGTTGGTTAGGCATTTGTTCATAAATCTGACGATATGTTCATAGAATGCACTTGTCTTCAACGCAAGATCATGCCACTCACATCGTTCTCTCCAAATGAAAACACTGGGACCAGATCGGCTCTGCAATGACGCATCGAATACCTACAGCGTACCGATTATTACCTGACTCACCCATGTTGAATTGCAATTTTGATGAAACCCAACCTAGAACAACATTGAGAACAGGTATATACAGAAGGCTCAGTAAAACCTTTTTCGCAGTGTCAAATCCGCAGTACCAGGATGAGCACTCAAGCTTTCAGCAGCCCCTCCGACGACAATCGTAATGGCAGACCCAGGACCGGATTTTAGTATGTTTGAACAAGATTTCTTGCTGACGCTGCATACTCCCATGGCAAGGATTATATCGCGATAAAAAGGCATACGAAAATTGCTGGCAAGAGTCAAGAGATGTGGTTTGATCCCAGGAAATGCGGCCGAGAAGCCTGTGGCTATGTGCAAAGCTCGTCAAGCAGAAAGAAAAGACATGATAAGATTTACCTTCGGTCGCAAACGTTGCTAATGCTCCCCTGTAATATATCTGTGAACATTCAAAGGACAAAGCCAAGAGAATAATTACATTCCGATGATACCTGGAGAACCATCAGAGTCTAGGTAAAGGCGAGCTTCAAAAACGCACCATGAGGATGATAACCGAAGACATATGGTCTGTCCGGAGGAAGCTCTGCTTCCTAGGAGACTCTTAAATCCTCGCTCATGTCCCTAATTCCATTGCGACGAACCTTCAAGAATCTTTATGTCGAATAAGAAATAATGAACGTCCACTAAAATTTATGCTGGCACTCACGATGCTGGATAATAATCGGCAAAATATTTCCAAAACCCTAGTTCCCGAAACCACTGACTTGTCTTTCCTCCGTGTTCGGGACTTTGATCTATCCACGTTATCCATATTTGATACGCTGCTAGAAAAGGCCAAAGCGCTGGTATTGAACTGTACAGTCGTTAGGTCCTTCAAGTCAGTTATGAGATCCTGATGCATACCATAAGAAAAGAAATAACACGGTCGCAAGCGCTATCGCTACCGACCAAGCCGCTACAGCCAGCATCTGCATTCTACGCTTCCTGGGTATCCGCGCAGGGGCGAATCTGAAAAAAAAAGATACATTCGTCATCCCGAACAACATTCTGTAAGTTGAACGGCTACGGACTCAATATTGGAGTGTATTGTGATAGGTTTCAATGGTGTTACGGATAATTTGGACAACCGGTCTTTTAATGACGAGCTTGAAAGCGAGCGAGAAGCAGTGGTAAACTTTTTACCAACATCCATGTTGGTCGACAGTGCATGAAATGAGGAGGGAAAAGTTGGTTAATTGGATCAATCAGGTCAGTGTCGCGTCGGGCACGTGATTCTACTCTCGGGTCCCTGGCCCGAATAGCCGTCAACGATTTTTGCGCCAGAGCCCTTATCAACATTGACGTATATAGATAAACATCATGCTTATCTGACAGTATTGTCTCAGAAATGAGGTTCACAAATCCTTCATACGTACATCTATCTCAATCCAAGTTGATATGCCATTTTCTATCACATAGGGCAAAGAAAACATCACAGGAACGGTGCGCATCCATATTATACTACTGTTTTGGCAACATACAAAAGTATGCACTCAAGCGTACAGATCGTCATCTCCCGCATCATCAGTGAAACCAGTGTTGGACGTTGTTGTTCCGGAGGAAGTAGCAGCAGCAGTTGTGCCACTACTTTCTGGGAACTTGAAATTGTTCCCAAAGCCACGAGATTGTTGAAGATTCTGGAATGATGAAGTCAATATTTGAACACGACCAGATGCTTTGATATTACCTGAGAGAACATCTCGTACCGCCGAATGTCTTGGTCAGATACTGAACGACGAGCATATCTCATTGCTTCTTCGAAATGAGCCCTAGATTATCGGACAGGGATTGAATACACGTAGTATTGTGTCAGGAACATAAAGCATACCTGGTAATTTCCGGAACAGGGTCGTCCTCGCCCTCGACGTCTTCTTCCATCTTCGCGTCATCGCCCTCTTTCTCCTGCTTCTCCCGTGCTCGTTTGATGTCGGCATCGATAGACTCACGGATAGCAAGTTTCGCTGCCCGCTGACAGATCTCTGTCAGATCAGCACCAGAGAATCCGTGTGTGCTTTTTGCTAAGAAGTTGAGATCTACATCTGGAGCGAGTGGGGATTTCTTCAACGTGGCTGTCAGGATAGATACACGAGAGGGTTCATCTGGGAGAGGGATGTAAATCAACTGGTCCAGACGACCAGGTCGGAGGAGAGCAGAGTCGATTTGGTCTGGTCTGTTGGTGGCACCAATGATGAACACATTCTTTTTTGCGTTCATACCATCCATTTCGGTTAGGATTTGGTTGAGAACACGGTCACCAGCACCTCCAGCATCACCAGAAGAACCGCCACGAGCTTTGGCGATAGAGTCGAGCTCATCGAAGAACATCACGCAAGGTGCCGCAGCACGGGCCTTGTCGAAAACGTCACGGACGTTGGCCTCGGACTCACCGAACCACATCGTGAGTAATTCAGGACCCTGTGGACAGCGATTAGTGAATGTCAGTAAGCAAGGAGATAATCAGGTTTACCTTGATACTGATGAAGTTGGCATTACATTCGTGTGCGATGGCCTTTGCCAAGAGCGTCTTACCAGTACCAGGAGGGCCATAAAATAAGACACCCTTTGATGGTGACATACCGTACTTGAGGAACTTCTCTGGGTGATCTACAGGGTATTGTACGGTCTCCTGGAGCTCCTGCTTGACCTTTTCAAGACCTCCAATGTCGTCCCATGTGGTTGTCGGAACCTCCACAACAGTCTCACGCAATGCGGACGGATTGGAAGTGCCCAACGCAAATCGGAAGTTCTCCATGGTGACACCAAGCGAGTCAAGCACCTCAGCGTCAATGGTGTCTTCGTCAAGGTCAATGAGGTCCATCTTCTCACGAATTTGCTGCATGGCAGCCTCTGAACAGAGCGAAGCAACATCGGAACCGACATAACCATGGGTGTCGGCAGCGATCTAAAAAGGTTGAAGTGAGCAAGACTTGAACGATGAGACAACTAATCAACGAACCTGCTCGAGATCAACATCGTCAGCTAGCTTCATGTTCTTCGTGTGGATACGAAGAATCTCAAGACGGCCGGTGGGATCAGGGATACCAATGTCGACCTCGCGATCGAATCGACCAAATCGACGAAGAGCGGGATCAATAGAATTTGGTCGATTGGTAGCGGCCATAACAACAACATTTGAACGCGCTTTAAGACCGTCCATGAGTGTGAGTAGTTGTGAGACCACACGTCGTTCAACTTCTCCATTGGTCTAGGATATGTACTCGTAATGAATTCATCAACATGGAATGCAGGAAAACTCACCTTTTCACGTTTAGGAGCAATAGAATCGATTTCATCAATGAAGATGATAGCAGGTGAGTTCTTTTCTGCCTCTTCGAATGCTTTCCTCAGATTACTTTCACTCTCTCCGGCCATTTTACTCATGATTTCGGGCCCGTTGATCAGGAAGAAGAATGCACCAGTTTCGTTCGCCACAGCCCGTGCCATTAGGGTTTTACCCGTTCCAGGAGGTCCGAACATCAGGATACCACGAGGAGGCTTGATACCAATGGATTTGAACAATTGAGGATGACGGAGAGGAAGTTCGACAAGTTCTCGAATTTGGGCCATTTGTTTACGGCATCCACCGATGTCGTCGTAGCCAACATCGTTGAGGTTTGACTCTTCGTCTTCACGTTTCACTGGATCGCCCTCTGGAAATAAAATGAGATATTGGAATGTGACAAATCCTGTGAAGACGTGCCTGTATGGATAACAGTATCTTGCGCGACTATACAGAATTCGGCAGGGTCCGTCTCCATGACCTTGAACTCTACCGTACGCATACCTCCACGGACAAGAAAGGTGTCGCCTTTGCGAACCGGACGGTAAGCTATTGATGATAATGGATAAGTATCTGTCAAGGGTAGTAAGGACGCGTAAACTTGCCTTCGAGGAAGTAAGGTTTTAGGTAAACATCGAATATGTTGCCGCTCAATCCCTCGATCGAGTCGTCAAAGGGCAAAATATGGACCCGCTTGCCATATTTGATATCATTGCAAGCGTGAACATTGACAAGATCACCAAGCTTCACTCGTAGGTTATTGCGGGCGACTTTGTTCATCTGAATTCTGCCCTCCTCCACGTCGTCAGAGCTCAGACATATCAGGATTGTATCTCTCCTCTTCTTGCCCCTATCATCAAAGATTAAAACAATTTCCATGACCGTGTGGCAGAAAATATACCGAACAATAATTGTGTCACCACGGAATAACTGTAGGATCTCCATCGTTGCAGGATTTATCGTAGCGACTAGATAGACAGCGGTTAATTGTGATCATCAGCATTGAAGAAACATACCCGAATTATCATCAGTGGTCGCCTCGTCAACGATGAGACGATTTGGCCTGTAAACTGCTAAGAATGCGGCTTTACGGATAACACTGATTCGTACGATTTCTTGGGCCTCAGGATGGCAGTAGATACATCGTTAGGACCTGGTTGGGGTGGTGCACCGCTGGGATCCGCCATTGTGGGAATGTAGTATGGAAATGAGAAAAATTATGGATCAAAGTATGAAAGTCTTTAAGAAAGCGACGCGCGTCGCAGAAGTAGCTGACTTAATCAGGCCAGCCACGTGTCTGACTCATCGGTGCGTCAAGCACCTTCTTGAACTTTCCACCAAATTGACCCTGACCGAGGTAATGGATTGCAGAGACTGAACAACTACTATGAAGATGTGTTACATTTCTTCATCCATGTCAAGTTCCAGCTCCGGGAAATCTCCAGTTTTAACCTTTTCTGGTTTGACGAAAACTCCGTAGTTTGGTCGACAGGTAAAGTATCTATCACCTTTCACGCTATGAGCACAATCAGTAGCTGACCTAGTCTTTCGCTATATTGTGACACATACGACCCGTCGTTCTTGCCAAAGGGCTCGTCGTACTCTATGCCAACCCATACGCCGGAAGCGAATTTTGTTTCGCCTACAAACCGTATTGTACCTCTTTTCGACAAGCCTGGCTCAGAAGATTCCACCTCGCATCGTGAGTTTACGGATATACCGACTGAAGGAGGTGCTTCGTTTATCATTTCCGTCTTTGGCGCAAATCGGCCAACTTGATGTTGCTGCTTGTACGCAAGGACACTGTCTAAACACATTCATACTGCTCCTTCAACACGAGAAAGACCATGATAACAGAACTCATTGACCTTTCCGTTGAGCATAAGCTTCGTCACTCAACTCAAATTTGTCCACTTGGGAGACATCAGTCAACTGTCCAGTGAAGCTTGCTGATGGGTTCAGATCATCTACCTAGTTTTTTTGAGCATTTATCAAGACTTGCCATAAACAGCGTACTTTCAGGACTTGCCAATCTCTCAGTGAGTAAAAGCCAAGAGCCTTACTGTTGTCGGAAAGTTGTTTCACGACTGTTGGATCATCTTCTGAATTGAGCACAGATATCAGCTGAGTAGACGCAGGAATTCCGGTAAAGAGCTCAAGCTTAGACTGCACTGATCTGTTAGACTTGTAAAACTGATGCCCCATAAACGCACCTTCAACTGTTCAACTGTAATATGGAGATCGAATCGACGCTCGGATTTTGTGTCTGGAGAGACAACAAAGACGTGTAAGGTCGACATAGACTGAAAAGAGCTGAAGAGTCGGAAAGAAAATGTCGTCAATGATCGATGATGAACGCGAGCACGTGAATGATGATTATTTTCGAATTGATCTTCGCGACGTTATAAGCACTGGGAGGCCAGCGGTCGAAGAACAATTCGAATATAGTTTGCGCAATCTACCATGAAAAGGCTATGATTGTATATGTACTACTCGCATCGTTATACATAATTTCCCTCCACCCGGGAATGAACAAAGATCACTACGAGATTCAAGAGCTTGCCGCAGGAATACACAAAATCTGAGGTGGATCAGTAGAGGTCTCTTGTATATGATGCGTCCAACACTTACCTCGCCGGGTTGCAGATTGTCACACAAGGGGTCAATGTCGGTGTTGGCAGCCTCTAATTGAGCGGCGGTAATGTTGAACATGTTCGCAATGGAAATGCAAACATCTCCTGACTTGACCGTGTACTCCGCTTGGCAGGAGGCCGGGGCAGTAGGAATGCATAGCTGCTGACCAACGAAGAGGTTATCGCAGTTAGAATCCACAGCCTGAGAGTGCAAAATCGCGTTAATGTTTCCAGTGAAAAGCCTCTGAGTATGGAAGGAGTATTACTGGGTTAGCGGCCAACAACGCTGCGTCGGAAACGTTGAATTTAGCTGCTATGGCCACACAGTTGTCCCCGGAAACGACGATGTATGTCGCCTGGCAGGAAGTCTGGGCAAGGACGTTGGCACCTAGGAACTACTGAGCACCAGCGATTTGAGGTGCATACGAGAAATGGTTTACCCATGATGGCCCCGAGGGCAGTGACCAACGCAAACAGAGAGATGCGAGCAAACATCTTACAATGCAGAGTTACAACTAGTGAAAGAACCGAGTGGAAGAAGAGGAGAAGGAAGAGCTTCGATAACCTGAAGAGAAAAGGTAAAGGGCAAGGGCTTTTATATCTATATCCTTCATATCTTCCCAAAAAGGGTGAAACAGTAGGAAGATTTTCTTGGGAAGCAGGTGTTCAATTACGTTCGGTACCATGACTCAATCCCTCGGTCCATAGAAATTCAAGTCTGGAAGGAAGACTAATACAGTATATTCAGTCTTGGTAGTAAGTCACTTACGCTCAAAGAATAAACAGTAAGATCAACATCTTCTGATATTGCAATCATTTGAAAATGACGGAGCAAGTCAGCTACTTATAAACGCTCGCGAGTAGGAGGAACTTCCGGGAAAGAAACTGACTTGAAAAATTCGTAACTACATCAATCACGAAAGCATCATCGAGTTAAGATTGATTAATATCGCATCCAACACACGAACATCACGGGCTAGCTATACGATTGCAGGTACGAATTCAAAGCATTGAAGTATTGTACATTGAGATGATATGAGGAAACGGAGAAATTTGACCGCATATACAGAAAGCAAGATGTTGGCCTCCCCACGTCCCTGTGGATGAGTCAGAGTTACCATGCGTATTATGATTTGATGAGTTACCACAAGCACGGCAGTTCCGTAAATGAGCGCCTACTTTGGGCGCTCATTCACATCTCTTAAGTAGTGATCGCCATGACGAACTTCTTCAAGAGTATCAAATCTCACATTTCACCGAAAAATGATAAGGACACTCGCGATTCACAACCTCCAGAATGGGCACCTGCTCCAGAAGTTTCTGTGCGCCACCTTTACTGTTATTAAAAAACATCCTCGAATTTGATTACAAACTATACAGCACACCCACGGACAGTATAATGAAGCTTCAGATCAAGAGTATCGAGACGGAATATCTTACTGCCTGAAACACCCTCTATACCCAACTTCTCTAATTCCATCTCGCTTCATCGACCAAATAAAATCTGAAGGCGCCAACGCATGGGGCCTGGACTTGCCCCAGGATCAGCATAGATTTTCAGGGAGAGTGGATAACATACCACCAGAGAGTAAAGGACAGAATTTAGTACATATCACAACAGATAAACATTGCAAAGACTACTGCCTGTTAAGCAATCTCCCCATTACCGCAGGCCTATACGATTCGTCTGGACGGGAAGGTGTATATTATGAAGTAATAATTGATGAGATGCACCCTCCGCAATCCTTTCTTGTCATCGGTGCGTAAATAAGCCGCGCTGTTTGTTGAAGAAACTGACCTGGGTCATTCCGCTCAGGGACTTCCTGTCGTCCATACCCCACCTTCCGTCTTCCAGGTTGGAATCGCGAATCAACAGGATGGCATCTCGATGACTTACGCAAGTTCTTCGAGGACTCTGATGGCGGCCGCAATTATACAGATAATGGTCACCCACTACCTCTTCCCTGGAACCCCGAAAATCGCGGCGAACAATATATTCCTCTTGGTTCCACTGTCGGTTGTGGGTACATATTCAAGTCTGGCTCGATTTTCTTCACATATAATGGTTTGCGTCTTCCGAATGCTTTCAACGGCGCTCATCTTCCTCGACATGAACGAGATGTCTTCGCTGCTATTGGAGTTTCCGGGAAGACAAAATTCGATGTGAATTTCGGAGGAGAGCCTTTTCGATGGGTGCCTGGGAATACTTGGCAGTGGAGAGTCGAAGGGCTTGTTGGGAAATTGAACCCCATCGGCGATGAATGCAGTGGACGACTTGAGCTTCCCGCCTACTCCCCCTGAGACCATATTCCAACACCTACCTTGTGTGACTTGTGTATTCTGTTACTGCTTTCCAAGTAAGTACTCAAGATCTACTGTAAAGTCTCCATTATCATGAGTGGGGAGTTATATGTAAGCTTCATCTACAATCGGAGTCACAACAAGACACTCGAGAAGTACCTCCGCAAACCCAATTGTCCACTAGTAATCAAAGCACCGATATAACTATCTGGGCGAACGACAAACACCGTTGGTCTGTCTTCAGTAACAGCATAGTTCATATGAGCATATCCCTCCGTATCAACCAAAGTCATATCGGTCAAAGTGGATGGAAGTCTTGTAGAACTACGGGGAAGGACAAGGATACTCTTCAGAAAATTTGAAGGACATTCACGGAGAGTCTTTGAAACTTCAGTGACAAAATTATCTCCTGCCGATCCAGGGAAAATCAGGATAGTGTGCTTTACTGTTGTGAAGACATCGAAGAGACACATAGTGACGGTCTCATTAGCACCCAAAGAGGTAAGAGAAGGAGCATCCGGGGCTCGATCTCCAGCTCTTACAGTACCATCATCTCCTGAACGGTACGGGTCAACGGGTTCTTTCTTGTCAGTGTATTTCTCATCCAAAATGAGCGGACTGCCACGGTAGTTGATCCCAAGCTGACGGAGCTCATGACCTCGATAAAAGTCCTGTCTCTGACCGGCTTTGGATCCAAACTCCTTTCGGAAGAGTTCGGTGGTCATATTGAGCATCGAGGCAATAACAGGCGTTCGTTCACCTGAATAAGTTTCAAGAATCGATTGAGGTGCCAGTCCTTTGTGGACCAGCGCTAGCTTCCATGCGAGATTGAACTAGTCATTTTCAGGGTCAGCAAAGTGAAGGGAAGAACTATCACCAAAGCACCTACGGAGTCTTGTACACCTGAGTTCATGCCCTGAGTTTATTGTCAGTCACTTTTTCATCGAATAATCAAGTACGGCTACCTGTCCTCCGGTGGGGCTGTGGACATGAGCTGCGTCTGATTCACAGACTGAGATTGAGTATCGTTTTTGGTCATCGCATATTTCTGGAATTACCCACCTCCTGCAACGAAAACTCTATCCTTCCCAAAATTGTCCACCATCCGGATATTCGGTCTAATTTCAGTTATTAGCTTGAGCCTCGAGCAAAAGGTTCTAGTACATACCGCCACAAGCCCATCCATACCAGCTTTCCAAATGCAATGTCCTTTCTTCCAGTAATCTCGTGGAAGGCCTTTACCAACTCTTCACGGTTGCTCGATATCTTGAGAGTGTCAAGTTTTTCTCCACCTAGGAAAAATTGAAATAGGTTTTCGCCTGGTACCATGCATGGCCGCATGGAAACACTGTACATGTAAAACATGGTCAACCCAGCAAAGCCTTGCAGTTAGTATAATGGAGGTATACATCAATGGCGTTGCATTATCCGGCTGTGTCCATATTGACCACCCATCAATCTAGTGAGCAAATCAGCCGACGTTCAATACAAATGAAATCAAGAGAATGAAACCAACGAACAGGGTCTTGTTTGAGCGTATCTCCCACTACGTGGATATCACCTGTGACTGCCTCCATCTGCGGGCTTTCCCCAAGGAATGATAATCCTAATTGCTTGCGAACAATGCTCCGAGCTCCATCAGCTCCGATGAGCCAATTCACAGTCACAGTGATCTCTACGGGCTTCGAGCCAACAGTCTTCACAGCATGAACGACGACATGATCAGAGTGCTGCTCAAAGGATCGCAACTCTGTGTCGAGTTCTACTTGAACGCCATAATTTGCAAGAATATGTTCTCGAAGGAGTTGTTCGTGGGTATTTTGTCCTAGCAAGCGTGCGTTCATCTAAGTATTGCGTCCAGATCAAATACAAATCGAAGGTCGAGATGAAAAGGTCTACCATAGGACGGTCCGGTGTATCGTCCATAGGTTGCACGAGAGTACTAATACGTGGAGGTTTACCATCGTCGGGGGCAGAAAAATATCTCATGTTCCGGGGAGCAGGTGAACTTCTTGCGACAATACTTGGCAGTATACCCAGAAACTTGTAGAGTTCCAAGGTTCGCGGCTAGATTTGGGATGAACTGAAAATGCGAATCAACGCAGAAGTAGAAGTAGTATGCACTTGAATCCCGGCGCCTCGTTCTCCAGGGTGAAATTGCGATTGTTTCTCCATAATTCGGACTGAAAGACCATTACGTAGAAGCAAAAGAGCCAAAGAGAGGCCTGATATGATATGTTAGCACCATCGAATTGAATGACACTAGTAGTCACGCACCAGATGGACCTGCTCCGGCCTGTATAGGGACTCAGCACAGAAATAGAGGGTGAGAGTAGTCCGACTCACGATCAAGACGTCTGTGGACATGTTATGAGTAGATAGGCTGAGAACTTGGTACCCCTCTAAGTCTCTGCCACTCATTTTGATCATTTTGATTCGGTTCTCGGTACAATGTGTAATGCTCGGATTGTCAAAGACTGCGGCGGTAGTAGTATAAAACTACCTCAGTCATCCATCCGGCCGAGATTCTATGTATAGCTGAAGATACCATATGACAACACTATCATGCCAGGCGAGTTCGAAGATTTCCTGAAAATCACTTCGAACAGGTATTTGAATATCCTTGGAATGCCTTCAGATTTGGAGGTAGCATAGGGTGTATATGAGCTGTGTGAGCACTCATAGAAGTAGGAATCTCCTTGTGTTGCGATAGTTCTAACAAAGCTGCGGCCGGAGTCGAGCACTGCCCTTGAATCAGTAGTGCTTGAACAAGATCGACTGACGGCAGGACTTATTCACCCGTGTGAGAATAGAATGGGGTCCCGATTCTGGCGAAATGCCGTCTTCGTACAAAAGACGGGGAGAGGTCAGATCACAGGGTTTAGTCAATTGAGATAAGATAGACTTGCTGAGTCATCTTGTATATTATAATATTTTGTATAATCGGATGAGTGTGTATATCTAGTTCGAGTGTTTGGCTGGGGCTTGGCCCCGTGTGGGTGGGAAACTCACGCTATTTGGATGGCCAATGCCGGAACGTCTAATTGACGCTGGTGAATATTTGAGTCCAGGGTGGGTTGGTGGGGAATAAAAAATGAATTCGATAATGTTGTATTTTGCAGGCGGTGGTGATATCTGGCAGCAAGATGGATAAGCGCCTCATAGCGCTGTGCCGATTCTCACACGCCTGCTATCTTATCCTCTGATAAGCCGCCACCTTCGGCGACTTATCCCGGAATAAGATAGACTTGCTGAGTCATCTTGTATATTATAATATTTTGTATAATCGGATGAGTGTGTATATCTAGTTCGAGTGTTTGGCTGGGGCTTGGCCCCGTGTACCCGCCCGCGGACGTGCCGTCCCAGACAGAGCCAGAGCTCCGTAAACACATCCCGGTGACAAAGACCCAGAAAGAGTGAGGGCGACGAATATTGTTTATTACCGTTTATATGTGCGGTAGACTACTCTATTTCGCTAATGTCAATACCGTTAATACTTGAATCTATGAGGGAGTTGGTAATCTTGTGTGTTTTACGATAATCCTCTATAATCGATTTGATGCGTGATATTTGGTCTGGTTTGTAAGCATTTATTATATGAGCGGGAAGCAGTTCTTCGAATCGGCGCCAGTAGATGAGGAATGCCAATGATGTCCAGCCGCCTATAGCTGCGACTACTTCTGGAGGGACCTTTGCAATTAGTAATTCCACTGCTCCCCCAATTCTGAAACTATGGCCTTGTACGTTCAGCAATCCCTTGCCTTCCCAAATTGAGCCACAGAAGGCAAGGAATTTTGATTTGACCATATGTTGGGGTCTGCCGGAATCGTCTGTGTATCCGAAAAGTGAAAAATCCACTGGCATGTTGGTATTAACCTCCAGGTGCCTCTTCATAGCGGTAAAGGGGCATAGTACCTTCAACTCGTTATGTTGGGCCACGCCGGTGACCGATGCTCCAATTTCCCTTGTCGTTTTCGTCCAGGGGATCCGGAAGTTCACTGATTTGAACTTACCATCCGGTTGAAGGGAGAATATGATCGATGTGTTACGAGCGACGTGGTATCTTGGGTCGAACCCGGATTTAGTTGGTATGGTCAGTTCGCCTGTGTTATTTCGTCGTTAGGTTTTATATAATATCGTATGAGCTCGTAATATGGTTTTACCTAATCTTCGGCAACCCCAGAATGCGTTGCATGCGACTGCCCATACGGCGCAATGGAATGATGTGTTAAAGTCCAATGCGAAATATAATGCCAGCAAATGGCCAAGGGTGATCGGATTCCTCACGGGTCGTCTGCGGTGCGCCCCTGCTATGCGTGATCCTGTTCGGGCGAGGCGTATTTTCCGGGAATCCGATGGCCATGGCGCACTGTGAATATCGTGCCATGCTCTCAATCCTGAAAGCCATCCTTTAATGCTAGCTCCTGAAACTTTCCCTATGTGGAATCCAATAAATCCTATAATGAGGTCTTCGCTCGCGGGCATTCGAAGGTCCTCCGGTATGTCTAATTCATCACAAAACTGGTTGAATCGCAGCAGGCCCGCTGCATATGATGATTTTGTCGCGTCAGTTAGTCCTCCGTTCATGGCCTTGTCGCCTAGTTGTAGTACCTTAAGTGTAAAGGTGTCAGAGATCTGTTGTCGCCTGGCCACTGAATATGGCGTCTGCCAAGCCTGGATACAATCCCTTGCTCGGACGTTGGGTCGGAAGGCGTTAGTGGCAATGATGGAGCTTGATATAGATGTCCGGGTTGTCAGCGTGGTTGACGTGTCCCTTGCGATTATGGTGTTTGCTGTCGGAATGGTATGCGTTTTGCGTAGAGAGGGTCGGAGAGATGGTCTGCTGTTATTGTTTTGGTCGTTATTCGGTGGTTGGTCGTCAGTCGATTTGATTGGTAACGGGTTGGAAAATGTGGTTGGCCTTGATTTGATTCGAAGCAAAGAGGAAAGCGGATTTTGGGGAAACGATATGCGCGGTATATCGGTCCTCACGCCAGAACTGTCCAGCGTTATGTTTTTGGTTGTGTTAAGCATAAATTAGGACCTCGTGTAGCTCGTCGGGGAGCTTGATAAGTGTAACCATTCTATCCTCCGGGCGACCCAATATCCCGCGCGAGATGGGGTCAGCCGGATTCCTTGCAGACTCAATGTAAATAATCTTTGGTTCGATGGAGAGTGATGTCAGATTTGCGAATGTTCGTCGGACGGAGAGGTTTATCCATTTGTTTGGACTTCGGGCTTTATCCATGGCTCCAATTGTACCTTTGTTATCCGAATGCATGAGCATGTATTTGTCTTTGAATCCCATTGCCTCCAGGTAATAGCTGACTAGCTCGATAGCTAGTGTCTCCAGCCAGCATATATCTCGTCCTTCGATCTTCCAACCATTTCTAAGTTTAAATGCCGCGAACTTCCCCTCGATCTGGACTCCGATACCCCAATTTGTCGAAGCGTCAACATATATTCCTAGGTCAATCAACGGGCCTCTTTGTTTGAGCTGGCGATAGCGACTCGGGTCTTCGAGCGTGCTTGTCCACCATTCGAGTTCCCGTATGATTCCGTTTGTGAGGTGTTTTCCATATACGGCTTCTCTGTTCCGGTAGGTAGCCATAAAGTTTGAGATACTTGGCAGGTGCGAACGGCCCTCCACGTAAATGAAGGTGATATAGCATAGGGT